>JAZKJV010005075.1:0-395857 GCA_037367405.1 Ottelia alismoides | reverse complement strand
AAAGTGACGAAAATTCAAAAAAATTAGATAATTTTGTAAATAATTTTATCCTTCTATTTTATCTCTCATGTTATCTCTTCCACCAAAAAAAATCAAAAATTCATCTCTTATCCAAAAAATTCAAAATTCATCTCTTTTCTATTTATATGGCTCCATCTCCCTCATTCCAACCGGATCAATCTTTAGAGAGAGGAGCCCGATCTCCGAGAGAAAATTTCGTCGAGAATTGTGCCTAGCCTCCGAGCCGTCCGGTGACAGCGAGTCGGCCTTGTCGAGGCGATCACGGTCTATTTTCCGCTCCTAAGGTGAGATCCGTATTTTTTCTTTGCATCTTTATCGTAGTTTAATCGCTCTTTATTTTATCGCATTTTGTTATTGTCATTTTGTTCGTCTAGATCGTAAAAAAAATTCTCCATCTCGATTTGATCCGCCATCGACTCGATTTTCCATCTCATCTTCGCAATCTCTCCACGTTCTATTTTTCTACCGTCCACAATCTCTCAACTCCGGCCGCGTACGGTGGCCGGAGATCGGATTCGAATCCCTCACCATTCGCCGAATCCCCATGCACGTCCCGATTTGTAGATAAATAAAAAAAACTCATTTTTTTTATCTCTAACGATTGTTTTGCAGGATAATAAAAAAACTCTATTGTATCTAACGTTTGTTTTGCAAGGAAAACTTTATAAAAAATATAAAAATATAAAAAAATTTCTTTATTCTTTCTTTTCTTCTTTTCGGATTTACAAAAAAAAATATAAAAAAAAAAGTTTTTTTATTCATCTTTTTGTTTCCTATTTACATAACATAATAAAATCAAAAAAATTAAAAAAATTAAAAAAAATTGGGCGGGTGCCCCAAGCACCGCCGCCCCTCGTCCAGACCCGTTGAAGCCGCCGACCCCGCTCGACGCCGCCCCGCACTCCAGCCTCGGGCGGTGCCCCTCCAGAAGATCCGCTACCCTGCCCGAACCTGCGCGCTGGACCTCGCCCACGCGGCGTGCCACCCACTCGCCGCCTCGCGGTGACTCAAGCACCGTCGTCGTGAGCCCAGGTGTCGCCGCTCGGTCCGCGCCGCCCAGCAGGGTACCGCCGCCACTCCACCAGCGTGAGCTCGCGCCGCCCCTCTCCCCCTTTCGCCGCCCGCCGACGCCGACGTCGCCACCGCCTGCATCCCCCTCGTCGCTGAGCAGTAGCCTCCAGCCGCTCCAGACGGCGGCGCCCTCTCCATCGACCTCCGCCCCCTTGCTGCTGCTTGAAGAGGCAAGGGGCGGCGGCCCCTTTGGTGCTACCTTGGCCCCCTTGTGCGGCTACCCCCTGTTGCACCCCCTTTGTGCGTGAAAAGGAAGAACGAAGAGGCCCTCCTAGGGTTTGAATTCTAAAAAAATGGAGAAATTACGTGGACGCCCCTGAAAGTTATGGAAATAACAGAAGCAACCTTGGTTTAAATTGGAAAACATCGGAACGTCTCCTGAAAGACTCGCAAATTCCAAATAAGTCCCTACCAGCTTCAAGCACGTGCGCTGCACGTTTTAAGTGGGTAAATTACACATTCCTTCTTGTACTTTGTTTATGTTATTATTTGTTGAAGAATTTTGAACTATTTGCAATTTGGTCCCTGAACTGCAGAACATTGAACTTGCATGATCTTTTATTGAAATAAATGTTATTCATGACCCAAAAATTTTGAGAAAATTGTGCTATGCTCTTCATGTGATTGTTTTATTAGCATAAATTTTCCATTGCATTTCTCTTTCATTTATTGTCATTAAAAAATCAAAAACATGTCATTTTGCCTTGTTTGAAATTCCAAACTTCATAAAAATTCTAAAATACCTCTAAAAATTCCAAAAAAAATAGATTAGTTGTATTTCATTGTCTTCTAATTTCTGGCCAATTTTCACGCATTAATTATTTATAAAACCCAAAAAAATTGAAAAATATCAAAAATCTTCTAAAAATCAAAAAAATATTCTACAAAAATCCAAAAATTGTGATTTCAGTTCCTGTTTGTAGATATTTGTTTCTAGTTTGTCTTAAAAATAATTGGCAGGAGTTTTAAGTATTTAAAAGTATTTTAAATTGCAAATTACTCCAGGCTGTCCACATTTTCTTGTTTCCTCACTGTTTGATTTTTAGAAAAATACAAAAACATCTGAAATTTCCACAAAAATTCTCAAAAATATTTCAAAACTTTTAAAACACAAAAATAATTTCTTTGAATTTTTCTGAGCATTTTTGGTATAATTGAAAATTGCAAAAAAAGAGTCGTGGTGTGTATTTAATCAATTTCGTGCTTTGGTCTCATTTATTTTGAAAATAAAAAAAATTGCAAAATCAAAATCACTAAAAATTTTAAAAATCAGAAAATATAAAAAAAATTAGAAATAAAAAAAATAAAAAAAAACTAAAAAGATAAAAATCACAAAAACCAAGGATAGAGTTCCTTTGAGATTCCTGTTTTCTCTTAATTAGTTTCTGATTAATTGAATAACCCTCGGGAATTGTAGCCTCCCTGAGTTCGACCCTGTCCACTATACAGGTTAATAAGTAGAAAAAAATAAAAAAATAATCTTTTGTTGACGCGGGATTTTGGGGAAAAGCAACGACATACTTTTCACCATCAATTAATTTCCGACCTCGAATTTTGCGTTCAACACCATCTCAAGTACAAAGTGATCAATCGGCATTAGCCTAACCTAAGGTAGATATGGTATTTAGTCGGGGAGCGTTGGGCTAGAAGGTTGCTCTGTGAGCGGACTGTCCTACTCTTGTTGGTACTAGCCATGACAATGGGTAGGGAACGGATAATGCATGAGGGATCATGATGTATTTTTCTAATTATTAAAATTCGAATAATACATACTTGGAGATAATACCATCCTTTCATGGAACAATCAAGTTTGTTGATTGAATTGGACTGATAATTGGTTTAATATGATTAAATTAATCATATCCAATTAAAGCACTCTATTATGAATGGATGTGTTATTTCCCTTTGAAGAATTAATTATGTAAATATAATTCATAATGATTAATTAGAATTTGAACATGATATGGAGGATCACATAAGTGACATCCATAGTCTCCCATCAAATCAAAGGGTTCCGTCCAGGGATTTTATGTAGGAGACGCATGTCCGAAGTGATCTGGATTGGGCTCTTTGCTTCTCGAAAGATTAAGGCCATATGCGTAGTGATCACAATATTGGGTCCTCATATTAATGGGGTGATATTGGATTTGCGCATAGTGAGTGCTATTCCTATTGATGGTTGGTTCAATTAACGATGGATCAACATCACCTTAAGGGTGGCGGGCTCAGGTGTTAAAGACCGAATTGGGAATGCAAGTTGGACATACAAGGCGGAATGTGTTCCCGCTTCTTTTTATTCGAGTTACAAGTTCTCATATTATTGAGATGTGATAAATATAAGGAAGGAGATCCCATATCTTGCTGAGATATAATGGTAAATATATCTCTAAGTGAAAGGGAACGAACTTTCAGTATTGACAAGGCGAGAAAACTATGATATAAAAATTCCTAAATCAAAGTAATATATATTTATGCATATTATCTTATTTCATATACTTCATTAAACCCAATCAATATTATACTCAACAATAACCAGTAAAATATCATGGGTTGGATCCATGATCAAGATATTGTACTTGCAGTTGAACACATAATGTATGTGGTTTCATATACTTCATTAAACCCACTCAATACTATACTCAATAATAACCAGTAAAATATCATGGATTGGATCCATGATCAAGATATTGTACTTGCAGTTGAACACATAATTTATGTGCTTTCAATGTGCAAGTTTCCTCCTAATAATGATGAATGACAATTAAATATACAATAGGACTACAACCCTAGGATTTGTATGTCACTTTAGTCCTGATTTCTCATCGAATGTATTTTAAAAGTGGCATGTCGATGCTGATCATAATTGTCAAATATTCCTTATAAATGAAGAAGATGTTTCTGGAAAACATATGTGCTCTCGATATTTAATCATGAATGATATGGTTCACTACATCATGCAGATTGGTGGATCTATAAAAGAAGATGTACTCAAAATGTTTGAGTACCTCCACGAACCAAAGTTTTTAGAGCTTCGATGGATGTAGATACGATGAGTGCCATCATTCTATTGTCTATACTCAAGTCATTCATGAAGCTTCATAATATTCATATTGTATGAATTGAATGAAGCATATATAAATATCGAAATACTCTTACATTGAATTCTTTAGAGTTCAACATAAGAGATCCTTTGTATTAAGCAATGGTTGTTTATAGATGAAGGGAGCACAGTGGAAGCATGGGTCTGGCCAGTGCAAGGAGGAAAGTCAAAGAGTGGATTGTACTTCTATGACTTCTGTATGACATCCAAAGAGTTAGATAAATGCCAAAACTCCAATAAACCAATGCATTTATAGTATGACTATCAAAACTAACTTGGATCCTTTGAGAAGAATCCATATAGTGCATCGGAATAATCTACATCGGCATAACATCATTAAAATTGACTTTCTTATTGGATAAGATTAAAAATCTAATAATTGTATCTGATTCTTCTAATAATATTTACAATTTGTTGCATATGTCTTGGAAGACTAGAAATTTGATCTTAAGGTTTAATAGTCATCCGCATGGATATTGATTCAATTATTGCAACAATCTCTATTGGATTGATAGACTTCATATTTTCAATGGGAGAGCCCTCAGTCTTTGAAAATGTCTCTATGACCCACATATTATAATGGACTCATTGTTTATTTCTAAATATTGGAAATAAACATGAATTTTGGAATAGATCTATCATAAAGTGTTATGATGGATATTTTCAGAGAGTAATCTAACATCTAGACGCCTCTGCTAAAAAAATTATAATATTTATTAATAGCTTATTAACATTTCTATACTGAAAAATTTAAACCTTAAAAGATCAATAGGAGGATGAAGATCATTTGACAATGATCTGGCATTAAGCCTTGGAAGCTTTAGAATGTCTAAAATTTCAAATCTTACACACTTGTGAATATTGTATTCGAAGTGAAATGTCCAATACAACCTACTCTGGGAATGGCGTAAGATGTCAAGGTATTTTAGATCTCATGCTTATTGATGTATGTGGACCATCTATATCATAATAAACATTAATGATATGTGATATCATTCAATGATTATTTGTGATATGAGATTTCTTCCCTTCACCTTTTAAACCTTTTAAATGTTTAAAGATTTCACAATTTTTGTTTAGAACCAAAGTTTGAAGGAAGATGAAAATGAATATGATCTAATCTAGGTATTTAGTACCTATTAGATGAATTCACAGAATACATTATGGAGAAAAGAATATCATTCCTATCTCACTCCTCTTGATACACCAAAACTCAATGGAGTTGTAGGGAGATACAATTGGATCATGTAAAACATGATTTGATCAATGATAAATCTTAACATAATTACCTCTTAGTTTCCAAGTATATATGTAGTAGAGACTACAATATATATCCTTATTAAGGTTATATGCAAATCTAAACCTAACATCCTCATAATCTATTATTTGGAACCTAGTCTTATGTTGGACACTTGAGGATTTAAGGTTGCTTGGTCCATAAACTTTGTCATGGATGCAAGTAAGATGGAATCTAGCATAAGAGAGTGCAACTTCACTAGGAAAATAAAGGATGGTATTGGATACCTACTTTACCTTGAGATTCTTAAAGATTTCATTTCTAAGGATATGATTCTTAGATGATGAGACTCTTGAGAATCAAGATGAAATGAAGTAATGGAACTCATATAATCTTGAGAAGATAATGGGGCTCCTAAAATTGGAAACTAATGAGTTTGAGGATGGATTCTATGTGTTGGAAAAAATCTGACAATGATCGAACTTCATGTGATGAAGCTTCTATCATGTCATGAAGAGATGGATGTTAGAAATAAAGTCTAAAGTAGACTTCATATACAAGTGTTGTATATGAACCTTGAGGATCCACCTTTACGGGTAAGACCAGTTAAGGTGTAAATGGAACTTAAAGAGAAAAGAGGGAATCTGATGAGAAGGTAAGACCTTCAAAGCAAAGCTCGTATCCACAAGATACGCATCGAAAAGAAGACATCGCTTGCGATGAGACTTGGTCTCCAATGACCATATTTAAAACCATCAGAGTATTCCTAACTATAGCTACACAACTAGGCTTTGACATCTTCAAGATGAAAGTCAAGATTGCATTCCTCTATGAATTCCTCATTGAGAATATTCACATGAAGTGCCCGAGGCTTCATGGATGAAGGAAAGCAAGATATGGAAATCCAAAGAACTCCATCTATGGACTCAAATAAGCTTCTTGTAGTTGGAAGATAAAATTTGATGAAATTATAAAGGTTATGATTTCAGATAGAATCTTGATAAACCATGTGAAGCTAAGTGGGAGTGGCATGGTGTTCATCATGCTGAATGTAGATAATATCTTGATCATTTGGATGATATAAGGATAATAATAAGTGTTTTATAATCTGGTTATTCCATAGTTTGAGACATGATCTCAAGGATACCTCTTAGATCTTAGTTTTGAAGATGTTCATAAGCAAACAAATGAGGGTATTGGGACCGTCACATTTGTGATACACCTTGGATTCGTTCCATTTTCTGAAAAAATCCAAGAAAGGCTTCCATCCCTTAAGATATGGTACTTACCTATCTGAAGGGATAGTACCTCAAGGAGTTGAGGAAGTGAATGCTAAAACCGCTTGCCCTTGTGCATCAACTATGAGAAGCCGGGTGTACGATATCTGTACGAAAGCTAGATGTCTACCATGCAGTGGGAATAGTAAACTGCTACTAATCCTACTAAGGAGATAAAACACTTTGATTGCAGTAATAACAATATCTTCCAAGATGATAATACTTAGAGATAGTTAAGACTTTAAATGTAGAAATCTAAAATGTCTTAACTGCAAATACCTTAAGAGATAGAAATCTCCAAGAATAAGGGAATTCTGATAAGGATAATGAAAAATACATACTGGTTATAAATAATTATTGAATTGTAGTTCCAAAGGCACTATAACTAACAAGATTGAGTATTGATTGCATACTATTCACCATTCGCATTGGATGTGAGCACTGTTACTAAGGGATATGCAAGTACCATAAAAGGACTTGGTGTAGTGATGAATCTCGGATTCATCACTCTAAATCTCATTTATTAAGCTCAAATCCCTCAAAATCAATAGCATTTCTGCATCTGTTCTGTATAATTAGCATTCATGCATGTTTTCATAAGAATTGCATTTTAGCACGAATTTATGCACAAAATAAGAAGCCAAAAATCCCAGCCAAAATTGACCTGTAAATAGCCTAACTTCCCCGATTTTACATAATTCATGCTAACTCCGAATGACTCAAAACTACCTCAATTGTGTACATATCACTAACAAGAATAAATGAAAAATACAAAAAAAAATCACTAACCCAAATAAGTGGACCAAAAACCCAAACCCTAGCCTAACTTCCGTATTTTTAGCTAATTCATGCTAACTCCGAATGACATAAAACCACCTCCAACTGTGTACATATCACTAACTGAAAAATATAAAAAATCACTACCTAAATAAGTGGACAAAAACCCAAACCCTAGTTCTAGGATCTCCGGACTAAAAACCTCATATCTTCCTCATCCAGTGTCCGTTTTAATCCTACTCACTTTTGAACTAATGCACATTCAATTACCTTCAAAACAGGACAAGTTCAAATGAATCGGAGCTCATATGTGAAAGTTGGGTTTTGGGCCTCTTTTGTACATTATGTATTTTAGCGATTTTTGACCTATTATTTTATGTACATAATTAACCTATTTTAGTTCATTTCTTTTTTATTTGTCTTCTTTGATGGAAGTTTTATTAAAATATGCAAAAATCCAAAACTAAATTGAGCTTGAAATTAAAGAACAAATTTAGTCCAGGTCTTCACTAACCAACTGTACAAACCGGTCTTTTTCGTATTTTATTTTATTTCTTCTTTTTCTTAACTACTAAAAATAAAAAAATAGATTAATGTGTAATTATTAATCTTTGATTTTATCATATTTTTTCCGGATTTTTATTCTAGTTTAAAAATGACATAAAATTATAAAACCCAAAAAATCAAGATATTCTATGTACATGGGATACCCCAAAAATATCACTTTGTGCAATTCATCGATTTTGATTTTGATGTCTTCATGAAAGTTGTAGATCTCATTGAGACGAGCAATTTTTGTGAAGAAACTTTTTTGATCCGAGGTTGTTTACTGTTTATTTTTTATTTTACAAGGTATTTATATTTCAAATTTGTGGTGCTGACACGTGGCAGCTCCTGGAGCCGCCACGTGTCAGCCATTTTTTTGGCATTTTTATTAATCAGTTTTTATAAAAATATCGTCGCATGTGCATCGCACGTGCCTCCCAGACACACGCCAATGTACGTGCCCGCCCTTCACCTCCAGGCCACACCACGTGGCGATCTCCTGGCTGCCTGAGCTCGGCCGATCGGACGGCCGAGGAGCATCATCTACCTCGGATCCCCTTTCCCAATCACATCGCCCTCCTTCGATTTCTCCACCAACCGCAAATCCATCTTCGACCCCTTTCACGAATCTGCCCCTCGCCGCAAATATTGCGCCGCTCCGATCACCCCCAATCTCGCCCAGATCAAAGCCCATCGAATCCCCCAATCTTCCATCGCCGCCCCCCACTGCTATAAAACTTCGGCCGCCACAACCAACTCCCTCATTCGTCGATTGCACCCCGAAAATCCTTCGCGGCGATGACAGCACCGCGTCGCCTCCCCGGCGAGATCCGAGCAACCCAAAGCGCGTCGCAGCGCCGTCCATCACCGTACTGCCATCGCTCCGGCCTTCGTGGCTGTCGAGCCAACAATCCATCTCCACCGAGCTATCCATCTCCACCGAGCTATTCACATTCTTCACTGACGCCTCCGGTCAACTCAATCGTCATCAACTCCAGCAGCCGCAGACCTCTCGAACCACCGCCCCACCATGAGCTCTCTTGCATCGACAACAGCCGCCGCCAGAGGAAGAGCTTCTCCCATCACCAGACACTCGACCCTCGTCATTCCCCCACCCACCGAGCCTCTCCGCCCCTCGACGGAATCGTCGGACCGCCGGGCTCAAGACCCGAGGCCCTCCCTGCGTACGAGGTGCGTGCTAGGAGGGAACATTGCCAAAGAAGCCCCGGAACTTTCCGTGATTTACACGTGACTCCCGCCCAGAGGTCACGTGCACAACACGTGACCTTCTGGGAATTTTCAAAGAAGCCCTCCGAGTCCAGCTGATTTACGCTTCCGCCCAGCAGACCAGAGGGAACGTGCTGCGCACGTGCCCCTCTGGATATTTTACGCAAAGCCCCCAGAGTTCTTGGTAATTACAATAAGCCCCCTGCATATTTTTATTTATATTTATTACATTTATACCCCTATGTTCTCCAGTGATTTTGGACCTCTACATGACTTTATTTTATTATCCAAAATAGCACAATGTTTGTCATTTAATTCTCTACAGTCCGATATATTGTGGATATTTTTGTGATCGATGGTTAATTAATAATTAATTGTTCTGTGGAAAATTGCATATTTTGTTCATTTCATGCTTTGAAATTTGTATTTGATTAACCGTTGCTCTAAAAATTCCAGAAAAATCACATATAGTAGAATTAATTGTACTTGATGTGCTCAAAAGATTTGATTTTCATGCATAAATAGTCATGTAAAAATCATTTTGCATATTTCAGTGTTTGATTTTTAATAGGTATTGAAACTAGTATTTTCGAGGTTTAGGATTTTTCTAAGATCAATCACCTAGTGATAGATCTTAGATAATTTTGGTCATTGAAAATAATTACGTTTAATATTTATTATAATTAAATATTAAAATCCATTTTGTTTGCATTTAAAAATTCGTAAAAAAATCATTTGCATCCAAAAAAATTACAGTGCATGCATGTCATCATAATTTACATCTTGCCAAGTTTCACAATTTTTCGGACATTGTTTGAACATAATTTACATTTTTGTCCCTAAAATAGGCCGAAATTGTATTTTGCATCCCTTATTGCATTAACTGCCTTGAAAACCGAGCACGGATTTTGATAGACATAATTCTAGGTTGTTCCTTTGTCTCCTTGTGTTCGACCTTGGGACTTGCCCAAGTAAAATAAACATAAAACCGCATTCATTAAAATTGATAAATATTTTGTGTGGTTGTTTTCTTGATCGATTCCGATTGTCGCCTACAATGAAATGACAAATCATCATTTTTTTACGCACGATCATAAATATATCTCTTTAACACGCGCAAATCCGGACTCGTCAGATGGCACCGTCGCTGGGGAGGCAAACGACTTAATTTTGTTTTTTTGAAAAGTTTTGTTTGATTTTCCGCATTCGGGTAGTCTGACCCCCGAATTTCTCATTGTAAATTCCATTTGTTTTCCTGCATTTATTTTCAGTATTTATTTTTATATATTGTATTGTTTTTTAGTCACTCTCTTACATTATCTCTCTTATTTTTCTTACGAGGTACACGGCGTACGTGGAGCGGCTTTTCAAGAAACCGACGCATCTTCACCGACTTCCGAAAAGCCGTAATTAAATTAAGATCGAGTCAAGTCGTGAGAGAGCGTAGAGTCTAGGATTTTATTTCTGCAACTTTAATTTCTGTAATTATTTGTTCATTTATAGCGGTGTCTGTTTAGACTCTCGCGTGTGTAAAAAGACCTTAAAAAATGTTTCTGTGGTGCGTCCTGGCCTGTTTCACTTCGATGAGGGTGGGGCCTGACTTGAGTGGCGATTAGGATAGACCTACACATACGGCTCTCAGAGCATTTTAATTTCTTGATTATGCTTGTAGGAATTAAGCCACACTTAACTTTAATTGAGACGCACATAGATCGTTCAATTTAGTCAAAATTTAACTCAATTCTTTCCCGCTAATAGAACCTTCTGCTAGGTGCGATTTTTCATCGGCTTGCATCCATATAGATTAAATTTCAATATGCATCCCACATGGAGATTGTGAGTATTCACTGTAAGTCTTTTAACTGAGCATACATCATTTCTTTCGCGTGCATCGGCTTTTCCCGAATTTCTCCCTCTTATTTTGTCACATAATTTTAAAAGGAAATCAGGACTAGACGGTAGACGTATATTTGTGCTCATTTAATTCTTCAGTGATCGCCTAATTAAAATTGGGACTGCTAAATATAGCCGATTTCAAATTAACCCATAAAATCAAGAATTTTTGCGGGAGAGCAACCCCGACCTTGGATCTTTTTATTTTTCTGAATGAGCGAGAGACGATACTTAAGGTTAGAACCAAGCTCTGATATTTTCATTCAGACTACTGATTTTAAAAATGATTAGCTACTTCTCAGTGAGGAATACGGGTAGCCGGTTATCGGTCCGGACATCCTTAGCATAGTGGGTGGTTTAAAGGACACTGTGTAAGGCTCCGTCCTTAAGTAACACGGGTAGCCGTTTTACGGTCTGTACTTACACCTATACTGGCTGAAAGTAGATGTAACTAGTCGTACAAACTCGGGACAGTCTTTAAGAAAATTTCGGCACCTAATAGCTCGCTTAAATATTTTCCGAGATTGCCTTGTCACCAATTAAAATTGAAAAGATAATAGACGAACTCTTACGGCTTCATTGTGTGAGGTGGTGAACCCAGGATTTGATTTGTGTTTGCATTGGTGTGCATGAATCGATTTTGAAGATCAAAAGCCGCACATTTGATAAAAAAATCTTTTGACTATCCCGCGCAATCATCTCTCTCCTTTCTTGATTTAAACCTCATCATGGAACTCTTGTCCAAAAACTCTTGCAGACCAACCCCTCATTCCTTTCAGCTCTTTCAAAAATGGCCGAACAATTATTCGAGAATCCATCAATGTTATACTATGAAAACGAATTCGTATCGGTTAGACCCAAAACACCTCCTCCAGCTTCAACAAGAGACTCTCAACCACCAACACACTCTACAAATCCGATCTGCTTCATGAATGACAACCCTTTGTTTTCGGAACAGACAAACCAACAACTGACTAAGGTCTCCACTTCTTCATATATCAATCCTCTCTACGCCGATCATACAATTCATCCTTCATATTCGATAAACATCAATCCATCATTCATGGGAGATTATAACCACATGATCGAACTCAACACTTCTTCAAATCTCCTGTCTTCCCCACCATTGAACATGAATAAACAACCATCATCTTGGATTGACCATGACAACCCCCTCTGCAGACATGATACTCATACAGAGGATTGGACTGATCACATAGAAACACATCATCCATGTATGCTGACTCCACAATATCAAGGTCCGACTACTCATTATCAAAGGATTGAACTCTACTCGGACCAACTCCACATGCCTGGACCATATGAGCAGCCGCCTTCCATAATTATTGAGGAGATATTTTCAGAAAATAATGATCATATATTGGATATTTCAAGAGACTCCTCTCCTAACACATATAGGAAAATGGAAGTAGAAATTATTGAATCTCAAACACAAAAACACACCCCGACTGCTTCCACGATTGGTCATGAAAGGATTTTGGAGGATATTTTGAGGATGAATAAGAAATTTGATTTAATGGAGGATAGATTTCGAGATTTACCGATCGATTAATTTCAATCTCTGGTAGCTCGGACATAAAAATGAATGAGGAAATAATTGGATTTAAGATTGAAAATTTTGAGGATATTCAAAAATCTGGGGATGATTCTGACAATAGCACCTCTACATATTATTCCCCTAAAAATGACTACGCTTCTGACTCTTACTCTGAACATCAGAACCCCTGCTCATCTGAGGAACACGCCATATCACCACGCCACACAGAAAATACCAAAAAATAGGAATATTCAAAAACACCAAAAAAAATTGAAAATCCAAAAAATTTCATAAAATTGAATCTGAAGAAGATCTGAGGAATTTGGATTCAGCTACACAGGAAGCACTGGAAAAATGCTTGATTTTTTAACTTCCCTTTATAAAGGCCATTGAACACTTCCCCGACCTTAAAAGATTTGTAATGGACAAATTAATGATCAAAAAGTCGGGTAGGATATGGACAAAGACTGAAAGACATATTTTGTCAATGGCCTCCTCCTTGGTGTTAAGGAGAAAAACCAAAAGCCGCATAGTGAAGCGGTTGCCAGATTTGATTGTGAAATCAAAGACACAATTTTCACCCATGCCCGAATTGACGACGATTCACCGATCAATATCCTCCCGACCTCTGTATTTCACGAACTCAAACTCGGACCGATCAGGAAGATACGAGAGATTGTTCAATTGGCTAATCGATCGATAAAACGGCCGAGAGGAATCATTTCTGTCATCATGAAATTTCAAGGTGCTCCGCTCAAAGTAGAATTCACGATCATTGATATTGAGCATCAAGGAGAATTCACACAGTCTCCAATTAATTTCGGAAAGACATTCTTAGCATTGTCTAAGGCAATTATTGATTGTGAGACACGGGAAATCAATTTTAAAGTATTGGAAGCACTTAGATCTGACCCTGTCTTTGAGGAACCACGATCTTCTAAGGCAACCCATTAATTCCCCGACAACCGTAATTATGAAATGGTAGAAGAGCCCTACCCCGCTATTACACCTGAGATAGCGGTTGTTGATGAAACTATTGGTTTAGAGAATCTCCCCCTGCTCCATTCCTAGTCGCTCTCAACATGGAAAATCATGTATATGAATCACATGATCTGGAGACTTATGCATGGGCACACCTTGGGTCAACCTACTCTGACTACATGGATTACATCAACTCGACAAAGGAATGCTCCAACATCAAATCAATTAAGAACGAACATGCAGAAACTCTCCCCGGTATTTCAACTCCTACGGATCTCAAAATAGACAAATCCTTCTTCTATGATCCTGAGACATATGCATGGTCGCACCCTGGAGCAATCTTCTCTGAATACCTTGACCAAATCATCTCGAATCGAGAGTGCACCAACATTCAGAATACTAAGAACAAACTCACAGCCCGAACACCGACCAAGGAGAAGAATTCCAATGGCTATTCATCTGGATACTCAAGTGAACCGACACCTTTACGAAACAAGAAAAGGAAAGTCACCTTTAACCTTTCGGAAGAGGAATCAGCAGACGATCCTTCATCAGGTCCGGAAAAGGTAGTCTACATGAGTGAAGTCTGTTCGGCAGCTCTAAAGTCATATCTTCGCAAGGATCCAAAATTCGATTCTTGTTGGACAACTCCCGTTCCTAACTACTATTCATCCAAAGCTGATGCCCATGCCCTCCTCAAGTACACTGGAATTATTTCTTACGAGCTGACTGAGACCGGTGCTTTTGAGTATCCATCTGAGGACAAACTGATTGATCTTAAAAAGGAACGAATTTTGAGGAAACAATTGAAGAAACAAAATGACATGAATATCTGAAGTGTGTACACTTTCAAATACTATTCCTCTGAGGATAACTCTGATGATGGCTACCTTTCATCTGACTCAAATATTTCATCTACTATCCATCATGATTTTTCTGAGGATGACACTGATAATAGTTGGGAATCATATGCTTCATCTCCGTCTCGTTATACCGATATCCCATCGCAGGCTCACAAGAAGATCAGCCGGGAACCGCCTTAATCATCGGCTACCCACCCTCCCTCCCGACCACATCTGTCTCTTTGTACAGCTTCTTCCTCTACTTAGGCAAAGGTCTAAGTATAGGGGGGACCGATGCCATTTGTACATACCATTCTTCTATCTCCCAATCGCTCCATTTCCACCTTTCTTCTATACTTAGGCTGACCAGAGCCTAAGTATAGGGGGAACCGACGCTCACCTGTATATATTCTCCTCATTCACATACCCCGACCACTTCATTTTTCCCGCTCTACTTCTATACTTAGACTGCGAATCTGTAAATATTGTTCTTTTTCTTTTCCTTTTTCACTCTCTTACGCTTAGCCCGAGCTATGTTTTCTTTACGCTTCTTGTGCTCTGATACACAGCACTCGCTAAGTATAGGGGGGTCTGTATATATACTCCGTATATATTTTACCCACATCTCGTACTTTCGCATAAGTCTATATGTATTTACGGAGTGGGTAAATAATTTAAAAAAAGAAAAAGAAAATGAGTTTTGCTACTAACACTGACTCTGCCCAAAATTTTTGAAAAAAATGGCTTCTTATTCATTTTTGCATAAAAAAACCCAAAAATCCCTTGCATAAAAAAATTAAAAGAAAAAAATGTGTCTGCATTTCACACACCTGCACTTCATCCAGCATTTCATTTGCATTAGTGAAAAGTCTTTGGGTTCTGAACCGAGTTATGAACCGAAACCGAGAGTAGTCTGGACTTGACCTTAATCCACCTAATTTCAGAGGAACTTCACCGAGAAATAGGATTTTAGAATCTTCAGGTCTTTGACTTAACTCTTTGAGTTCCACATGACAATGTGCAGCATTTGACTCTCAGTGTCTAACCTGGTCTCTTCATTCTAGGTACAACTCTGGAATAGGGAATTAATTTGTACTCTCACACTATGCACTTAGCTCAACTCAGACAGGATGTTGGAAGACTGTGTGAGTTTCTTTTCTAGTGTCATGGAAATCTAAAGACCGGAGTACGGGTTGAAATAAAGCTTCGGAAAAGGGATGGACGGCTGGGCAAAATTTTTTCTAAGACCCAAAAAAATGTACGGAAACAAAAAGATTCTATATCCATAGGGGCACAACAAGATCCAAGAAGAACCACCAAAAATTCCAAATACAAAGAAGCATTCTACCAAAAAATATCTGACCAAAAAGGTCCAAGCTTCAAGAAACATGTAGATCTTGGTGGAGACTCGGCTACACTGCCCGTCTTCACAAGGAGAGGTGACTACACTGGCCACCCTCTAGTTCTTTTCCCCTTCTTCTGTCTTCTCCCCCCAATTCGATTGTGAACACAATGCGACAGACCTTAGAAGGAAATACCTGACTCCCCGAGGACGAGTTACTAGAGAGGAGATGAGCATGGTAGTCCGACATTCTGAATGGGAAGAGCTAAAATCTTTCACACATCTGAGTCGATTGTTCAATGTTCATAGGGTATACTTTGGGAAGAGAATTGATCTAAGATGACTTCTGAGCCGAAACTGTGACAATGATGTATAAAACTTGAAGGTTGTTGATTTTGAAATTCTAAGTCTCACAGAAGTTCCGCCACACTAATAATCCAAAGGTCAAGTCTCGTTTCACTTTCACCTTCAGATCATGGTCTTGGTATGGAACCCAATCTCATTTCACCTCATGGCATTTCTTTTTTATGCTCAGGGACGAGCACAGTTTAAGTATAGGGGGATGATGAATCTCGAATTCATCACTCTAAATCTCTTTTATTAAGCTCAAATCCCTCAAAATCAACAACATTTCAGCATCTATTCTGCATAATTAGCATTCATGCATATTTTCATACGAATTGCATTTTAGCATGAATTTCTGCACAAAATAAGAAGCCAAACATCCCAGCCAAAATTGACTTGTAAATAGCCTAACTTCCCCGATTTTTAACTAATTCATGCTAACTCCGAATACACAAAACCATCTCCACTGTGTACATATCACTAACAAGAATAAATGAAAATACAAAAAAATCACTAATCCAAATAAGTAGACCAAAAACCCAAACCCTAGTTCTAAGATTTCCGGACTAAAAACTTCATATCTTCCTCATCCAGTGTTCATTTTAATCCTAGTCACTTTTGAACTAATGTACATTCAATTACCTTCAAAAAAGGACCAAGTTCAAGTGAATCGGAGCTCATATGTGAAAGTTGGGTTTTGGGCCTCTTTTGTACATTTTGTATTTTAGCAGTTTTTGACCTATTATTTTATGTACATAATTAACCTATTTTAGTTCATTTCTTTTTTATTTGTCTTCTTTGATGAAAGTTTTATTAAAATATACAAAAATCCAAATATAAATTGAGCTTGAAATCAAAGAAACAAATTTAATCCAGGTCTTCACTAACCAACTGTACAAAATTGGTCTTTTTCGTATTTTATTTTATTTCTTACTTTTCTTAACTACTAAAAATAAAAAATAGATTGACGTGTAATTATTTATCTTTGATTTTATCATATTTTTTTCCAGATTTTTATCTGGTTTAAAAATGACATAAAAATTATAAAACCCAAAAAATCAAGGTATTCTTTGTACATGGGATACCCCAAAAATATCACTTTATGCAATAGATCGATTTTGGTTTTGATGTCTTCATGAAAGTAGTAGATCTCATCGAGACGAGCAATTTTTGGAATAAATTTTTTCGATTCGAGGTTGTTTACTATTTATTTTTATTTTAAAATGTATTTATATTTCGAATTTTGTGGTGCTGACATGTGGTCGCTCCTGGAGCCGCCACATGTCAGCCATTTATGGCATTTTTATTAAATAGTTTTTTTAAAAAAATATCATTGCACGTGCCTCCCAGGCACGTGCAACGCACGTGCCCGCCCTTCACCCTCCAGGCCACCACGTGGCGATCTCCTGGCCGCCCGATCTCGACCGATCGGACGGCTAAGGAGCATCGTCTACCTCGGATCCACCTTTCCCAATCACGCCTCCCTCCTTCGATTTCTCCACCAATCGCGAATCCATCTCCGATCCTCCACGAATCCACCCCTCACCACGAATCTCGCGCAACTCCGATCACCCCCAATCTCGCCCAGATTAAATCCCATCGAATCCCCCGATCTTCCATCGTCGACCCCCCTCCCCTGCTATAAAACTCCGGCCACCACAACCAACTCCCTCTCCGCCGATTGCACCCCGGAGATCCTTCGCGGCGGTGACAGCACCGCATCGCCTCCCCGGCGAGATCCGAGCAACCCAAAGCTCGTCGCAGCGCCGTCCTTTGTTGTACCGCCATCGCTCCGGCCTTCGTGGTTGTCGAGCCAATGATACATCTCCACCGAGCTACCCATCTCCACCGAGCTATTCACATTCTTCACCGGCGCCTCCGGTCAACTCAATCGTCATCAACTCCAGCAGTCGCAGACCTCTCGAACCACCGCCCCGCCAGGAGCTCTCTTCCATCGACAATAGCCATTACCGGAGGAAGAGCTTCCCCCATCACCAGACACCCGACCTTCACCATTCCCCCACCCGCCGAGCCTCTCTGCCCCTCGACGGAATCGCCAGCCGCCGGGCTCAGGATCCGAGGCCCTCCCCGCGTGCGAGGCACGTGCCGGGAGGGAACATTGCAAAGAAGCCCCGGAACTTTCCGTGATTTACACGTGACTCCCGCCCAGAGGTCACGTGCACAACACGTGACCTTCTGGGAATTTTTCAAAGAAGCCCTTGGAGTTCAGTTGATCTGTGCTTCCACTCAGCAGACCAGAAGGCACGTGCATGTGCCCCTCTGGATATTTTACGCAAAGCCCCCGGAGTTCTTGGTAATTACAACTAGCCCCCTTGCATATTTTTATTTATATTTATTACATTTATACCCATGTGTTCTCTGGTTATTTTGTACCTCTACATGACTTTATTTTATTATCCAAAAAAAGCATGATGTTTGTAATTTAATTCTCTACAGTATGACATATTGTGGATATTTTTATGATCGATGGTTAATTAATAATTAATTGTTCTGTGGAAAATTACGTATTTTGCTCATTTCATGCTCTGAAATTTGTATTTGATTAACCGTTGCTTTAAAAATTCCAGAAAAATCACATATTGTAGAATTAATTGTGCTTGACATCGTGCTCAAAAAGATTTGCATTTGCATGCATAAATTACCTGTAAAAATCATTTTGCATATTTCAATGTTTGATTTTAAATAGGTATTGAAACTAGTATTTTTGAGGTTTAGGATTTTTCTGAGATCCATTACCTAGTAATAGATCTTAGATAATTTTGATCCTTGAAAATAATTAGGTTTAATATTTATAATAATTAAATATTGAAATCCATTTTGTTTTCATTTAAAAATTCATAAAAAATCATTTTGCATCCAAAAATTCCAAAAAATTACAGTGCATTCCTGTCATCATAATTTGCATCTTGGCCAAGTTTCACATTTTTTCCCACATCGTTTGAATGTAATTTACATTTTTGTCCCTAAAATAGGCCGAAATTGCATTTTGCATCCCTTATTGCATTAAAAAAGAGACCGCCTTGAAAACCGCACAGGGATTTTGATAGACATAATTCTAGGTTGTTCCTTTGCCTCTTTGTGTTCGATCTTGGGACTTGCCCAAATAAAATAAACATATAACTGCATTTTAAAATTGATAAATATTTTATGTGGTTATTTTCTTGACCGATTCTGATTGCCGCCTACAAGGAAACGACAAATCATCATTATTTTTTTGCGCACGA
Organism: Ottelia alismoides; assembly: GCA_037367405.1. Lineage (NCBI taxonomy): Eukaryota > Viridiplantae > Streptophyta > Magnoliopsida > Alismatales > Hydrocharitaceae > Ottelia > Ottelia alismoides. The sequence continues at coordinate 376,395 of JAZKJV010005075.1, read as the reverse complement.
TCATAAATACATCTCTTTAACACGCGTGAATCCCAATTCGTCACGTAGTCTCTCAGAAACAGAGTGACTGATCAGCTTACCTAGCTATATGAAATTTCATGTGATTGTCCCATGAGTGTGGGTTTAAATATTAGCCCATTAATGGCTCTTTGGGCTAGTGGGAGATTGTTGGACATGCGAGCCCATGACGATCCATTATGCAATAAATGTTATTGTGAATATCATTCCCTAATATGAAATGGGAAATAACTAATTTGCATATTAGATCCCTTAGTACAATTAAGGTTATGTACTATGGACATCTTAATGATCACACAACTGTTGATTTAATTGTTAAATCATAGAGGCTGGTGCTTGAGTGATATCTAAAGAGTTAGATTGAGGACTCATCAAGCACTATCAAATGATCATTAAGAGATGATCTCCAGCCTGAGAAGGAGATGGCAATCCTTTCTCTAAAGGTTGATATCTGACCGACCTCTTGATACAGGTCCTTTGCATAGGAATAGAGATTCGGAGGTGTCAGATTAGTTAGGTCAAGGAGTTGACTTAACGAGATTGAAATAATCAAAGATCTATGTTGCATGATGTCATGATATAGGAACGTATCCTCTGACTGGAGACAGATGTGTTACTATATCTTTGAGTATGTACATTTGGCAGACCGGTAGGTTGATGACCTAACCAAGGTCTATACACTGGCACGCTGGTGTGCACGCAAGAGCATATGATTAATACGGTCTCTCAAAGGGATCATACAGGTTCATTGTTGAATCAGAAGACATGAGCTCACTCACGAGATAATGGGAAGAATCAAATTCTGTATACGATCGTCTCGCTTTGTGATGAACCTCGTATTCATCATGTTAAAAGTCAATTATTAAACTCATTGCATAAATAATCTAATAAAAATCACTTATAATTCGTTCATTTTATCTTGTACTATATTGCATATAATCTATATTTAATTAACATATAATTAGTGTATATAATTACTATTATTTTAATTATTATTAAAGATCCATAAAATTTAGGCTGATAAGTTCCTAACCTTTAAAAAGACTAAAAATTACAAAAAATATCAAAAGCTCAAAAATCGATATTTTTAACCTTTTAAAATATCTCCAAAAATACTTTTTGTACAAATGATCTATTTTGACTTTTTATCCAACATGAAACTTGTAGATCTCATCGAGATCTACAACTTTCATGTTTTGACTTTTTCTTAATTCTCCCTCTAACTAATTCTTTTTTATTTTTCTTTATTTTCACTTTTTTTGAATTTTTCGGTGCATCCATGTGGCGCCCTCTAGGCCGCCCACGTGGCTACCTTCTCCTTCCGCCACCCGGCGCCCTTCCAAGTTGTTGGATCTCCTCCAATCACCTCCATCTCCATCGTTGAGCCTCGCTGCACCACAGCCGCCCGATCACCCTTTGGATGTGATCATAGCCGCTCCCTCATGCCTCGCTCCCAGCCACCCGATCCCCTCATCGTCCTATGACCACCATCACATCATGTCTTCCACCCCCTCTCCTCCGTAGGATGGGACGCCAAGATCCTCATCGTCTATCATCGCATCCATAAGAGCCGCTCGATCTGATCGTCAGATATGATCTCAACCCCCCCCCCGTCCCCGCCTCCACGAGGGTCATTGGATAGATATATCCAATGGTCCCTATGCATCGCCTACCTCTAATCAACCCCCCAGTCCGTTACACCTCGCAAGACCCTTACCCCCGTTCCATTTTTGATCTTGTCTCCGACCTTCTCTCCATTCCCTAATGCCTCCCCCTTGTGGTTGTTACCTCCTCCATTCTCGTGAGTCCACCAGCATCCCTCCTCCATTAATCCTCCACCATTAAACCCTCATTAAAAACCCCGACCCACCTCATGTAACGCCAATCTTCCACTTACAAATGCCCCTGACCTACCTCATGTAACGTCAATTTCTCACAAATTTTCCACCGCTCACGATAATCTCCATCATCGCCTAACCACCTCACAAGCTCTGCAAGATCACCTCCATGTTCGCCAGCCTCACAGACCATTGCTTCCCCTTCTCCATAACCTCCCACTCCGACCCATTTCCTCCTCCACCTCACCGGAGAAGGAACTCATGCCATCACCTCCTGTCACCTCCATGGCCTCCACTCACCTCGCAAGCCACACATGCACTGCATGAAAGCACGCTTCGGCTATCTAAACTTTGCAGAACCTTGATTGGATGGAGTGTACATAGGAGCTACTTCAAGCAATTATCCTCCGGTGAGACTTCATCGACCCCACGCTCTAATCATCCCCCGAGCCTTGCCGAACTTTCCGTTGCCTCGCCAGGACATCAGCGTTTTCCTCCGACCTTCACGCGAGTGATTGCCATGCGGAGGAGCTATCAACAGTTCGTCGTAGCACAGACGCCTCTGGTAGACCGCGACGGAGGAAGATGGTACATGTACCATCTGATCATCTGGATCGGACAGACCAGATGATGACATGTGGATGGCCCGAGCCTCCAGCCGAATCTCCAGGCTCGGGTCTACCAAACCTTGCACCGATCCTCCATCAAATGCCACGTGTCTCGAGCCAACTACGCCTCCCGAGCATGGTTCCCTCGCGTGCATGGGACGTTAGGACCTGGGCAAATTGCAATGAAGACCTTGGATGATTTGTTATTTGCATATTGGTCCCCAAGTGCGTGCTTCATGTGCACGTATGGGTATTTTACAGGGAGATCCTCGGTATTTATGGAAGTTACAATTATGCCCCTACGTGCAATAGGAAAATTAGAGAAGGGTCCAGGCAATTTTGTAAATTGCAAATAGATCCCTCTAGGGACCTATTTGTGATTAATTATCTTTTATTTCCTGTATTTTATTTACATTTATGTCCCTATATTGTTTTATTCATAACTTGAGCATCGTAGATCCAATTTGCATGATTTTAGTGTCTTTTTTATCCTTGTTCTCCATCTATCTTATGGCATGTTTAATTTTCTCATCTGGCATCATTCTAAATATGATGAATTTTTATTGTTAGGTGATGTCTCTTGCTCTAATGCATTGTCATAAAATATATGTTTTCTCATAATGTTATGCTCAAAACGACTCTGATTTCAAACTACTATCTGTTGCTCAATTCAGTGATCTTTCTAGGGTATATTTGTAATAGTCAATTGCATACATCACCCTTGCATTTAACCTTGCATTATTTTCATGCACAATCCTACATTTGCATCGAAAAATAACTAAAAAAATTGCATGCATCATATATCCGCATTGTTATGCATTTTATCATGTGCATCTGCATGAAGACCCTATTGAGAAGTTATTCACGCATGCTATTAATTGATCAAAATTTAACAAAGAAATAGAGTAGCTCGTGTCTCTGTGTTCAACCTTAGTAGACTTGCCAAGTATAAATTTTCTACAACATTCAAACGATTATGGTTTTTACCGATCAAAATTCGTCTCCTATACTACTACAAGTTATGACTATTAAAGAGGCGGATTTTCGAGCTCATCACTTTGGAAGCTTGACCGAATTTGTAAGTTTGATATATGTTTTTGGAAAGTATATGATTAATACCTAGGTATGATATATGTTTTTGGAAAGTATATGATCGATACCAACTCCCAGTGATCGAATGATAATCTTAATGATAAAACCCTGAAGAAGACAGTCTAAATAGATCTAAAACTTCAGGTTTATTCTTGGTCTTCAAGTATGCATGATGTACAGGTATTAGGAATACCTGAGGGTGATGTGATCATAAACGATTGTATAACCATGACGCTACCATTCCTAAGGAGTGACAAAACAAGTTCAATTTTAGTGACTCCTCTCAGTAGAGAAGTGATCTAATCTTGATCCAAATGTTGTACATTGATCTGACTGTGAATCAGATGCAATGAGAAGATTAGATTTATGAACTTGATTAAATTAAGCATCTATGAGAGGTTCGTAAGATCTGAATTTGAGATGTGATCTCAATATCCAAGTCATTATACATGGAACATTACAATCGCCATGTCCTTATCTCCAAGTATCGGTGGAGAAAGCACATTATCCTTGAAAGAGTTCAAGAATAATTTCATTGTTGATATGTGTATCCGAGCATAGAGAAAAATCATGATTAAATGTGATTTAATTATCATGAATAATATGAGTTTGATTCATATTATAAGGAGAGTTATCTAATATGATTCATATTATTTGGGCACATGAGAATAGAGATCCAAGAATAGAGATTCATATTAATTATCATGAATAATATGAATTTGATTCATATTACACATCCTCTCTCTCTCTCTCTCATTGTGGTCATCCACCATGGATCCCTAGAGAGAGTCGTCATCACTGCAGCACCACTGTTATGTTGCCGGATTATTTGCTCGTGGATCTCTGTCTCCTTCGGTACGCCTCACTTGTGAAGAAGATATCGGATCTCGTGTGACGAGATCAGGAGATTCATCACTTGATCATAAACATGGATTGCGAGAAGCACGTGTTTTATCAACACACTCACAAGCGTCTCCTCCATCGGATCGGATGAGACAATAGGTCTATTCATTTCAATCGCAACCACGCTTCAAGAGGTAACCCTAATACTTATTTGTAGTTTAGATGAAACGATCCGAGAAGTGTTCTTGGATCATGTGTTTTGATCAGATTAAAATTTTTAATTCCTTTGCCTGGAGCAACTTGTGCGGCTAGTCGCTCCTGATCGCATACGATGCGACCCTCACACTTTCGTGATGCGCTAAAGGATTCATACCATATCCTTCACATGGAGGAGGAGAAGGGTGTAGTGTTGTTTGTCGACGATGGTGGTGGGCTGAGGGAGGAGTGGAACGAGGAGGATGGGTTGGGGGTGGACAGCTATGCTCCATGTAACAGCATCATGGTTTGAAAAAACCATGGTTAAATTCTACTCATAGACATCTAAATTAACTGAAGTGATCAAGTGATAGGGGCAAGAAGTTGGGGCACAGCCGATATTCCAGAAAAAGAGGGACATAACTGATTTTGCAATATCTTAGAGGGGAACAAATGATAAAAACCCTTAGAATTGAGTGGAAATCATATGTATATAGTTGAATTTTATCATTACTAATTCTGATAGAACTTTCTCAAATGAGTACCAACATTTTTATATGACAATTTTATGAATTAGGCATAAAGATCATATCCGAAGAGGATGATTTTTTATGATAAATCTTGGGAAAGTCTTAAGCGTAAATTTTTCAATGAATATGAAATGAATTTTAAGGATGAATCTAAGGGTGGTGTTGATGTTGAATCTGGGGGGACAAAGAAACTGAACTTGATTTTAAGGAAGAATTTGAATATGATGATTCAAATGAGATGCGAGATTTTGGGTCATCACTTGTTGTTCTCCCATTTTCCCCCTATGAGTATCAGAAGTCCTCCTCGATGACTCTCTCAAGGATGAGCACATAATCTCCCACTCCAATCTCATTGTATCAGTGACGATGGCCTTTATTATCTCTTAAACGTTCATATATGTAAATTGAGAAATTCCTCAAGACAGTTGAGAATGACCAACCACCTAACATACACATCCCGGTCTCATGGGGACCATTTCCCGAGTTCGACGAGATTTAGTAGTCATGCAAAAAATAACCAACAACCTGCCAACATGCCGAGATGAGTGATATAAAGGATACAAATTATTATAATGGAAATGATTGGTTGATTAATCTCATTGAGAATAAACCCACCCACCCTTGGATTTATATGATAAAAAAATGGATTTATTAGATGTTTTTTTAGGAAAAAGATTTTATAGATGACCAACCTTATGTCTCAAACATTGATCCACCGATGTTCTACACACATGATCCTTATAATGATTTATCAAAGTAATTCTCGGTCGATGATTCACATGTCTTCAGTGTAATACACCCATATCTCCCCCATTTATCAACTAGAGAGTCCACCCTTAAAGCCGACTCCACCTACATTTACATCTTCGTTCGACTCAGCTATATCTTTTGTCATTTTAATCTCATCCTTCACAATATATTTCATCTCATATGTCCCTCTCACCCACTCTCGGTTTACATGGATGCCATCTTCAACACCTTATTACTTAAACCAAGCTACATAACCTATCGATGTTTTGAACAATGATGACACATAATCTTGTGACACCGGTTACTTCTAATACTAGATCTCGATTGAGGGTGTTAAAATCAGCACATTATGGGAAGACTTCTACAATTATTTATCTTGTATTTTCCTTCACTTGCATTGTTTAATAGTAATTAAGATGAGCTTGGGAAAATCCTTTAAAAACACCAAAAATTTAGAAGGTTGGAAAAGTACAAAAAAGAATGTCATAACTTATCATACGCTCTTTTCCATTCTAGTATCAACTACTCTTTACTATTTGCAAGACTGTCACCATGAGAATATGACTTTTCTCAGCATAGGGATGCACGGATAATCATGCATTACATATTTTCAAAAAGTGCATAAAATCATAAAAATTCAAAAAAAAAGGGTCTCTGGGTTTTTTATGCATGCTTTGCAAAAATCTCAAAATCATTTGCATATATCAAAATCCCATAATTCAAAAACATTAACAAACTCTTTAGAAGTTATAAAAAATATTTTTCTCTTATTTTTGTGATTAAAAGTTATATTTTTACAAGTTTCAAACTTGGATTGAGAAGACCTTGATTCACTTATTTTGATAGGACTTCATTTGTTTGGTATTCTGATTCTTCTAGTCTATTTTGGACTTAATTCCTCGAGTTCCATTAATCTAGGCGATGATCCAATTTAAACGATTAACTATATCGACTTGAACAATTGATAGCACTCCTCTTTATTGGTTCTAGATTGAAGGGATATTTAAACTCTAACATCATGAAAAATACAGAAAAGTAAAAATCTAAATAAAAATAAGTGCTCATCATATGAGTGATAAAGCAATGTGGAAAAAAAATTATGTCGCATTGCAAAACCACATGGATATAGAATGATTTCCGCAACGTTTAGCAAGCCACATGAGTAAGCGATCATTACCTTTGATGCATGTAGTCTCTATGGTAAGAAATTTCCTAGATCAAGTCTGATTCAAGAACTAAACATGCACGGGGGTGAGGATGAATCCCACGAACCCCGCATACGGAAGAGAGATGACTCTCTCGTTTTCTTCTTCATGTGTAGGATGATCTCTTGTTGATCGCCATGGTCTCCTCCAGTTGTCTTCATCGTACAAGTTCTCTTTCTTCTCCACAAACACGATGGTGTGAAGAAAATGATGGCCTTTGTTGAAGAATGTCTTGATCTTCCCAGGATCCAATTATCATACTCTCATGTTTAGTCTGGAATTTCGGTGTTCTTAGTGGAGCTATATAAAGAGCCCCACATCCAATGTAATCGTTGATAAAATGAATAGAAGAATTAGCCCTTATGGTATTCTCCCATGATTCCACCCCTCTCCTTATGGAGTATGCTTCCACATAAAATCAAAGTATTACTATCTTCTTGTTGCTTTGACTACATGCTTGCTTATATATTCTAGATTTCTACATGGTATCAGAGCGTTTTCATTTTGGAATTGCCTCCTAAATTTTATTTCGATTCTTTCTCTTTACGATCTTGGGAAGTTTGTATTGTGGGTTTTTTTATTCAAGTTTCTTGAGATCAATCTTTCATTGTAAGGTTCCCACTTCAAATCGATTTCATGTTGCAGAGTGATGGATTTTCAAACCCTAACAAGTGCAGACAATGATCCACAAATTCATGTGATGTTGATGTTAACTTGCATGACAGTGTGATGGGTTGTATATAACCCTACACGTGAAGAAGAAATGATACATTGTACACGTTCCGCAAAGGAAAGTGGTGTTGCAGATCTCTCACTGCTCCTATTTTATATCTATCTCCCTAATGAAATAAATGAACTACATCAAAAAAGGTGCTCACGAGTTACCGTAGACATCGCTGAGAGTCGGAAACCCCACATGATGGGTTTCCTCCTATTGGAACCTAATTTCGAATAAGAAGTATTGGAGGCTTGGTAAGTGTTGCACTATAAATATGAAGCAAGTTGAATTGTGAATGGGTTCAATTATCTGGAACTTTATCATTTGGTTGCCAGGTTACCTCGGGGTAACCTGGCTTACCCCAAGCTAAATCCATATATACTTGGGTTGGAATTAGTTGTATGAACCGCACAATTTCTTTATTATAATATTTTTAACTACGTTTAAGTAAAAAAAGTTAACATAAAAGATATATTATAATCATGAAAAAATCAATAGAACACATAATCAATATGACATCACATATTTATCATTCCAACCCTCTCCAACCCTCCTAACCATCCAAACAATTACTATTCACAAGAGGTTATTCCAACCCAACCTTGTTGGGAATAATTGGACAACAAATGATATGCTGGACTTTTCTTTCTTATTTTTATATTATTTGATTTATACCCAATGGGTTCCAGCACTAACAAAAGGCTATAGGAAAAGAAAAAAGGAGATGAGAGAACAACCAACAAAAAGAGGAAATGAATGGCTAAAAACATACAAAAAGAAGGAAGCAGCCGCATTCCAAAAAAAGTTGATGTATCAAGAAATTTATTCGAATTGGGCCCAATAAGCCTCAATTCAATTATTTTCATTGAGGAAAAATTATGGCTCCATCTTATTTCATTTATTTGTGTAGGTTCAAGAGACTAGATAAACAAAATTTTGAAGAAAAAAAGATGATGGCTAAAAATTGCTGATGAGGAGCCACAAAAAATGTTGTTGCAAAAAAAGATAATAAGAAGAGATTGTTTAAAAAAATAAATAGAAAAAGAAAAAAGAGGAAAAGATAAATGTTTTGCTATCCTTATTCATTTGTTCTTCTATCTTGATCGAGTATCCTTCTATTGCTGACAAGTATGAGAAAAAGGGGAAGTGTTGGGTATAGATTTGCATGCTCTAGCATTGTTTGAGATGCTCTACACTATAGTGGACTATTTTTTCTCAGTCTTCTCTATATAGAGACTCATTGTTTTCCCCATTCTCTAGTAACAGTGATTCCATTATGTATGGATATTTCCACGATATTCGCAATATGGCCCTTCAGGGATATGAATGTGTCTTTAATGATGGAGACATGTCGTGAAATAAAGTTCTCCATGGGGGAGACTCATTCCAGTACCATTTGAGTGGAGCAGATATAGAGCACATGAGTCAATTCATATTCCAACCCTCCAGTTCCTCCTCACCAGCACAACATGAGGAGCATTGTCCTTAGCATCAACCAACAGAGTATGCATTGAATTGATATTGTCTGCAGTGTCATGTATTTAGTATGTCAGTGGGAGTCTTCTTTTTGTTTGTCCAAGCTTAGCATTGTGTGTTCTAGCTTGAGAAGGAGTGTTGAAGAATATCTTCGCTAGGATCCGATTACCACACCGTCATATTTAATTCCACGTTGTAAGTGGTGGAGTCTTGGTGTAGCTATATAAATAGCCCCATACCCATTGTAATTATTGATGAAGAGAAGAATTAGCCCTTAGTAGTGCGATCCTGTGGTTTCATCCCGCTTGTTATGGAGTATGGTTCCATGTAAAATCAATGAGTTCCTATCTTTTTTTTTGTTGGATTGATTATCTATTTTCTTCGGCATTGTAGATTATTATTGTCTTCTTCTTCTCTTGCAGATGATCAAAATGTAGAGAGAAGAAGAGAGGGGAACAACTACCAAATGTAGAGAGAGAGAGAGAGAGAGATAAGGAGTCAGACTTTTGGGATTCCTCTTCTCTTAGGAACAGTGAATGAACTATGCGGGGAAGAGAGGCCTAACCCTCTCTTATATAGTAATGATTGATGTCCAAATATGGGGAGAGAAAGAGGCTCTCTCTTATCCTTCATATTAGGAATTGGTAGAGATGTTTTGATTTTCAATTATCATTTTACAGACAAAGCCAACAATATCTTGTAGAGGAAATATTGTAGATTCCCTCCTATAATATGAACTATATTTGTATTACACCAACATAATAAATGTAAATTCTATTCACATTTACTTAACGAAGAATACAAATCCCATTCACATTAGCATTAATATATTTAATATCCAGTTTACGAAGAGCAACGTGAATCATCATCATGCCCGCGAGAGAAGCTTCATCAGATAGGACTTGATTTGAGATATTATTTTAGAGATTCGGACTTAAGTATTAATACTTTTGTAGATATGTGAAATGGTTTTGCAATCGCTTCTATATCATGTAGTTTCACATCAAAAAATTTGTTATACATTGTGTCATTGTTCATACGATGAGTACACCTTTGCATTTTTCATATTTATGTGATGTATGAGTTATGAATTCCTTCATGTCCTGCACTGCTAATGATATCGTGTGCCTCTGTGTATTCTTGTGAGACTGCACCACATTGTCGCTCAACATCTCAGATGCTTCGCATGTCGCCCCTACTCTCGTGTGTGTGTGTGTGTGTGTGTGTGTGTGTGTCGTGTGTGTGTGTGTCGTTGAGTGCATCCATTATCATCTCTTACATTGTTGTCTGTACTTGTTGTGTACGCAGTGCTACAAACTCTACAACACTTTGTCTGCTAATGTCATCTTGTGACGCTCCCTATTATCACATACGATTGATGGCGATGAATCCTCTAACACTCTAATGGACATCCTCTGAGCGAATCATTTTGTATACTCCTCCTGAAGTATGTCACATCTTTTATGTCCATGCATCCACCATCGTGACTCTCCAAGTCCTAAGGGGCATTTTACATCCATTTACTTCACTTTTTTCTAGACTTGCTTAATGTTATTATTATGTAAATGTCTCACTTTTATACATGCAAATATTTCATATTTTACCTTCAAGCTTTTATTATTTTCAAATTAATCCATGTGAGGATCTTTTTGTAGTATCTAGAACTTAGATTAATTTTATGTCATTTATCATTTTATTAATAAAAAAAGGAAAAAGAAAATCAATATTGTCTATGAACTTTTAGAAATTATATATATGCCAATAAGATTTAGTTTCTTCACATTTGGCCCCCCTCAGTTTCCCAAACTCTATAAATAAGTCCTTACAACTTCAAAATTTACCAAAAATTAGCAAAATATCTAAATAACTCCCAAAAATGTTCGTAGAATCTCAAACGCCTAACAATCAATGATGTCGTGATTGTTTATTGTCTTAGGGCCTGTTTGGTTGCTGGGTTGGACTGGGTTGGGTTGGGCTGGGTTGGGATGGGTGAATAGTAATCTGTGAGGAGAAAGTACCCTTGTAAATAGTAAACAGGGTTGGGCCAACCCTGCCCAACCCTGCAACCAAACATGCCCTTACTGTCTACTTTTCCCACGGTGGACTTTCATCTTTCACGCAGATGTATTTTTCTTGGTGCATGTGTAGATAGGGATAGTATCTTGAGATATGGGAATGTAACCTTAGACATTGGTTTAGAAACTTAGATGATCGCGATCCTATTGAACGAGTTGTGTGATGCATTGCACTTTGTGCCGGACGTTGTATTCCGGTGTCTAGTAGACGGAGTTTGATACCAAGTGTTATGGTTGGTAGTCTAAGGTTAACTATGGAGTACACACTTACTTGGTGTGGCTGCATCAAATGGTATTCGTAGTGCTAGCCTCATTAGGGAAGTTCAGGTATATGATAATGAATGAGGCTTTTATCTATGTGTACTATAAAGAGATAGATTAATGTTTTAAGATCCCGAACTATTGCCCTAAACCATTGAGGACTTCCACCAATATGTAATGGACAAGAAGTGGCTTCACAATGACTAATCACGCATTAAAAATAATTAAGGAAGCGAAATATCGACCGAATGTGTGACCCATTGTAAGTAGAGGCATGACACGTAGAGGCTCATTCCACATTGAGTGTATGTACCCCTTAGATAATTCATACACTTCTCGCTATCTCTTACATTAGTCGTTAAGTGTTAGCACAATTGCTGGGCAAATGTTCATAGTGTTACCATTTTTGTGGATCCAACAGGAGTATCTAAGCATCCGCAATAATAGTGTCCATGGTAGTTCGAGCTTCCCGAACTGACTTGTACTAGACATGGTGCATTGCTTTTTGTGCAATTTCCTTTGCTTCCAGCTTTTACTTTTGTTTCGAGATATATGTTTTTGAAAGCATATTGTTACAACTTCTACGTATTGATTCATGATGTATATTTGTGGCCATGGATATTATTTTGGTAGTGATTAATAAGAATGAATGCAATCTTTCATTTCATTACATTATATATATATGTTCTTCTATAAAAGTCTGTTTCGAATTTTAATCTAATATGCATGAGATGAGTTTTCTGAGTATCGGAGATCTTGGGAGAGTCGTACATTGGTTTCCATGACGTCCTCGAAGGGCCGGGCACCATAGTATTGATCACAGATTAAAACATTTTTAGGACAATTTACGGATTGTTCGAGTGTTTTGTCTTTTCGGTTTTGATCCAAGAGAGTTGGAGTATTCGCATCCTTGTGGGCGTGTCCAAAAATAAGGGAGGAGGATTTCCAAGTCATTGTGTGAATTGTCCTTGGAGGATGGACGAGATGAATGGGAATGAGATGAACAAGGTTGGTGAAAAGGGTCATACTCGAGTGGTTCCACGAGGGATTGCTTAGACACATACGACCATACATACATAACACAAACACACGGCAATGCTCGGTTTACTAACTTCACACAGTTATCGCAAGATCTATATGGATTTTAGATTTCATTTGACAATCTCAGTGTTATCATTGCCTAGCGTCCTTAGATGAAAAGAGATTGGGGCTCTTCCTTATATTGTGCAATGTGTCACCCAACCCAATCAAAGCATAAATTGAGCAAGTATATATATGAATGATCGTTTTGTGCTTCGTAAAGAAAATTTGAGTTGTGCTGATTACTTGTTCAAATAATTGTAGTGATCTTGCAAATAATCAAATAAGTGATAAATGAAATAACATGCACCTTATGCCAACAGTTTCTTGCAATACGATGCATAATTTAAACCTAAAAAATGTGATTTAAAGTGTGCGTGGATGTGTGTGATATGTTTTTTTTCTTTTTGATTTTAGATTTTTTAAAATAAACCTAAAAGTCTAATTGATGAAGTACTAGTCAAAGAAAAATAAGAAAAAGAAATTAAGAGCTACAAGTTTGAGGAGTAGATGAGACACGAGAGAGAGAGAGAGGGATTATAAGTTATTACAACATAAATATCGAATCACCGTACTAATAAAAATAGCCTAATGCTCAAGAAGAAATATGAATTTGAAAAGAAAATATTCGACTTTGGTCTTGATCGCGGGTTAATTCTCTAATAATATCTGAAATGAAAAAAGAGAGTGAATTAGAAATCAAAATAAACTAAGAAAGCAAAGGAAAATATAATGAATTGACAATCTCCGGCAACAACATCAAAATGTGGCAAGCAAATATGTATTAGAAACTAATTTTAGTCGATACCATTATGATCCGCATAAATCCGAGATCAAAAAATAAGTAAAACAACTACAAGCTCAATGGATACACAATAATGTCCGGAACAAGTAGAGGATCAATTCACAGGGACCAAGCAAGCATCATGTATTTTTTTTTGTATTTTTTCGAGCATTATATTTTGCTATAAATGCTCAGGTGAGATCCTATTTTGATTTTGTGTTAAAGATCCTCAAAATGGGATGCAACTTACTCTAACGTGTTCTAAATCATTTCTGCTATTTGTAAGATTTTCATTTAAAAAAATAACACTTTTCTAGTTTTTTAAAGCTAAAATAAACTAAGCTCCAAAACAAAATATCCTAAATCCTAGGGTTGAACTACGAATATAATAAACTTGTATAAGCTAAACCATTTCTTTAAATTGGCAGGTTGAAGTTAAAAAAATCGAATACTAAAATCGGAAAATGGATCATTTAAAATAAAATGAATGGGAGTTTTTTGAATTTATTAAATGGTCCCTAGAGGGATCAAAATGCAATAATTAAAACTAGTTTAGTTAGGTATGCAATTTTATTACAAATAATTATTAAAAAATGTCAGAAAATTGCAGTAAAGTTATTGAAAGAAATAAAGTCACCAAAGAATCAGTTCTCAAACTTTACATTTATTTCGGTTATTAATAGAAAAAAGCAGAAATAAAATCAAAAGAAAGAAATGGAAGAGGGATGCTCAGACTTTTTCCTAATAAGTTCAGTAGGTTAGTCTGATATAGTTCAATGAACCGCTCGAATCTAAATCGAGATTTAACGCTAAATTAAATTTGATCTGATTTTTTTAGTCGTTAAGTTGTAATATAACTTACTCTTCTATTTAATAATTTAAGTATTCAAGATTATTTCATACATGCATATATGCATGTACTATTTATATCAAATTTTCTCGACAATCGATTCTACTGGTGTGACCAATAAATTAAGTTAGGTAGATTTTTTATTTGATATGAATGTTGATGTCATCATCGATCTGACTGGTTGAAATCATGGCTAGGACCCTGTTTAGATCATACCTAAGGTGGATCAGTTCAAAATCTGCCCGATTTTACTGTAAAAAAATGCAATTTTGTTAGCCGGTCAACCTTTGAGAGCAACGTATTTGAGCAGCATGACCATTGGGTGCACCTTGAGCTAAGATCGGCTATATTGTGCCTCGATCATGCCTTATTGGTATTTGTTGGATGTCGTTCTTTGAGACGAGAGCCGCTCTCAATTGCCTTGTGATGCATTTTTTGGTGGCCTTGGATGTCCATCTTGGGTGTTGCTCTATAATGTCATAGCTTGATCTTAGAGATGCAATGCTACATTGTTGTTTTGATGTGTGTATCATTGAAAATACCCCATGAGGTCTCCCTTAAAGGGAGGATCTGTAAAGACCGTCTATGTTGTGTTTGGTCTTCTTTTGATGCTGACAATGTTCTTTTTTGAGCTGAGAGCAGCTTTACTGCTGCTCTGTGATGCATTTTTGTTGGGTTTGGATGTCCATTTGGAGTGCTGCTCTATGACGTTTGAGCTTGATTTGAGAGATGCAAATGCAATCATGCATTACTGCTTTGATGTGTTTATCATTGAAAACATTCCATGAGGTCTCCCTTGAAGGGAGGATTTGTATGACCATCTTTACTGTGTTTAACCTTCTTTGGTGCATATGATGTTATTCTTTGAGCTGAGAGCCGCTCTTTATTGCTTTGTGATGCATTTTTTGTCTGGTTTGTATGTCCATCTTGGGTGCTGCTCTATGATGTCATAGCTTGATCTGAGAAATGCAATCTTGTGTTGCTACTTTAATGTTTTCATCATTAAACGTCCTATGAGGTCTCCCTTGAAGGGAACATTTGTATGGACCCTCTTTGTTGTGTTTGCTCTTATTTTGATACTGAATGGGTGATGCTGAGCCGGGGCTACTTTATTGCTGCTCTATAACACAATTTTGTTGTATTTACTAACTTGATGTTAGATATTCATATGCTCGGAGATGTAATTGAGATGGGACATGTCCATTTGTCGTGTTTGCATTCATTTTATGCCTTTTTGACTGAAAATATGAGCTAAAAGCTGAGATGTTGCTGCGTTATGATGCCTTCTTTTGTTCTTGGATCTTAATCTTGTTGGATTGATCGATGGTAGTATGATGATCCGCTTTGGTGTATCTGATGTTGTTATATGATGCATTGTTGTGCATCTGTTGTAGATGTATGATGCACTGTTGTTTGTTGGATGGTACATTCTTAAATTGGTGTGTGTTGTTCATCATATAGGAGATGATTAACTTCCGATGGATCATGCTGATACGATTATCGTGCCCTGTATTCATTTTTTTATTTTTCAATTATGATTGGAGGGGCCATTTAAATGGTACAATTTACACATTCTGCTCTAAACTCCTGCTCCTTTGATTGCCTTGTCTTGAGATGGATTGGAAACATGTATTACTGCTCATTTTCTAGAGTATATCCTCGATGAAGGATATGGTGATATCTTTAAGTGCATAACGGAAGCGTGAGGATCGCATCGTATGCGATAGGAAACGACTAGTCGCACTAGTTGCTCGGGTAGCGGAATTTAAAAAATTTTCATGCGACGAAACCACATGATCCAAGAACACTTCTCGGATCATTTCGTCTAAACCACAAACAAGTATTAGAGTTACCTCTTGAATCATGGTTGCGATCGGGTCTCTAAACGAAGAGACCTCTTGTCTCAAGTCTGATCCGATGGAGGAGACGTTTGTGAGCGCGTTGATGAAACACGTGTTCGTCGCAATCCAGGTTGATGATCCGATAGAAGAATCTCCTGATCTCGTCACATTAGATCTGATGTCTTCTTCACTAGCGAGGCGTATCGAAGGAGATGTGAATGATCAAGCAGCATAACGGCGACGCTGTGACGGTGGCGACTCTCTCTCTCTCTCTAGGGCATCAAGGTGGACGACTACAAGAGAGAGGGAGAGAGAGATGGCGTGTGGAGAGAAAGAGAGATGGAGAGAGCCTTGGTGATGTTGTAAACTTAAGAAGAGCAAGGGGTGCCTCTTTTTATATAAGGTTTTAGGAATCCATGGATCACAATCCATAGACTACACAAAATCAATGGATGAGATTGATTTGTACTTCTTTCAATGGCCAAGATTTTGTTGGAAAAAACAAAACAATAATCAATTTAATTTAAATTAAATATATATTGATAAATCAATATAATTTAATCCTAAAATTAAATCAATAAAACTTGGAGACAATGGAAAGAAGATAGCCTCCTTCCATATAGGTGGAGTGGACGGTCACCTTTTCCTTATAGGAATTGGTGGTCGCCCCCCTCTCCTATTAGGAAAGGGGCAATCTTCATGTAATCTCCAAGATTACATTATTCCATGTTTCTCTAATATTTACAACAACAATTGTTGTAAATTATTCTATAAAAATAATTCATAATTATTTTGTGAATATTGCAATCTTGCCATTGGAAATTTGTGAATCGCAATCACAATCCAAAATAAAATATAAATTATATTTTCAATTAATTGTCCAATGTTCCAATTCACATCAACATTTAACTAATGTAAATTACAAATAGCTCTCTCTTATATATTATAAATGATATTTATAATATATATGATTAATATGAATAGTGCTATCCACATTATTCATAATCATGATAATTAAATCACATTTAATCATCTTGGATTTCTATTCTCATGTGCCCAAATAATATGATTCACATTCACATTATTTACATCTTTGATAATTAAATCACATTTAATTGTCTATGATAACTCTCCTTATAATATGAATCAAATTCATATCAAATATGATAATTAAATCATATTTAATTATCAATTTTCTCAATGCTCGGATACATATATCAACAATGAAATTATCCTAAACTCTTTCAAGAATAATGATCTTTATCCGCGGATTCTTGAAGATAAGGACATGGCAATTGTATTGTTACACGTATATGACTTGGATATTGAGATCACATCTCAAATCTAGATCTTACGGACCTCCCGTAGATGTTTGATTAAATCAAAGCCGTACATCTAATCTTCTCATTGCATCTGAAACACATTAGGATCAACGTCCAACATTTGGACTAAGATTAGATCACTTCTCTATGAGAGGAGTCAATAAAATCAAAATCTGTTTCATCACTCCCTCAGAATGGAAGCGTCATAGTTATACAATCATTTATGATCACATCACCCTCAGGTATTTCTGATACAAGTACATCCTGCATACTGGAAGACCCAGAATAAACCTGAAGTATTAGATCTATTTTACACTGTCTACTTCAGGGTAGTATTATTAAGTTTCTCATTTGATCATTGGGAGTCGGTATCGATCATATACTTTCTAAAAGCATATATCATACCTAGGTCTTGATCACATACTTTCCAAAAGTATATATCAAACCTACAAATTCAGTCAAGCTTCTAAAGCGAGACGACCATGCATGGAATTTGACTCTTCTTAATATCTCATGAGTGAGCTCACGTCTTCTGGTTCAATAAATGAACACGTATGATCCCTTTGAGAGATCGTATTACTCATATGCACTTACATGCACACCAGCGCATCAGTGTATAGACCTTGGTTAGGTCATCAACCTATTTGTCTGCCAAATGTACATACTCAGATATAAAGTAACACATCTGTGTCCTGTTAGAGGATGTGTGCCTATATCGTGACAGCATACGTCATAGGATTTTGGTTATCTCGATCTCATTACGTCAACTCTTTGACCTAACTTATCTAACACTTCTGAATCTCTATTCCTATGCAGACGACCAGCATCAAGAGGTCGGTTAGATATCAGCCTTTAGAGAAAGGATTGTCATCTCCTTCTTCGGCTGGAGATCCTTTCTTTATAATCATTTGACGGTGCTTGATGAGTCCTCAATCTAACTCTTTCGATATTCATCCAAACACAAGCCTCTATGATTCAATATTAAATCAACAACTATATGATCATTAAGGTGGTCATGGTACATAACCTTAATTGTAATAAGGAACCTATTATGCAAATTAACTATTCTTCATTTTAGATCAGGGAATGACATTCGCAATAACATTTATTGCATAATCGCTCGTCGTGCCCTGTATTCATTTTTGGTTTTTCAATTATGATTGGAGAGGCCATTTAAATGGTACAATTTACACATTATGCTCTAAACTCTTGCCCCTTTTATTGCCCTTGTCTTGGATTGGAAACATGTATAACTGCTCATTTGCTACAGTATCTCCTTGATCTGCAGTTGTTATTATAGTTGTGAGGAAAAAAAAGATTTGTGCCTTGTTTTATTCACTATTTTGGAGTCTTAACCAACTCGGTTGGATTTGGTTCATGAAGGCTCATTGACCTAACCTATGTTTGGGATTGTAAGCTTTTGCCTCTTTATTGGAATGTGCTTACGTCATTTAACCCCAACTATATAGGATGACCACGGGAGGTGCAAGCTCGTTGGGGGTGCACATTAGGGATGACGAGTCCCTGTCCAGCGAGTGAAATGGACACTGTGATGGAAGAGTGTTTTCTTCAATTGTTCAATCTCCATTTTGACATAAGGGACTGGGTTGGAGGCTCATTCACATCGTCGACCTGGCATATTATTATTGCACAGTTCAACATGTAGATCGGGAAAAATTGGGACAAGACGAAGCTAACAATCGATCGAAGACAATAAAAAAGGACTACACGTCGTTCATATATCTGATGATGAAGAGCAGTTCAGGATGGAACCCAGTCTCATGTACAGTAGTCACATTTGATGAGGAGGCATGGATTATGGTATGTAAGTACATTAGACCCCAGTATAGATTCCTAAATCATTTTAGAGCATTTCATCATGTATTGTTGCCTTCGTATTGACAAGGCCTACAAGACCTATCGAAGGAAGTCCTTCCCTCACTATGACCCGGTGGATGCAATGGTAGGATACTACATAGCGAAGGGTACATACGCCTTCTCTTCCCAAACTGCACCACATGGGTCGTTCGTAGCCTTTTTTGAGGGGGATAGTGAGACACAACAAGCATTCGAGGATGAGCTAGAAGTGAAAATTGATGCGCTCAAGGTGCCTGATCAAGTTAAAAAAAGGAGGGCCAACTATGCAACCCTCTAGTAGGAGACATCGCATGGATTCAGGGGTACATACTCGGGGATGAAGCGTTCTCGGAGTGACGATGCCCCCCATAGCTTCACAAGTTATAGTTGAGGATGGCGTTCGTCTAATGGCACAAATGTTGGAGCTATAGACGGAGCATATCCAAGTGTAGATCCCCAAGGATCCCATCAAGGGGTTGAAGAGATTCTAGAGATGATTTGGAGTCATTACTTCCAGGCCTACCGCTGGAGGCACAAATCCGGCTCGTACACAGCCTCTGTGACCCGTAAGAACGGATAATCTTCAACCGTGACAAGTCTGTGCCTGCTAAGTTAGCTATCTGAGTAAGCATTGTGCTCAACAAGCCATAGGGAATATTTACCATTGATGTGACGAGCATTACGATGATGTTACTAGGATTGAATGTCTTTTAGTATTATATGTTTAACAATAGGAAATGTCATTGTTGTTTTAATTTATTTGGGTTGTAATAATTTTATGTATTGACAAACATTTGTGGTACTCCAGCCACTAATTTGGGCCTTTTTTATTACAATCTGCTCTTCACACATTGACTTTTACTCGTGATGATCCCATACATATGATTTTTGTCAATAATTTTAGGAGCTCTAGCTCAGTAATGGAGGGCATGGCAGCTATCACTGCGATGAGGTACAATTCGATCATGTTGAACATGACATATCTGCATGCGGTCCTAGAGGAAGAGGAGGATGGAGAGAACACGTGTGGCGATTACATCCCTCAGGTGCCAAAGCACACCTCCATATGTATAGGCCATATATGGATCCATGAGATGTTGCATGGACACATTGTCCGATCGTATGAGGTTTTCCGTGTATCCTGACACCTTCTTACGTCTAGGGACCATCTTAAAAGAAAGGGTGGGCTTGAAGGATTCAAAGCACCTAAAGGCTAAGGAGTGCCTCTGCATATTGTTGTATTACTCAGCCATAACGCGAAGAATAGGTGATTTCTGAACATTTCCAGTACTTAGGTGATACCATTTCAAATCATCACAATGATATCCTCACAAGCATCGTCTCCCTCATAGATCACTTCACCCACTTGTCGATGGAAGATTGCCCGACCCCGGATGGTATTCTACATAGTAGCAACTTCTATCCATATTTCAAGGTAATACATCAAAATTATACTTCTCATGTCTACGTAAAACCTTTTCAAGTAAGTAACATGGAATGGAAACTGATGTGATTGGAGCGATTAATAGGATTCTTGTCCCGACAAATGTTCTTGCAAATATCGCTTCAAAATTCATGAGCAGGAACCAAACACTGGCATAGAATGTCATGGCGTGGGCGTGTCAGACTTCAGTTATAAATTTATATATGTGGCCACAGGATGGGGGGGTCAGCTACTGACATGAAGGTGTTGAGGTGGGCCTTGCACGAAGGCGGTTTTCGTGTACCAACTTGACGGAAGATCCTTCTGGACTGTGGATACGCGAACACAGATACTTTCCTCATGCTATAACGTGGAGTCATTACATACCTACCCCAGTTTAGGGCTCGAGTGGGCCAAGAATATCGTAGGCCCGAGGAGATGTATAATAACAGGCACTCACAGTTTCAGTCATACATCAAACGGACATTCGAGATAATGAAAACTCATTTCAAGGCAATCAGTAAGCAACCATTCTACAGCTTCGAGAAACAGGTGATAGTTGTTATGGCTTGTTGCATCATCAATAACTTCATCCGTGATGTCTAGGGTGAGGATCAAATATCCAGTGCATTTACCCGCGACTCAGCACAAGGTAGGGTCCCTGCAGAGCCAACGACGAATGATGAGGACTTCGACAACAACTCCGTGAGAGCGATATCAGGGTCTCTCAAGAAGACATCCGAGCCGGAAAGGTGTTGCATGACGGTTTGGCAACGGCCATGTTGAGAGAGCACTTAGCCATCTTGTTGTATCCACTATGTCTTTCCGTTTATTCTTATTGATATTTTGTGTCCCACTACATAGGAAAATACAATCAATGATTTATCCATATTGTATTGAGAAAAACTTTATGTCCAACAACTCTGATGGTTTCAATTATAATTTGTTGCTAATTTAGTTGTGATAACGACTTCATATCCCGATGACGATTCTACACTTTTTAAATCATTTGGCTATGCAGTAATGGACATGGATGAGCAGACAGTATGGTGGCGTGGCTTGACCAACGGAACTGTCAATGTTGGCATGTATGCGAAAGATGCAATCTGAGAGAAAATTTTATCCTAAATTACTTGTCCTTTTTTACAAATTGTACGATGTATAATTCTTTCATGGATTTTTTCTTTAATTAATGATTTTGAATTTTCTCTAGAACCCAACCTAATTATGATCATGCTTCGTTATGATCGGCCTAAGATTCATGGACGTAGATGCTTCTACCAGGACGATGCAGACCTGCTCTTCGAGAGTTTGTGCGGACAGGACACGAGGACGTCGAAGATCGTTTGTGGTACAATTGCCCAAAAGAGGTAAATTCTTCTCATTATTTTTATTTAAATTAGATTTATTCATACCAATAAGGATGACTATCAAATCACATAATTTTGTGCAGGCATCAACGTTGACCCCGATGGACGAGTCCATGCGGGTAAAGATGAATTTCTTGGTGGATTTAATAAATGTGCTCGACTTTTCAGAAAAATTCCTCGTAGAGAAGTCGGAGGAAACCCAACGTCAGCTACAGGAGAAGCAAAGCGTGATAGCCCGGATGATGGTCGGATCAATTTCCATGCATGAGATTGTAGTGGAACCGGTGTATGATAAGCATATCATAATGTGATAAATAATATAAATTGAACATTGGCTTCCTGGATTTGGGATATTTAATTTTTGGGTTGAAGTTCGTATCGGTTTATAAGTGACAATTATATGTTACCAATTTACAATAAAATTCATCTCACCAAAACAAATAGCATCCAACAACTTTAACAAACTTTCAAACCTTATTCATTAACCCCCAATAGCCAGCCGAACAAAGAATAGCGCTTATTCCAGCTTATTCTCCTTATTCTTCATCTTTATTTCTGCTTATTCCCGAACCGAACTCCCCTTTAAAGTACATATCCTCGATCTCATCCGTGTTGTTCTCTTTTTATTCTGCCAACCAAACAGGTTGCTGAAATTCTCCTGCCTACTACTGCAAACAAAGATAAGATCCGTACAACACAATCCCGTAGGCTGAATACAATTTCATTTTAATTGAAAGGATGATTTTACTATATGCCACTGTAGATATAGCCACGTCATTATATAAAGTTGAAAGTTGATCAAATACGAAAAGAAATACCTGCTGTCATATTTGAAATTGGCTCAAAAATATGTATATCTGGATTTCGATTGTTGTCGAAATCCAATGGAATGCATATAGAATGCCCGTATTTTTATATGACGACCTTAAAATATATGATTTTTTTCATCACAAACCCTAAAAACTTTTTCAATTGTACAACAACCCATGTATACTTCATTTATACTGCACCACAACCCTAGCGATTAGCTTTCATCCATTTGACCGTTAAAAGTGCACGGGTTCTATCAAAGTACAAGATATCTACCCCTCATGTTGAATTGAATTTACCAGCAATACCCTTCTCCCCCTCGCCTCCCCAATGTGCCTCCTCCTCCCTGGAGTTGCTGCCCCCTCCTCTCCGTCCCAAGAAACATGCATTCGCCAATGGACCCATTATTGAGCATCTTCCTTGATTTGATTGTTAGGTTGTCCATGGCCTAAAGTTCAGAAAAAAAAAGATGGTGATCGAATATACATGATCAAGATTTCGAAAAAAAGTAGAAAATGAGGAGTAATCCGTTAAAGAGATCTCTATCCTTTTTCAAGTGTCTCATTACAGCATGGTTACTTTGATCGGTTGTTGTTTGGAAACAGAAGTTCGATTGCTCGTCTCTGAATTTGTACCGAATGGAACTCTCCGTGCACGCATTCACAATATACCTCCACTTACATGAGATGATCGTATGAAGATAGCTGCCGAGGCTGCTCATGCAATATTTTACCTGCATTACGAAGCTTCAGATTTTCAATAGTTGTGTGTCATATGGGCCGACCCGGCTTCTAAGAAATGGGTCACGCTTGGGCCAGCCTAAAAAACAAGGCATGGGCCTTTCAGGGCCCGATCCAACCCGGCTCGTGCTCATCCCTGAAAACCCCTTATCCAAGGAGCTCCCTCATGGTATAAGAATCTCCCCTCGATGCAGAACCCAGATATCCACAAAAAGCCGCTTGTGAATACAACTCCTATGGCATGTTTGTAACTGGATTGGATTGGATTGGGTTAGAGTAACCTCATGTGAATAGTAGCTTTTTGGATAGTTATGAGAGTTGGAGAGAGTTGGAATGATAAACGTGATGTGATATAATGTCACATTGATTGCGTATTATGTTAACTTTTTAATGTTATAATATATTTTTTTATTTTTTTCATGTGAACGTGGTTAAAAAATATTATAATAAAAAAAAGAACGGTTATACAACTAATTCGAACCCAGAAATAGAAATAGAGAGATAGAGCAGGGGATATGCCAAGTTATCCCTGGATAACCTAGCAACCAACTAGCCCCTAGTGGGTTGGTTAACAATCCCCTGATTGAAAGCCTCTACCTTTACAATAATAGCTTCGTCGGGAGCGTGCTCGTAAGTTTTGTCGGAGCCAAGAGGCTCTTTTAGCTCAGAATCTTTAAGAACAAGTTAAAGGGGATGCACGATTCTGGTCCGAGCTCTCCTCTGAAAGTAGCCAAGCCCTCATGAATTATTTCATCGAGGAGATACTGATCTATGATAAGAGCAAGTTGGAACAATTAGTGATGATAGAAACTATCTCCCCGGTACCATAACCAAGGGCTTGGCAACAACTCCTTCTCAGGATCGATCTCGAGCGGAATCTCCCAAGGCGCCAACATCTCCATTATGTGGCTCTTCGACGAAAAATTCGATGGGGTCCTCTAGGAATCTGTTCTTTGAACAACCTCCAGACCTCTCAGCCAGCAGCAACCACCTTCACATCCTACTACCGACATCTCTCGTAGAATTCTCAACTCGAGAACTCGATTTCAATAACAGATCGATCTCAAGAGAGCTCCCACTAGAAGCGAAGAATTGGGTAACGTTGACAGAGCTGAACATGGGTGGCAACGAGCTCACCATTCCAATCCCCATGGGTCTTGGCAACATCATGAACATCATGATTCTCACCTGCTCAATCTGATCTCCGCTAACCATCTGACGAGTTAAGTTAATTGCAAGGCTTGTATAAGATAGAGCAAGTTTACAGGGACTGTGGAGTAAATATGAAGTATTACCCGAAACATCTCTCGTTGGCGCTTCGCTATCGCTCCAGGGTGAAGCGAGAGAGGGGTTGTCACATAAATGGCAAAGCCTACAAGGGTTGTGGTGTAAAATCCCTAAAATATAAAAAAAAACTTTAAATGTCGATATAAGATATATAACACTACATAAATATTAAAAACATAGACGTGTTCCGAAACCAGTCTTATTTGTTGAACCGCCGAACAACTTCTACCAAACCGAACATTATCCACGTGATATTTAAATCGGCGTCATGTTCTCGCTGCTTACACGGAATCATACCACCCACGAACTAGATCCTTAGGTTTCAATAATCTGCCTCTGGATTAATAATAATTGTCAACTTGAAATGTCACAATCATATCATATAAAAGATTTTTTTCCCTCAGTTAATCACCTCACAATATTTCAAAGAAAACTATTTCTCTCTCTTCTCTTCCTAAAACATCAGATGGCAACTCACACCAAACATGTGGAGTTGATTCCTCCTGGAAAATTGGGAATTTAATGTGACGGAGATGGATTCAATACATCCTTGAAAGAGAACTGATTAAATTTGATCAAACCTCATTATGATTTTAAGCAATTCGAAGAGAAAACAAGAGATATGAAGAGGAGAGGAAGAGAACGGAAAAAAATCTACTTGACTTGTTCATCCTCTTAAGATTTTTCTTCTCAATGAATCTATTTGTGGATTGAGGTAGAATCTGGTTCCTATTTGCAATTCAATATGATATTAATATTTATAAGCCATGATGCGTTAATATATGAGCATGTAAAAAAAACTGTATTTAATAACAGACAGAGAAGGTATATTTATTTATTTTAAATCAAAGGAGAAGATTATATCTGAAATCATCTAAAGTTGGTGCAACCTGTTGCTCAGTTAAGCATGAAAACAACTCCCAAGAATATAAAAGCATACCTAACTTCGAAGGTACAGTGAATCAAATAAAAAAGGCAACAGCGTGCGTCCGTATCTTGTTGGTGGCCTTTGCGTGTGAACTTACAGCAGACCTCTAGAGGATCGGCTTGGGTTGTCTGTTGTAGTGTTGTAATGCACTACAGCCGCTCGATCATGCTCATGATCGAGCAGCTGTAGTTCATTACAGCACTGCAGCAGAGGATCCGCACTCCTAGAGGATTGGCTCTGTCCAGAGGAGCCTTAATTGCTTTTGTAAGCAAAATAGTGATGTGTAATAAGACCAACTTTTGTTTCCAATAAGGGTTAAATGGGGCTGCCTCCTGAGAGTAGCTGGCTACTCCCACCCCTATTTTTACTTCATTTTTTATTTCTTTGGAAAATAAAAATTTGTAAATTCATCGTTATATCCCTCTAACATTCTATTAAAATTTCGTCAGAAATAGAGACTCCTACGTCCTCCATCTAAACAGGGTCGATTTAAAAAATCATGCGACCGTTAAAAAGATGACGTCTGGATGGAGGGCCTACGAGTCTCTGTTTCTGACGAAATTTTAATAGAATGTTAGAGAGATATAGTGATGAATATACAAATTTTATTTTCCAAAGAAATAAAAAAATGAGGGAAAATAGGGGTGGGAGTAACCAAGTTGGCTACTCCCAGGGGGCAGCCTCATTTTACCCTTCCAATAAATGCAACTTAGCAGAATATGCATATATAACTGAGCACATCAGTCTAACAAAGGATGTAAAAAAATGGCAAAACCTTCTCCCACTGTAAGTAGGGTTGGCTACACGGATTTTTTTATATGATAGGATTAACCTCCTATTGAGGCCGATCCAGGATACTCAAACCCTGGTCTCCCCCTTGTGGTTCCGGACATCCAGACCATTCACTTTTTTGTAGCACAAATCTTCGTCAAGGGCATCCTCCTAGGATTCGAATCCTGATCTTTTGGGTGGTAGATACACTGTACTACCACTAGACCCTTGAATGGTTCGGCTATACAGATTCTTGCTCAAATCTATGTTGAAAGATAAGAGTAGTTTTTACATTGGTTGTCGATTAACTAGTGCAACCCCCACAAGGGGGAATAAGGGTGTACAAAATAAACAAAGTACCTCTCACCATGTTCCTCATCTTTCAGATCAGAGGAGATATCAGCAGATGTTTATGCATTTCTTCAAACAAAATTGACAAGAAAAATGGCAATTATGCTTTTTTTTTACTTTCCTCCACGGTATTCATGTCATTTCCGGCAGGAATGTCTTTTTTTACTCCCATTCACGCCAAAGCAGACGTGCATATTTTCTTTCTTAATAACCAACCTCTGACCATCCAAGCTTGCTGATGAATCTAGTCCAGGTAGCTCAACCCCCTTCACCTAATTCGAACTTCCTCTCCTTTAAAACTACCAAGCTCTTAAAATTACCACGGGAGATAAAGAAACAAAGCAATCACCTCGAAGCCGTCGGCAATGGGATCTGTTGTGAGAGCAGACAAGGAACGAGAGGGTGCCGAGGTGGTGCAAGGTGCCGATGCATGCTACAAGCACTCCATCGAGCTCATTCAGGAACTGGGCTTCCCCAAGGGCATGCTCCCACTCAAGAACATGGTGGAGTGTGGCCGTGTTCGTGACACCGGCTTCGTATGGATGAAGCAGAGTGCGCCGAGCAAGCACTATTTCAAGGGGACAAAGACTTTGGTGAGCTACGCAACTGAAGTGACAGCATATGTGGAGAAGCACAGGATGGTAAAGATCACAGGGATAAAGAGCAGGCAGCTGCTGCTATGGGTGCCACTCGTGGAGATGAGCATTGAAGATCCAGCGAGCAAAAATATACTTCAAGACGTCCCTGGGGATCGGGAGGTCATACCCTTTCTCAGCTTTCGAAGAGGAGGGAGAAGAATCCAGTGAGCAGCAAGTGGAGGATAATGCTGATCTCTGATAAAACTAGTTTATGTCCTCAAGCGAATCAGTGATAATAAAGGTTGTTGCCACAACACATTTTAATGCATTCTGATCAGTGATGGGAAATTGTTATGGAGACTTTTACTATATATTTGTATTATTCTCCATGAAGCATACTTCCCTTCATATAGGAGAGGCGAAGATGATGAAAAATGGTTTCTACTTTCAGGATTTTGTGTAATTTTTGCCTCCAAATATAGTTTCCTTGTAAAAGTTCAGCAAGGCAGCAAATCTAGGGAGATTGTAGCAGGAAGAAAACAATAAACCTATATTATCTACACCAAGGTATATGGATACAGACGGACATTAGCAATGGAGAACTAATTGACAGGAAGTGGCTTACAAATTAAAATTGCTTTAAACAAATGGACCTGAGACAGCCTATATATATTCCATGTGAAAGTCTCATGTTTTAACTTCGCAGAGAATAATTTATTATTCGATATAACCTCACCAACCATCATATAAAAAACATGTATTTGTAGGCACCCTCATATGCATCCATGACTAGAAGGAAAGGTATGCCAACGAATAAGCTATCTGTAATGATTAAATGAATAGATAAACCACAAAATACAAGTTTACAAAAAACATCTGTTCTAATAATTTATACAACTAATACGACGATGATGCATAGCAAGTCAGAAGCCAAAAATGCCCTTTATTGCAGTAATCATACACTATATAGAGAAAATAGTAGCCATGCAGATCATCAGCGATCATACACAGATCCCGTCGGAATTCTTCTTTCACATGGATCACAAGTTTAGTACAATTGCACGCATACAGCATTAGGATATGCATCAGTACATGTGTGCGATTAATGCACTAAAATACATCATATAGCTTGCATATGATACTGCTTTCATATCCTTGTAGGCAACCAATGCTCAAAGATACAACTCAAATTGGGAAGCTTTAGTTGTAAGGGACATGATCGTGGTCATTTATAAAGAACTTCATGCATAAGTTGCACAGATAAAAGCAACTATTTTATTTCATTGAAAACAGAACAGGAGCTGCAAATTGTACATACCTATTGTTTATTTCGCACAGAATAGTTGACCTCAAGAACTACATCCCATTGCGAAACTACTTCGAATAAGAACCAAAAGCATCTGTAAATTGGTCATAAAGTTCTTCAAACAATCCATGTAACCCGCAAATTCAGAACCACGTGGAAGGCTGGAAGCAGAAAACCCACATTACCACCCCAACCACATGTTGATTGAAAGGTTCCTGAAAAATAATAAAATAACATATAACATCGTGATCAATATTGTTTTGAAAAGATAACCCCATAAGATATGGAATAAATATAATTATACTTCTTGCACGAAAAAAGCACATTTTCCATCTTTTTGGGTAAAGAAAATACCATCTTTTTTGAAGCGCCAAAGGAATATCAAACAATGGATCTCATCCAAAAACTATTAAAGGAAGCCAAGGTTTACCTTCTCAATGATGCATGATCACAGGCGACACATATATGGTTTCACACTATGCATCACATTCTCTACATAGACCCTCTCACCTTTGAACACCACCAAGATCTGCATGCACCATCCACAAGAATGCAAGTGGCCAACTTCTGTCTCGCCTTCTCTTGAACACTTGGTCCATGCTTCCTCCTAAGTGCTCCATGTCCTCATGTGACCATATTCGCTGCCACACGTCGGCCAGGTGCTGTCAGCCCTATCCCCCACCTGCACTGAAACACTATAGTAACCAGCCCACCACACCTTGCCAACCACCTATGTAACTTAACCTCCAATAATGCTTGTGCCTTCTACAACAGCCGATAATCTCTCCCTAACTTCGACATCAGCATCGATGACCTCTCCCTCAGCGCTTCCTATGTCCTTCAGATGGTAAAGTCCTATGAGCCCACGTTCAGACGTACTGCTTATGTACCAACGTCGTGACACAAAGGGATGGAGACAAGGGGGTGGGAGGGGGTCTGGCCCCCCTCTCCCAATTAATTCACTCTATATATTATATTATTATAATAGAAGGAAGAAGGGAAGCTACACCGAGGTGTGCAACCAAGTAGCTACACCCGGCTATTTTTCTTATTGATTTTTTTTACTTTATTTTTTTGAAGGAAACTTATGGGAATTTACTTAGTTTATTGTGTGGAATATGTGTTTCAAATTTCATGCAAAACAAACATTCCTAACATTTCCATCTAGATAGGGTCAATTTCAATAATTCTGGGACCGTTAAAATGTGATAGTCTTGATGGAGATGATAGAAGTGTCGAATTTAGTTGAAATTGGCATGATATAATGGTGATATATGGTGATTTAAATCCCTCTAAGTTTCATTTCAAAAACACAAAAAATCAATGAAAAAATGGCCGGGTGCAGCTAGTTAGCTACACCCTCGGGTGCAGCTTCCCCAGCCCCATAATAGAATATGATTTATATGCGAAATACTTAACTATGAAAAATAATAAGTTGTATATAATGACCCCCCGTCTCCCATTTACAAGTTGTATAGATATGGGTATATTCATATTTGATCCGTAATCGTATCAATATCATATAAAGTCTGATATGTACATACTCCCCCCCCCCCAATCTCCTCATTTTCCTTTTTTTCAAATTTTTTGAAAAATACTTCCATGGATTTTCATCATTATATCCATATATTATGTCATTCAAATTTTGTGTGAAACAGAGACTCCTACGGCCTCCATCCAGACAAGGCTGATTTCAACAATTCTACAACAGTTAAACAATGGTTGTCTATATGGAGGCAAGGAAGGTTGTATCGATATCGTTTCGGTCCGTTTGAAAAAGGATATATCGAGATATATCGCAGATATGTTGACGATATCGGTGGAAATGTCGAAAATAGTTCAAAATAGTCAATTTTTTGCCCTTTTTCAGAAATTAAGATCATCCAAGATATTAAAACAATAAATAACCTACAAATACACACTTATATCATACATATGGGTCATTTATAGACCATATATTGCACATACCAGTCATTTCGAATATATCGATATTAATGTTGATTCATGATTTATAGATATTAGAAATGAAGTTCGTCTAAGTTCTTAGAACTCTAAATAACTTACTAATATACTATTAGATCACAAATATCGATCATCTATGACCCTTATATCACACATATCGGTTATATCGAGCATATCACCGGTATTGTTTTGTTGACCTGTAGATATTGGAAATGAAGTTCGTCCAAGTTCTTAGAACACTAAATAAATTACAAATAGATTCTTAGAAGACACATATCAATCATCTATGTCGAGCATATCACCAGTATTGTTTTGTTGACCTGTAGATATTGGAAATGAAGTTCGTCCAAGTTCTTAGAACACTAAATAAATTACAAATAGATTCTTAGAAGACACATATCGATCATCTATGATGCTTGTATCGCACATATCAGTCATATCAAACATACCGCTAGTATCGTTAATTGTTGATCTATAGATATTGGAAATGGAGTTCGTCCAAGTTCATAGAAGACTAAATAACTAACAAATATACTCTTAGATCACACATATCGATCATGTATGACCCTTATATCGCATATATTGGTCATATCGTTGTTACGGTTTATTGCTAACTTGTGGATATTAGAAATGTAGTCCATACAAGTTCTTATAACACTGAAAAACTTACAAATATACATTTACATCACAAATATTGATCATCTATGACACTTATATTGCACATATCTGCCATATTGAGCATATCATTTGTTAATATTGATTGTTGACTTATATATATTGAAAATGGAATTCATCCATGACTTATATTGCATCACATATTATGTATTGTTAGAATCAAAAGCACTAAGTACACACAAATTTGGAGACACGGATTTATGTGGAAAACCCTACGAAGAGGGAAAAACCACAGGGGCTCTCAATCCCTAATCTCCCTCACTAGAGATTAGGGCACTCTTCACTAAAAATTTATTTTCAAATGAGGGATGAGTACAATATATAGAGAAGGATGGGTAAACGGTCTCTCATCCAAAGATCCGTTTATCCATATAAGTATAATAACTCAACACCCCCTCCCCCCTCAAGTTGGGCATACATGTCTACCATGCCCAACTTGCCTACATTCAACTCAAATTGTACCGCAGGCAACACCTTTGTAAAGAGATCAGCAACCTGATCAGTAGATTTCAGGTAAGGCAGACACAACAGCCCATCATCAATCTTCTCACGGATGAAGTGTCTATCAATCTCCAAATGCTTCGTTCTGTCATGCATTACGGGATTGTTGGCCAAATTTATTGCAGCCTTGTAGTCACAAAACATCTGCATTGGCATACTAACTTTGATTCCCAAGTCATGGAGCAAAATCTTTAGCCATAAAATTCATGTAACGCCATTGGCAAGAGCTCGGTATTCCGCTTCAGCACTTGATCTTGAAACCACATTCTGCTTCTTGCTTGTCCAAATAACCAAATTCCCGCACAAATATACCGCATAACCTGAGGTGGATCTTCTGTCATCAATGGAACCAGCCCAATCAGCATCAGTGTATCCTTCAATAGTGACCTCATGATTCTTCTTGAACATAAGACCTTTTCCCGGTGATCCTTTTATGTAGCATAGAATTCTATTTACCGCATTAGCATGAGAGGTAGTAGGAGCATGCATGAATTGACTAACCACATTTACAGCGTATGTAATATCCGGTCTAGTAAGGGTAAGATAGATCAACTTTCCCACCAATCTTTGATACCTACCCTTTCCTGCATCATCAAGAAGGTCACCATCCTCTTTATTCAGTTTATGGTTTGCCTCAATAGGAGTAGTAGTAGGCTTGCATCCCAACATGCCACAATCTTTCAATAAGTCCAGGGCATATTTTCGTTGACTTAGACACATACCTCCTGGAGATCGAGCCATCTCAATGCCTAGAAAGTACTTTAACTTCCCCAAGTCTTTCAATTCAAATTCACCTGCAAGTATCTTCTTTATCCTGAAAATTTATTCTTCATCATCACCTATAAGGATCATGTCATCGACATACACTAAAAGAATATATCTTCTTTCATCATTCCTTCTTATAAACAAGGTGTGGTCTCCATTCACTTGGATATATCCATTCTTAATCGTAACCACACGGAGACGTTCAAACCAAGCTCTTGGTGACTGCTTTAATCCATATAAAGACCTTTTTAGTTTGCAACACTTGTTGTCCTTTTCAAACCCAGGTGGCATTTTCATATACACTTCTTCTTTAAGATCACTATTCAAGAAAGCATTTTTCACATCTAACTGATACATTTTCCAGAAAAAATGGGTTGCTAAACAAATAACAACCCTGATAGTATTCATCTTGGCAACAGGAGCAAATGTCTCCAGGTAGTCAATCCCATATTTCTGATTGTATCCTCTAGCTACAAGTCGAGCTTTGAATCTGTCGACATTTCCATCCACATCATATTTGATTGCATAGACCCATTTAGAGCCAACAAGGTGAACTCCCTTAGGAGCATCAACAATATTCCATGTATGATTTTTAACCAAGGCATCCATTTCTTCCTTCATAGCATTAATCCATTTCGGATCCTTTTTGGCTTCATCAAAATTTTTTGGAACATGATGAGCATCGAGAGGTAATAAAGCATTTATATCTTGAATTCATATTAGTATAAGCAACAAAGTCCTCCACTGGATAACGAGTAGAAGCTCGAACAGTTCTAGTTGATTTTCTCATAGCAATGGGACGCTCATCCAGTATAGGGTTGACATTATCAGTATGAATATTAGGAGGGAGAGAAACACTTGTAGAGCTTTCATGGCCAAAATCACCCATGTAAGTGTTGACATTATGGTCGGAGGAAAGGTTGTCACCCTGGTTCGGTATCATCTCTTCTTCGACTTCCACCACTTTATCTGATCCCTTTCGTCTGCTATAAGTCTGTCCAAATCTGCATGCATTTTCACTATCTTTATATGTATCTTGTCCATTATTTTCCCCCACATGGATAGTCTATGGTATATCACCAAGAAAGTAAATCCCATTCTCATTTTTCTCAACATTTGTACTCACAGATTCCTCTTGAGGAAATCTCTTAGAGAAGTAGGACTCACTCTCGAAGAAAGTAACATCTTTACTTACATGGAGACCATGTGCCACGGGATCATAACATTTGTATCCTTTTTGAGTTCCAGAATATCCAAGAAAGATGCATTTCGTGGCTCTTGGATCCAATTTACGCCAACCTGGTCCAGAATTATGAAGAAAGCAGACACATCCAAAAACACGTGGGTCCAAACTAAAGGGAGAGGCATCTGGATGGATGACAGAGAAAGGAGTTCCCTTTCCGATTACGGCAAATGGTGTCCTATTGATTATATAGGCAGCTGTTAAGACGGCTTCTCCCCAAAAATTCTTTGGCACATTTCGCTGTAGTAGGAGTGCTCTTGTGACATTCAACAAATGACGATTTTTCCTTTCAGCTATCCCATTCTGTTGAGGCGTGTAACTACATGAGGTTTCATGGATGATACCCTTCTCATCAAGAAAAGCATGTAGGGAACTTTCCATGTATTCCTTGGCATTATCAGTCCTGAGAGTTCTTACTCTTGTTACATATTGAGTGCTTACCATATTTATAAAGTTCTTTACAGCAGCAGGAACCTCACTTCTATGTTTTAAAAGGTACACGTAAGTACTCCGTGAAAAATCATCAATGAAAGTGATGTAGTACATATGGCCACCCATGCTCTTCACACTTGACGGACCCCAAACATCAGAATGTACCAATTCGAATGCATAAGTAGATTTACTGGTAGATGCAGGAAATGTAATTCGTGTTTGTTTTGCAAATTGACAAACCTCACATTGCAAATCAACCTCAGACAATCCAGAGAAAATATCAGGCATCAACTTATGTAGAGAAGAAAAATTGATATGACCAAGACGCTCATGCCATTTTCGTACTAAAGTAGAATTGTCCTTTTCAAAGCGAGCTTTCATCACAGATGTCAGGGTTTGACCCACTCGAGCTGGAAGACGATATAATCCATCCTCAACTAATCCAATTCCAATCTTCTTTCCTATCTGTATGTCTTCTAAAACACATGAATTTTGATCAAAAATCAACCTGCAGTGCAATTTTTTAGTAATCTTACTGACTGACAAAAGATTTATTGGGAAATCCGGGACATGAAGTGCATCGGTAAGGAGGAAACGATCAACAACAGAAATCGTTCCTTTTCCAGCAA
The DNA here is from genome assembly GCA_037367405.1 of Ottelia alismoides. Taxonomy (NCBI): domain Eukaryota; kingdom Viridiplantae; phylum Streptophyta; class Magnoliopsida; order Alismatales; family Hydrocharitaceae; genus Ottelia; species Ottelia alismoides. Next base: position 341,281 of record JAZKJV010005075.1, on the reverse strand, counting down.
CAGTAGCTGGAGACCCATCTGCAACTGTAATTTTCTCTCTTCCAGACGATAACTTGTAATCATGAAACATTCTATGATCACCTGTCATGTGATCGGAAGCACCACTGTCAATAATCCACTCAGATTTGGTAGAGCAAGCATTGGTAGTTCTCCTCATATTAAAAGCTGAACCATTGTCTGTCGATTGCAAGGAGACATGTTCTTTCGTAAATGATTCCTTCAAGAAGGACTGCAACTCCAAAATGGTATCCTTTGTCGAGTCGGGTCCTGTGGATGCTCCAAATCTCATGGGATTATTTATCGGAAAATTCATAGCCTTTAGACTTTGACTATCTCTCACAGACATTTAATCATACACTTTGAGTACAATAGGAGCAGCAATTCAGCACAAAGAACTTGAAACACAGAAGATCTCAACGAGGCTCTTTGTGGCTTTTTATCGAACACTTGGTGGACAACAATAAACAACCCAATTTTCTCTTGCAAAACAAGGGCAGAAAATGTCCCAAGAACCGGGTTATATGTCCACAACAACACTTAAGAGCACAAAGCTCCCACCAAGGGTTGTTCCCCCAACAACCAGGGAACTTACCTCACAACACCAAAGGACTTCGGATCAATTTTAGATGCCAAAATACACCATAGCAGCAGCAGCAACAGCCTCTTGCAGGTGGATTCAGACCTTCACCACAACTCCGCAAAGCGTCGAGTGGTTGCCGCAACGTAATATGGTTGATCGGCGATGAGAGAAATCAAAAAACCACCATCAAAAGACAAAATCCAGCACAGTAGAACCAGTTTCCAGCACCTCCGAGCAGCAGAAAATACAATCATATGCCTCAACGAGGCTCTGATACCATGTTAGAATCAAAAGCACTAAGCACACACAAATGTGGAGACACGGATTTATGTGGAAAACCCTACGGAGAGGGAAAAACCACAGGGGCTCTCAATCCCTAATCTCCCTCACTAGAGATTAGGGCACTCTTCACTAAAAACTTATTTTCAAATGAGGGATGATTACAATATATAGAGAAGGATGGGAAAACGGTCTCTCATCCAAAGATCCGTTTACCCATATAAGTATAATAACTCAACATGTATAAACAATATGTTTGAGCTATTTTTGGAACCAAACAAATAAAGAGCATAATAGCATTTTTCTAAAATAGATATAATTTATAATAATATTTTCAAAAGGCGGAGAAGATGAACAAAAATCAACTGGACACCCTAAAGTTGAAGAACCATTATATGCACCCCCATGTTGCACCATACCCTACCAGGCGGGGGTCTCGTTGATGTGTTTTAATAAATAAGCAGTGAAATCAAGCTTACAAAGGTATTATTCATCAATATATAGATATCGGCGAAATTTCGAAGATATCGGTCTATATCCAAGATTTTTTGCACTGAATCCACTCATTTTTAATAATATGGGTCGATATGATGATATATCGTCGATATCCCGGTAAATGGATATACACCCTGCTATCGATATCCCCTTCTTCTCGATACCGATGTATCGACGATATATCATCTATATATCGCGATATGGCCTTAAATGGATGGAGGTTGTAGGAGTCTCTGTTTCTCATGAAACTTGAATGACAAAATATAGGGGATATAGTGATGAATTTTCATGGATTCATTTTTCAAATAAAAAATTAATAAAAATAGAGAAAATGTAACGGGGGGACAAGTTAGCTCCCCCTAAGAGGCTACCCCATTTTACCATAAATATAGCTATACACTAATTATAACTTTATATAACAATGATATACCTTTTTTATCATATCTGGCGTAATCGTTGAAATATAAGCACATTTAGTATATTTACATTATTTGTATTCCCTCCAATACATGTATATTAAAGCTAATATATAGAGCATTTATAATATTGTTCATGTGCGATTGGCTTCCGTTTTATATTGATATCCATCTTTTACGGATATGGTAACATACTTTTCATCTACCAATCTATATTTGCATCGCATTCGTATTTAAAAACAGATAAGGATATGGGAACACATATATCCATATATGTATTTGTCTGACGACATCCTTAATCCCTCCCATCTCCCAATAAAAAAATCAATAATATGACAAGAATGCAAGAATATAATTATAACCATTTGTATATTTTACGTAACTACATGTTACACATAACCGAACAACAAAGTACCTATATAATGATCTTTTTAAATTTATCACCATAATGTTCCTTTTTAAATTGTTAGTGGCATCTATTATTTCGTTGTGAACTGATCTTTTTATACTTGAAATTAAGGATAAATGTAATACCCATTGTTACATCAATATTGGTAATCCATATAGAAACGCTGAGCTACCATAATTTTTATAGCGACGATTAGTTCAAATTCAAAAAAAATAGGGATGGATAAACACTCTATATGGTCCTTCAATGATGATATAGCAATAAATATGACATTCATCGCTAATTCTTATATAAAATTTATTATGTAACAAATACTATTCATTATTGTATACTTAAAATTGATGAAATATGATAGATTTAAAAAACATTCATATAAACTCATTTTGTTGTAGTAAACTATTCCCTTTATTAAAAAATATAATTGACTACTACCATTTACATATTAGCAATTGACTATTAGCATTTGCATATTGCACGATACATATTTTATATCTTTTTAAACACTTTCATTTAAAAATAAATAAACTCAACTAAAAGGTGGAATTATTAAGATAATCATCTAGAGTATAAAGAGTAATATCATTCTACAAAAGATATCAAAATAACTATATAAATGGTCAGTTATGGAAAAGCGTATAAGTATTTTCATATCTATATCTACATAATTAGGGATGTCGTTGTTGATATCGATGAATATGAATAATGTATTACCATATCCAGAAAATTGTATATAAGATATAAAATCCATTTCAACATTTGCAATATCATAAGAAAAAATAAAGCTTTGATAAAAGAGAAATATTCAGTAAAAATTGTCGCTTATGTTAGGGATGCAATAGTATTAGGAAATGTATTATATATGAATTGAATGACTTATTATGATACAAAAACAGTATATGTATTTATTTCATAAAAACTATATCAAATATATAAAAACGGCAAAATATTTTATTATTTGTAACTAAAAATAAATATATGGCTATATATTAAAACAAATATACAAATACATGTGGACATCAAAGCGCATTTGTATATGTATCTGATTTAAAACATATACATATGCAATAATATATGAAATTGGTACTTATATATCTCTTGTACGTTCCTACACTAGGAGCGATATAATACTACTTACTTAAAAATCTTAATCTTAATGGTATAACTTAACATCTTAATGAAAGTGTATTTTGATTTGATGAATTTTATAAGGATCTTTTTGTCAATACAATATTTGTTGGGATATTTATGTGAAAGTTTACAAGGGTATCTTTGTGAAATACGCATGTAAACACATTTTAATAATTACAATGAGAAATAGTAACAAAGGTAAATTATATATATAGTCTCAATAATTTGGCCCCTCCAAGTAGAAATTCTTGACTTTGTCCTCGACTACACATCAACAATTCCATCATCATATAGATGTTTACGGGTGGACATCTCCCCGACGTCACACCCTCTTTCCCATAATAAACCTCCACAACCCTCCTCCCTTTCCCGGAAACTTCACCAGCCACTTGGCCAATAATGCCAAGCAACCTCGAAGCCCGGTATTGCACTAGCAACTCTCCATACCGTCATGCGCACAAGAACACCTTTAGCATTGGACTAACCCCCAGCATCTACAGGACTGGAAGCGGTCAACTTCTGATTCACCTTCTCTTGTACACGTGGTCCATGCCTCCTCTCCCCCTCCCCCCACCCTCTAATCAATCCACATGATCCTCATCCCTCCCCACACGGTCGCAGCATATGCGCATGTGTGAAAATAAGTGTTCCATGTCCTCACCTGATCATATCCACTATCACTCATTGGCCAGGTGTTGTCAACCTTATCCCCCACCTGCACCGAAACACTATGGTAACCAGCCCACCACACCTTACCAACCACCTATGTAACTTAACCTTCAATAATGCCCGTGCCTTCCATAGCAGTTGATAATCTCTCCCCAAACTTTGACGTCGGCATCGATGACCTCTCCCTCAGTGCTTCGTATGCCCTAGAGACAGTAAAGTCCTATCAAGCCCATGTCCAAGCGTGCTGCTCACGTACCAAAGGTACAACGCATTCCAACAATCCCATCATCATATAAAAGTTTACGGGTAGGCGTCTCCTCGACGTCTTTTCTTTTAAAAATAATTCCATCATTGAGGGGAAGCTACTAATCACAGCTTTCGAGAGTAGGATATAAAGCAACCACACATTATTCCAGCACCAGGCCACCACAACCTGCATGCCCTCAACAAGTGTGACCAACCTAGTACAGATCTCTGCCAATATCATGGACCCTGACCAATATTCCGGCCAGAAATCAAAGTCTCTCCCAACTTCAATTGCCTCACCAGAAGCACCTCCACGGATGGCAATATTTGTATCAAACCCCGGTGAAAAACCAAAGACTCTTCTGACAGCCTTCCTTTCTTTCCCAATGAAGGCATCTCCCATTATAGGCCTCCACAACTCTCCTCCCTCCCCCATGAACCTCACCAGACACTTGACCAATAATGCCCATTAAACTGTTGCAGACACCTGATGTCTAAGCCACTTCACCAATAATGCCCATTAAACTGTTGCAGACACCTGATGTCTAAGCCACTTCACCAATAATGCCCAATAAACTATTGCAGACAACTAATGCCTAAGCCACTTGACCAATAACACCAAGAAACCTTGAAGCCTAGTGTCGCACTAACGTGTAACATCCGGGGTTACATTTGGGAGAGTTTCAGTTGAACTCAGAGAGAAGCAGTATGGATCTTGTCTAAGAGAGGAAATTAAGTATAAATTGTGTTGGCCAGAGTTAATTATAATTAGGTTATGTAGATGTGTTGGGAACTTAGTTAGGATGCACTATACCCCATCGCATGTCTACAGAGGCACCCCAACCCTAAGGCATTTTTCACGCCTTAGAGTCATTGTGTGAAGTCACACACCGATCAAGAAACAGACTATCTACTTAACTTAAGAAATTAAATAAAATAGTCGTTCAAAACCTAAATCATCCACATTATAAAAATCCATATTTAAGGTTTCTAAATAATAAGACATTAATAGTTATATGTATATATACATATGGGTTATCAACTATTACATGAATATATATAATGTTATAAGGCAATTGAGGTAATTATTACATATGTCATTAACTACTATATAATAATGTGACATATGGGAGGAAATGGGAAAACTTGAAGTATCCATCACTGTAGCATGAAATTTTTTTTGTCAAACAAGTAGTTGTAACTTTTGATTGTTATGCCTTTCTACTTGTTTCTTTTTTATCCATATTAAATGCATGCTTATTTTAATATGATTGTGGGAAGTACCAGCGCTCACTGACGCCTCTTCTTCCATACATATTTTGGCAGGCAAGAAGCCTGTAGCACTGTAGCAGGTTGATGACTTCTGGAGATCGTGTTTATACCAGACGGTATTGTTTCATGTGTCTCGAATTTTGTTCCGTTATAATGTAAATGCTTATTTTCCTCTTCAGTCAGATTTTGGGATATATATTTGTATAATTGTCAGCTCCCATATACATATTGTATATACTTATGAGAATTTATGAAAAGAAATGTTGGTGGCACTTGTTGGTTTTTTGTTCTGTGATTGATACATATTTATTGAATGTGAATGTCATATGCAAAAGCAACGCCAAAAAAAATTCCCCTTGATTTCAATAACTTAGTGCGATGACATGTGAATGTAATAGTGTGATGCATCGTAAACGGGTAGTCGTATCCGAGGGCGTCACATAGCGCTACTCTTCAAGCCCTCTGTGCACAAGAATGCCTCCAGCACTGGACTTATCTCCAGCACATCCTACTATGTGCCGGCTTGGCTCGAGCATCTCCTATTGAGCCGGCTCAGCTCGAGCATCTCCTACTGTTGTGCACATCCTTCTTATGCACGCATCATGCCGTTGCACGCATGATGATGTGTGCATCATGATGCTGTTGCGTGCATCTCCCCAGTTCCTTACTTCCTTGTGCACAAATCCTTGTGCGCTTCCTTTGTCCATAATTTTCTCATATATGGATAGGAGATCTAATGACAGCATCTTTCTAGTTCATCCTTGTGCACATGTCATCGACATTATAAGTAAGGCTGGCTATCGAGCCCAACGAGTCGAGCCAAACCCTAGATTGGGCTCGAGCTCGTTCGAGTCCGACCGAGCTGGCTCGAGCTCGGCGAAGCTCGAGCCTCTTATCGAGCCAGCTCGGGCTCGATAAGGCTCGAAATGAGTTAAGGCAAGTATGCATGTAGACCGGGTACTCCCTATGCTTATATAGACTCCCCGCTCCCTTTGAGTTCAGCCTTACCCGATGTGGGACTAAAGTAAAGTCTCATATCGAGCCCTTATCAAGTTATCGAACCAAGCCCTTATCGAGTTATCGACCTCAAGCCCTTATCGAGCCCCTTATCGAGCTATCGAGTTGAGCCAGCTCATCTTGGACTCGGCTTCTTAAGCTATCGAGAACAAAATTCTGGCTCGGGCTCGACTCAATAGCTTAATGAGCCAGACTAACGAGCCCTTATCGAACCAAGCCCGAGCATGGCTCGTCGAGCCGCGATTCAATAGCCAGACATAACTACAAGTTTTTGATTGCACTACATTTGTCCATAATTTTCAATCCAGAGATTCTTTTAGGAAAAAGAGGGTATGACATCATGGAAACTCTCACCCGTAACCCTCTATATATTCAAGTTATGTATCAAAAAAGAGTTACAAAGACACTAAAAGGTCTTTAAATTTTTATCATGCTCTAAAATATTTGTTTATACATTCTCTCTCCATAGAAGATATTCCCGTATATGGACCAAAAAAATACTGCCGACCAAACCTAGGTATGACCGCTCATATCCCCCAACTTATCCATTGAGTACCAAAAAATCAACCCAATCAATGGTTGACTCCAGCTCGGCATGTGATGCTGCCAACACCTCCTTTGCAACCGGCAATGAAAGAAGAGGTGCTCAACATCATCATTCGATGCAAGACACCGTTGGCACGTGTTGCCAATTCCAAGGAAGAACTTGGCTCTCCGCTTAGTAGTCAACAAGAGATTCCTTCGTAGCAACCAAACAAAAATCCTCACCCTTAGAGGGACCTTCCACCTTTGAGTGTCAGTGAAGCAGTTCGAAATACGCATTGGATCAAAGACCATCATAAGATAAAAGGCCATGTAGGCCTTCCGAACAGTAAAATGTCCATCAACCCAAGATTAGAGGTCCCTAACATCATGAAACCCTCGCACATTGTTAGTACCTCTAGAAGACGTATAAACTCTGCAAACCGATAGTTTAAATGCTCAGAACGAAACAGAGGAGTCATCTACTAATCTCCCAACAATCCCTTACGGAGGCCCCTGCAGAATTTGACATAGCAAACAAACGGGAAAGTGAGCATGCAGCAGCCCCTAGGCAGTCCAACCATCGATCCAAAATCAAAAACAACAACCATTACCAAGAGATAGGGATGGGCATGGGCCGGGCTGGACCGGGCCCTGAAGGGCCTAGGCCCAAGCCCATCTAAATATTTCGAGCCTTGGATCGGGCTTAGACCTAAATTTTAGCGGTGTTCGGCCCAAGCCCAGGCCTGACCCGTTTCCTTTGGGCCGGGTCGGCCCAAGCCTTGGTTCATTTCTTGGTCATGAAAACCACAACACGAGAAATATGGAAATGATGGATCATGTTATACATTCAAGAGAAGGATTACGCATCCGTAAATCAAGCGCAAAAAAAGAAGTTACAAGCATAAGAATGTCCATATTAAAGTAGTTACTAAACCATGCATACGAATTTAAGGTGTCTACAGAACAACTAAGTTTGCACATATCTTGAATCTATAACAATGGCTAAATAGTAGTAATATTCTAATGAGAAAACAATGGCTAAACAATAGCAATATCGGTGCTTCAACAATCGTATACAGTATACCTTAGTAGGCAAAACATCTTGTCTAAGGCCCATGCCCATGTTCGGGCTGGGTCTTGGGCTTTACCCTCGGGCCAACTTCGGGCCATTCCTCAAGGCCCCGATCGGGTTGGGCCTTAGTCCAGGTCGGGTTCGACCGAGCCAAGCCCGAGCTCGGCCCAAAGTAATTTTGGGTTGACATTTTAGGCCCAGACCCAGCCCAATCCTCTACTGGGCTTGGGCTGGGCTTCGGGCTGGGCCAGGCCAGCCCAGCCCAACGCCCATCCCTACCAAGAGATGATCGCAATAGTGGGATCATCCATGGAAACACCGCACAAATTCCTTTCCAAAAGTACAAAATGTGAAGCGGGGTCCTAAGAAACACCGTAAATTGACCACAACATCCTATACAGCATATTCGAGCCTCATCCCCAAACTCTAGGCACCCACTTTGCCAAAAGGGTGCAATCAAGTGTGCTTTTCTTGGGTACTATTGAACCCATTAAGGGTACAAGTTTTATGTGACTCAATTGGGTGTTTCTATTATATTTCTGCAAATGTTACATTCTTTGAGAAAACTAGTTTTTTTCTATTCCAATTAGTGTCATTCCCTTAGAATTTGCTACTCAGCTCCAAGTATACCACGAGAAGCATCCTAACAGTCTAAGCATGTTTCTTTACTTGTTCTTACCATGCAGGTTGATTTAACCTTCTTCATATGACCTTATCGTAGATGTGAATGATCCCATCTCCTTTGCAGAACATATTGCTCTGAGCAATCCCAAAAGGTAATGCATTATATGTCTTATGTCACATTGCACTTCTATTGATGTATTATCTAGTTGTGACATAACTTTTATTGATGCTTTTATGGCAATGCCAAGAATATGATGCAAGGTGGGGATGAATTATGTAATTTATAATATTTCTAGTAACATATCAAATTCAAATTTCAGAGGTCACAAGTGATAGAAGTAGAGAAAAAATCACACATGCACAATGATTTTTAAGTGGAAATCCATACGAGTAAAAACCACGACCCATAAAACCTCACTTATAGGATTTCATCTTCGCTCTGTTGGCGAAGCTTGCATCCACTTTCCATGCCTTGAAATATAAGGTGGCACAACCTTACATACAACATGTGCCCTTCCTTGGACAAACCCAAAGGAAGATTTTATCTCTCAAGAGGAAAATAGTACACAAGCTCAATACCTAATACAAATATGCTGGAAAGAAATTGATTAGCAATAATATTGAATATAACAAGCTTACAAGACGTTGAGCGTAGAATCTGCTCGAAAATGAATATGATTGCTTGAAATGTATACTGCTTGACATCTTGAGTAGTTAGAGAGCTTAGACATCGCAGACGACTTGAGAGCATGAACATAGCACAAAAATATCACTTTTCAATCACTTAAAATGAATATGAATATTTCTCTACTAACTGTATGTGAAGAATGAAGAATTATGCTACTTACATAGGGCTTTGGATATCAAATAACCGTTGGAGGATAATATTTCCATTGGGGCACAAATTAGGAAATTGTCAATATTCATAAATTCTCCTGAAATTAAAGTTGATCGATCAGGTGTATAAGATGATCCATCGACAAAATGGAAATGATCAATCATATCAACTATTGTGATCGGTTAGTTTTTTATCGTTGGACACTTCAATTGAAATATGAATAAGTAGTAAGAAAAGTTGATCGATTAATAGGTGATCGATAAAGTATGCCAAGTAGTTCAATCAGGTTAAATCTACGAGTGAAAGTCGATCGATTAGATAAAAAGAGTGATCGATCACGTCACCAAAAAGTGATTTGTCGACTTTATTGAGTCTCACTTGTTGATCAAGCGTACGCAAAAATATATCACGATTTTTTCAATACAAATAAAAACTATTAAATCATCTGACTTAGCAAATTTTGCAGTCACCCATGTATTTTCTCACTGTTCTTGTTTTACTTTCATTATATATTCTGCCTAATCTTTAGAAATTATGTTTCTATTATTTTATTGGCTACATCCTTATTTATTTCCATGTTCTTGTTGTACTTTCATTATATATTTTACCTAAAAAGTCAATCAAGCTCCAAAACAGATATAGAACATAGTCATAAGTAAAATCTAAGGAAAACGTCATTATCTTTGCAATGATTTACTAACCAAAACAGATATGGCGTGGCAGAAATGATTTGCTATTCTCCGGACAAAGATTTTATAAGGAAAACGTCATTATCTTCGCAAATAGGCTGGTTGAGGACCGGGTGCTGTAATGCTTTTGTAAGGGAGGGTTAGACGATATATTTTTGTAAAACTCTGGCTTTTGGTTTTTGTTTCGAATAAATTTTGATGGGGAGGGTAGCGCTGAGTACTACCCCCTAACCTTTCAAAAAAATAAGTAAAATCTAAGTCATTAACAAATGCCACCTCTACGTAATCATCTTACAACTCTCATGACCCAGGGTGGAAGAAGGTTTATGGATGAGGAGATGGATGCCCTTGGTTCAAGGAGCATTTGGGACCATGTGCCAAGTCCAATAGGTGTTGCTCTTCTTACTTGCATAAGGGCGTTAATAACCAAACATGCACTCGATAGATCAGTGGATAAATTCAAGGCCAAAGCAATGTTAAAAGGAATCATCCAGACTTATCATGTAGAATATTTTAGGACTCTCTCCACTATTTTGGTCTATTGGGCACAATGATTCGGCTACACCGTTTAAGGGGGAGTGTATATGTCGTCTATGAAAGGCTATCAATGGTCTAAAGCAGAGCCCACGAGCTCGGTTTGACATACTCATCTTAGAAATCAGCTCCTTTAATCTAGGACTACTTTTGACTGTCGTGTATTTGTTAGAAGATGTGTTTCGTTATCCTTATTGTGCATGTTGATGATATGGTTATTACTGGAGATGACAATGAAGGCATTCTTACGATCAAAGCCTTTCTACAGAAGGTGGTTGTCACTAAGGATTTTGGTCACCTGTGATACTTTCTTCGGATTGTGGTCATTTGTACCTCCGAAGGACTATATTTATCCCAAAGAAAATATTGCCTTCACATCCTTGTAGATGCATATTTACTTGGTTGTAAACAATCTTCTATTCCACCTAAATCGCTGAGTCATGCTACCTCAGAGGATCCATTATTTGAGGATACTATGCGATATAAAAGCGTAGTGGGTGAACTTTTGTATCTCACAATTATTAGGCTTAATGTCTTTTATGTTGTGAGAAGGGTCAGTATGTACATGAAGAAGCCAAGGTATAGTCATTGACATGATGTGTTATTGTCGTTCACATGTATCTGAATAATTAGACAAGCAAGGGACTCTTTTATGCCTCTAATGATTACATAAAAACTGCATCCTACGCAGATGCAGATTACAGACGCTCCAACTTTGTCATGTTAAGTGGTGAAAATCTAATCACTTATCATGGTAAGAAGTGGATGGTTGTTTCAAAATCTAGTGCAGAAGCAAAGTATAGAGCCATGACTCAAGTCATTAGGAACTTAAGATATCCATCAAAATTCAAGTTCTCTATTGTGACAACAAGTTGGTCACTTATATTGCCACTAATCATGCTTTTGGTGAATGCACCAAGTACATTGAAGTAGATTGTCAATATATCAAGGATGTTGTGTAAGGGAAAATTACCACTCATAGTATCTCTACAAAGCTAGAGCTCACATGTATTTCCACGAAAGCTCTTCCAGAAAAAATATTTTACTATTGAACTCTAAACTGGAGTAGACAAGTTGGGCATGATCAATCGATATGCTCCACTTGAGAGGGAATATTAATGCCATTGATGTTTTCAATCTAGTGTCTTCTATATTTAGTAATATTGAGGTTATTGATGTAATTGGGATTTAAGGAATCTCTCAATATAAGAAGTCCCGCCATCCTTGAATATAATTATCTCATTCCATCCCATTGCTATTTTTCAAACACCCTAAATAATATGGACGATCACCTAAGCTCGTCATTCATTAATTGATCGATTACTTCAAAGATCAGAGCATTTACTTGATTTATCAATCACCCTAATATGAGTATTTGATCACCTAGCCACTTTGATCGATCACTTTTAATTGATCGATCAGTCACTAACGAATTTATCTATTTTGAATTTTCTATCAATTGGCTTACTTGATAGTATCTACTCAATAACCCTTTTTGATATTGTAGTCGTTTTATTTTTCCATTAAGGAAGATCTTGTTTGATTTTATATCAATGTAATTTCCCTTTTTTAGAAAGTGACGTAATATACTTAAGAGCCTTTTACTTTGTTAAACTTGATGGCTCTATCCTAATGCATTATGCAACAACTCATATACAAGAAACACAAGAGAATATCCTTCAAGCCTCTCTCTCAATGTTTCATCCAAGGCCTTCTCTCTCGCTCTATGCTCAATGGTTTCATCTTGAGAGTCATTCTTCTATATGCTCAATTCGCATTTCAATTTTGTTATAGTGTGCATCCAGATTATTCTCATTGCATATCTAATTGGGGTTTTATAAATAGTTTTTTTGAAAAGAAGAAGGGTGGAACACCAATAAGGTGCTCGCCAAAAAACTTTTTCATTAATTCGCGAAAATACAAGTACAAGGCATATCGCTAATAAATTACAAGTACCAAGAGGCTTTATAAATTATTATAATATTTTATTTACATTATTGGTATATTGATACTTTGTATGTGATCCAAGTAGAGGAAAGCCTTTGGTTTGTAAAATGTTAAGTTATCAGTGGATAAATAACTTGAATAGTGGATTAGATGATCGACAAACTCAATCAGCAGTGGACTTGGGTCATGGTTTTTACCATGTGGGGTTTCCAAATTAAAATCACCAATGCTTATGTTTGTATTTTTCTAATGGATTGACTAGTTATATGTGTGGTTATTACTATATACAATAACCTCTTAGTGGTCATAACATTTGTTTTAGCAATCTCAAAATTTACTCTCATTTTGTATCAAAGTTAAGTTCACGCAGAAGATGTAATCGGAATCCACGCACATGGCCGCAACACACCAACTCCTCAAAAGGATAATCAGCGGTAAGCTCCTTTGTTTGATGGTTTTGATTTTTTTCTTAGAAGATTAAAATGCATATTTATTTGGAAAGTATGGGATCAAAATATGGGATGCTTTACATTCTAGGTATAAAGGCCAAAAAAACATCACCATAAATAAGGAGAAGAAAAGGCAATAAACAACTCTAAGGCGATGAATGCCTCATTCCACAAATTAACCATGAAAATATTCGATCAAATCTCTACATGCACATCGTCATATGAAATTTGAAGCAAGTTCATCGTCACCTATGAAGAATCATCAAAGGATGAAGAAGAATCTCACATCGTAATCATAGCTAGCATTGACATTAAATCAAGTAATGATGAAGATAAAGATTCACACAAAGCTAATGATGAGGTGAATTATTATTTAAAGAATTATTAGAAGTTTTTCAAGATTGCATGGCATTGCAGAAAAACTAGGAAAACAAATGAAATGCTAAAGAATTCTAGTCCAAAAGATAAAGTAGAAAAGAATCCCTCGTAAAGGAAGTTAGTTTTTTGAAAATAATTTTAGCATTTTACAAAGCGATCTTAAAAAAATGAAGCAAAAGAGGGGGAAACAAGCAAGGGTCATGCTCGAAATATAATAAATTATTGGAAAAATATCAATGTTACCTTATAGGAATAACCATGACTTGAGGAGAGTCATGCCATGGAAGATTACGTTTTCAACATAAAAACAGTCTGAAGCAAAACAACACTATTTCGGGAAGTCTAAATTGCCCAAATAAGTGCCAAAGGAAGAAGCAACTCCTTAATGGTACGAAATCTTGCATTATAAACCAACTCCCATAAATTAATCAGGTCACAAGAGTTCACCCATCTGGTTAAGTTCGTGCCACACAAGTTTTGCCTTCTCGCAAACAAAAAAAAAGATGATCCATGTACTACATCGCTTCAGTATAGAGCAAACTTCTATTATTTCCACCCACAAAAAGCCTAGACAAACGATCTATCGTCATGATTCGTCCCATGCGCATCAACCATGGACCTTAATATGACATGGGAGCCTTAGTTCCCAAACAAGTCTACAATCACAAACAAGAATCTCGAGCATTGGGTATGGATGTTTATCAATGGATTTAAAAGCTCGTCTCACTGAGATATCCCCATCTCTCCAAATCAAGTGATCCCCATCAAATTGATCTTAAAATTCTAAGAAAAGAATCACAAAACCTAAATGATGATCTTACCAAGTTCACTAATAGAAAAGAAAACTTAGACAAGGCACGCCCAAACAAAGTTCCACTAAATTTGGAATAGGATATAATCCACTCACATCATCGTGCATCTAGATCTTTTTGTCAAAAACGAAGAGAGATGTGATAAAGATGGATCCTAGAAAAATACACAGATGCGGATGGAGAGTGTACAAGATATGCCAACAAGCAGAAGATACAAGAGAACTCCAAATCATGTGTGGCAATATGCAAAAAAATACGAGAAATGGAAACTCCGTGCTGGAGGACCAAAACTCATATAAATGGAAGTAATCCATGATTCGACGAAATTTCAATTTCGTGGAGTTGGTAAAATCGAAACCCAACACCGAAATTCGGCATGGTCTTCTTTGCATTTTCACAATTCTGGTCGAAATGGGGGAAATCTTGGCGACATGTCGATGTCATCGATATTTCAATTTCTTCAAGTCACCGATATACTAGTGAAATCGACATTTGAGGCCTTGAAGTAATCTCCATAAAGCCCAACATCTCCATTGGATGGGCGTTGCCAATACCCTACCATGGCTATTCTCCTTGATCATATGAGACATTCTTTCCACACTATGACTTTCATTATTAGTTTGCCTTTTATGCATAAAAAGTGTTTTAAATAGGGGGAGCATTAGATTTCAAAGTTCTCAAATATTTTTAAATAGGGAGAGATATGCTTTTAACGTATAAGACGAAGTGTTCTGTGTTTTTGAAAAGGGGAGAAAATTATTTTCAAAAAAATCAAATATAATATGTATGACATGTCAAAAGGTGAAAAGAAGTGGAGATATAACATCCAGAATGTTGTACATTGTTATTTGATGATAACGAACTTTGAGGACATGTATAATAAATTTCATTACAGCTTCACTCGAAGCATGAAGCGTAAAAGAACTTATATGCAAAACGAAGGATAAAAGAAGAGCTGCTCACTTGATCAAGCACATGATTTAACAAAGATAGGAAAGCCAAACTTTATATGCAAGCCAAAAGGTTGTGGACAATACAAAGAAGAAATAAAATTATACAATAACCAAGTGGTATAAAAGCCTTAGTGCATATATATATATATATATAACATATTGGTACGATATGACCTTACACTAATATTATGTCATTTTAGGTCCAGCCCACATTGAGCGATCATTGTTGCTAATAGGATCGATCAATAGTTGTTTTTTTATCATTCACCTTCTTTACTCTGATCGATCACTTGAGCTCATTATTTATGTTATGGTCAACCAATGCTCTTAACCCGATCAATCAATTTAAGCTATTATTCTAATTATAATCGATCACCCTACGTTATTCGGTCGATCACCTATGCCTATTGTCCATTGACCGGTTGATCACTTTCAAAATCTGACCAATCACTTCTTGAATGTTCATAATTAATCATCCACCTATCACTTGAATGATCGATCACCTAACCCCTTTGAGCAATCACTCTAACTTAGTTGATCAATCACCAACGGTCAATTTATTTATTTTGAAATTTCGTATGTTGGGTCACTTAAAAGATTTCTACTCAAGTACCTTCTTTGATATTATAGTTGTATTATTTTCCTATTGAGAAAAATTATTGTTTGATTTTATGGCCCACGTATTTTCCTTAAGATCCTTCTAAATTATTGAACTTGATGGTTCACTCATAAATACAAGGCCACTCGTTGAGCATTATACAACAATTCATTCACAACATACACAAGAGAAAATCCTTCAAGCCTCTATTTCAACATTTCATTGGAGGTCATCTCTCTCACTTTTTAATCACTGATTCTATCTTGCGAATCATTCTTCATTTCTTCTGCATGCAAGGTTTGCATTTCAATTATTTCATATCGTGCTTCTATTAGCACAATTATTCTCATTACATATTTGTTTGAGGTTATATAGATTGTTGGACTACTTATTTACATTATTGGTGTATTAAAACATGGTGTATGATCAAAGTAGTGGAAAGTCGTTGGTGTATGATCAAAAGTACATGCAAGCGGTTAAATTATCCGCTAGAAAATAACTCAGATAACAAATAGTTGATCAGCAAAGTCAATCAGAAATAAAGGTCTGGTTCATGGTTTTTACTTCATGGGGTTTCCCCGTTAAAAACTTAAAACACCCTCTTGTGCATTATATATGTTCTGTGGATTGATTTTCTATGTGTATTGGCTATTAGAACAACAACAAAGCATTTTCCCACAATTAAGTAGGGTCGGCTTCATGGATTCTTCGCCTCCATTCAGATCTATCTTGGGTCAATCTCAGGCTTATACCAAAAAAACGGAGATCCCTTCGTACAGTCTCTTTCCAACACTTCCTTGGGTCATCCTCGCCCTCTCTTAGCCGGCTCAACATCCCAGCACTCGCATCTTCTAACTAGTGCATCAGCTGATTTTTCTTTGCAAATGACCAAACCATCTTAAGCAGTTTTCTCGCATCTTATCCTCGATCAGAGGTACACCAACTTTCTTTCTGATTGCATCATTTCAAATCTGATCTTTACATGTTTCAAATCTGATCTTTACATGTGTGCCTACACATCCACCTTAGCCATTATCATTTCAGCTACAGCTATTTTCTGCACATGCCTACGGTAGTACGGTTTACATGCCAACACTCAGATCCATAGAGCATAGCAGGTCTCACGACGGTTTTGTAAAACGTTCCTTTAATTTTTAAATGAATTTTCTTATCATAGATAACAGCAGAGGCTCCTCTCAACTTTAACCAGCTTGCATTTATTCTATTAGTAACATCTCCATCAATTTCTCCATCATGTTGCAAAATATATCCCAGATATCTAAAACAATCTCTCTTCTGAATGTTACGATTCCTTCATCATTGCTTCCATCAAAGGTGCACTCCATATATTCTGTCTTAGCCTACTTATAGGAAATCCTTTAGTCTCCAAAGCATGTCTCCAGACATCAAGCTTTCCATTTACTCCATCTCTAATCTCGTCAATCAACACAATATCATCAGCAAATAACATACACCAAGGTAACTCATCTTGAATGTGACTTGTCAACTCGTCCATAATCAAAGTAAAAAAAATGGACTCAAAGTTGAACCTTAATATAAACCGATGTTGATGTCAAAATAATCAGTCTTCCCAGAGGGGGTCCTTACACAAGATAAAGCCCTATCATGCATATCCTTTATGAGGTTAATGTATAGGACATGTACTTATCTCTTCTCCAAAACTCTCTACAATATCTCTCGTAGAACTAAATCATAAGCCTTCTCCAAATCAATAAAGATAGTATGGAGGTTCTTCCTTTTAGCTCTATAAATCTCCATTGTTTTCCTCATCAAATGGATGGCTTCAATAGTAGAGTGACCTGGCATGAATCCAAATTGGTTTTCTTTTACTTCGAAAACTTACCTCAACCTTCTTTCGATCACACGTTCCCAAATTTTTATAGTGTGACTCATTAGCTTGATATCTCTGTAATTTGAACATTTTTTAATGTCTCATTTATTCTTATAAAGAGGCACCACGATACTCCTCCTCCAATCTTCAGGCATTTTCTTACTTCACCAAATAACATTGAGTAGATCCGTAAGCCAAGTCAAACCCCGCTCATCTAAAACTCTCCATACTTATATACAAGGATGTCATCCGATCCTACACCTTTTCCAGATCTTATAACCTTCAAATCCTCCTCTACTTCCTTTCTTTGTATTCGTCTATAGCTTGCACGATTCAAGTAGCTTTCACTACTAGCTAGATCGCCCAAAGTGATCTCTCTATTTCCTTCCCTAATGAAAAGTTTATGAAAGTACTGCTCCCATTTAGTCTCTATATCCTTCTAAGTAACAAGCATGTGACCTTCCTCGTCCTTAATGCATCTCACTTGAGAAAGATCTTTGGTCTTTCTATAGCTTGCTTTGGCCAACCTGAATATATCCTTCTGGCCCTCCTCAGTGTCGAGATGTTTATACAAAACTTCATAAGCTCTTGACTTAGCTTCGCTTACAGCCTTCTTTGCTTCCTTCCTCGCTATTTTGTAGTTTGTGATAGTTTTCTCCATTCTATCCTTAGACATAGCTTTAAAGCGTGCTCTTTTAATTTTTAGCTTCTCTTGCACCCCTTCACTCTACCACCACCTTTGACTCGCCTAGCATCTCTTTGGCTACCTTTTGGATACAAGATGCAACTGCCTCCCACATCTCATTTGCACTTCCGCTACAATCCCAAGATACTCTAAACCTTATCCTTGAAGCTCGACTGCTTCAGTGGGAGATTCCACCATCTAGTTGTAATGATTTTAGGAACCCTCCTTTTCTTTACCAACCCTTTTATTTGCACATCCAAGACTAACAAGCGATGTTGGGTTGTCAAACTCTCTCATGGGATTACTTTGTAGTCTTTACAACACAACCGATCTTTTCTCCTCAACGCAAAGTAATCTATATGTGCTCTAGTTGGGCCAATCTTATAAGTAATCAAATGTTCATCCCACTTATTGAAGAGAGTGTTTGCTATGAAAAGATCATATGCCGTTACAAAATCCAGAATAACTTTTCCCTCTTCATTTCTATCCCCAAAACCATGTCCTCCATGAACACTAGCATACCCTGAAGCATATTTTCCACATGTCCATTAAGATCACCTATGCAAAGCATCTCTCTTTGTGGGATTCCTTGTAAATCTTACCTAGATCCTCCCAAAAAGTTTGTTTAGTCATTTCATCTAAACCAATTTGCAGTGCACAAACTGAGATGATATTCAGAATTTCTTCTTCAAGCACCGATTTTAGCATCCGATCCTCGAATCTTTGCACCTTAACCACACAATCATTCAAATCCTTATGAACAACCACTTCAACACCATTTCTACCCTTATCTTTACATGAATATCAAAGTTTAATGCATGTCTTCTCGATCTCTCTTGTCTTCTCTCCAATCCATTTAGTCTCTTGAAGACATGGTATATGAATCTTCCTTCTTTCCATCATATCCACTATCTCCATCAATTTTCCAGTCAAAGTGCCAATATTCCAACTACCAATCCGCAACTTCCTTTACAGTCTCTTTTGGACTAACTTCTTTACTCGCATACGTCCATTATGCAAGAACCCTTGCAAATTTTTGCTTAAATGATCCACGAATTCAGTCTCAATAAGATATCTACTTCCTTTTCTACGGAGAGAGAGAGATGTGTAAAATGACGCAAGTACCTATAAACTTACGATATAAAATAAAGGTAAATAATAAAAATAGCCACGTAACTTTTATCGTCACGCTTCTCTCGAGATGGATAAAATCATAAAAATAGATTATGCATGCTCAGCTAAAAATCACATTAATCAAATAGTATTATTGTACAAGGCTTGGTGAAGAGTGAAGACATATGCAATCTCTTCAAGAGATGAGATGTGTGAAGTCTAAATAAGTCCTTTTTGGATTAAACACGAGCGACGCCTACACATATTTGGTCCATTAATGGAAGATAAGCTTATTGGCAATTAGTTTGATGGCATTGATGTAATATCTAACTTTCACCGGCATACTTCCACATACTCACCAAGTCCGACCCTGACATTGCGTGACACATTTTCCCTTTCATGGATCTCTAGATACACTATCACTATTAGGAACATATCACAAGAAGATCTTAGTTGAGCTTATAGTTTTTTAATCAAACAAGGGACCAGAGTTCACCAAAATGGTTCAATATTTTTCATCCTCCGTAAGGTGTCAAGGAGTGGCTATTAGTCATTTACCAAGCAAAAAATATGTCTAATTTATAAATATGAGAGTATGCTCCTTCCAAATGATTTCGATCAAAAATCCAACAATTTCATTTTGTCATTAGTTATTTATTTAAAGTTCTTCAACTAAACACTAGGAGGAGGATTATTACATAAAAGAACCAGAAAATACTTTCTTTGGTTGGGAAAATTCATAGGAAAGCGATGGATACCTCTTTCGTCTAAAGAAATTCAACAACCCCCCCCCAACCCCCATACTCCTTACAAGAAACTATTGATTGCCTAAGGTTTAACAACTAACTTTATATCTAAAAGCGTGTATAGGA
Organism: Ottelia alismoides; assembly: GCA_037367405.1. Taxonomy (NCBI): domain Eukaryota; kingdom Viridiplantae; phylum Streptophyta; class Magnoliopsida; order Alismatales; family Hydrocharitaceae; genus Ottelia; species Ottelia alismoides. The sequence goes on along the minus strand of JAZKJV010005075.1, from coordinate 320,829 downwards.
GGAAAGAGACGGTGCTTGTTAAGAGTAATCAAAGCATACTGCAATAAGACTACAAAGTCTTTTCAACTACCATCTGCAAAATGGGGACTGTAATAACATGAGAAAAAAAATAATGAAAATTGAAGGGTGATAAGTGTGACTAAGAAGAACTACGAAAAAAAGAAAAAGAATAATGAATAGTTGATACCCGATAAACTCATTTCATTAACAAGGTTAAAATATAAAGAAACCAGTGAGCAAAAGAAGTAGATCCTCACGTGACTAGTGGGAGGTCTTCTCCTGCAACTTTGAGACTGCCCCCTTATCAGTAAACCATGTAAGTTTCCCATTTTTAAGCGAGACCATTTGCACAGGAAGCAAATCAGACGAATGCTCTTCATCCCCTAAAGCCTTGTGTACTGCATCTGCTTTACCACTTCCTGTAACTACAAGCGCAATGTAAGATGATAAGTTGATAACCGGAAATGTGAAAGTTATCCTCTCTGGTGGTGGCTTAGGTGAATCTTTGATAAAAGTGACCCATCGTTGCTTCTCGTTAAGAAGAGGATGCCCATGGAAAAGAGATGCTACATGACCATCAGGACCCATTCCCAGCAACATGAGATCAAAAATCGGGAATCCATCAGGCTGAGCAACATCTAAAACCTTTGTTTCCACTAGATGTTTCAGGCACGCCTCGTAATCATCAGCCGCACACTCAGCAGAAAGTGTGTCGTTGATGGCATGAACCTGACCTGAAGGAATAGGTACCTGACATAAAACCGCATGACCAAGATCAATAAACATGTGATTTGATAGCGAAGAAGGTAGATTTTCATTATTCTCATCAAGTACCTATTAAGTATTCATAACAATCGATCTCATGTAAAAAATAGTCATGAATGTCCCCTACCATGACTTCCACTAATTTCCAAAATAAGACAGTTGCATGGATTTACCGTAAAACCATAGAAAATAGGCCTTCCATAAATTCTACCAATGACTTGCAAGATGGTCAATCGACACGCTTTGCACTTCCACGAAAATGCAGTTCATCCCCAATTGGATTGCCAATATGCAATGCAATTCTATGGGAACCTTTTTCATGCAATTCATTCTTATGATAGGAAAGATTATTATGCTCACTAAATCATCTCGATATGTTCCTACACACACCTACACAATTACCGCAATTGCCTTTTTGAATTCCACAGTCCGTTCAATTAGATTGCATGTAGAAAATCCAAACGGGGCATCGGTCGACGTCGGAATTCATGAATCATCGCTCCTCTAACCGAGAAAACGCTATCCACCAATCACATTCCTCGGAATTCTCAAAAACTAAGACGAAAAATATCATCTTTTCCTCCTGCTCGATACGCCAAAACAAATCACATACCTTAGAAAGGAAACCATCGAACGCCAGTTTGTAATTGCTGTCCTCGTGATCCTTTGGCACCACCCTCTCGTCTACCCAGAATATGTGCCACTTCCCCCATTCCACCGCCTCCAGGTACGGCCCCTCCGTTAGCTTCCTGCCATGCAAAACACCTTGCAACGTCAAAACGCGCCCCCCGAAAATTGTAAACAACAGAACCCTAATCAACCTGAGTGCTTTGATGAGCGATCCGCCTGAGAGGACGACCGAGAACGCCCCGCGATTTCGGCCGCAGCTGTGGGAGAGTTCGGCGGTGTACCGGGCAAGGGAGGTGGAGAGCTCTTCCTCGGTATCGAAGACGATGTGGTCCAGCTTGGAGATGGCGGATGAGGAGGAGGCCATGCGAGGGGGGCGGAGGAGGGACTTTATGGCGGGTTTGGAGTGAAGAAAGGGGAGAGTGCGGACGCGGAGGAAGGATCGAGGGAGAGGGGAACGGAAGGAGGACGGAGGTTGGCGGAAGGTGGTGGGGGTGGAGATGCCAAATGTGCAGCTGACGCTCATCTGAGAGGAGTTAGGGAGTTTACTTTGGTGTGGAGACGGTGGTGTGTCCTGAACATATATTACTTAATTGGGTAAATTACAAAAAACGGACTGATGATGGATTCTCAAATTAGGGATTACTCTTTAGTTTATAACAAATAGAGGACCAAAGTTTAATTTAACGTTCCAGTCCCCTACGTCGTCAATAGGTGGCTCAACCCATGTCTAAAGTGACAAAATTACCCCTGACGAAGCAGCGAAGTTGAAGAATCGATACATACACCTCGCGAAGGAGATATTGAAGGAGCACCACAACCTAGCATGTGGATGGAGCCATCTCTCAACGCACATCGCGAGCTCGTAGTGGAGCAGGTCCCCCACCTCACCATGAGGGTTGCGGAGCAGGTCATCAAGAAATGGGGGCAACCCAAGTCCGACATCACCCACCTCGTCTTCTGCACCACCTTCAGCTTTGACTGGCTCGGCACCGAGCTCCGGCTAATCAAGCTTCTTGGTCTCCCCTCCACGATCAGGAGGACCATGATGTACATGTAGGACTATTTCACGGGAGCCATGTCCCTCCGCATCGTCATGGATATCGTCGAGAACAATCGGGGCGCTCGTGTGCTCGTCGTATGCGCCAAGATGACCATGGGTTGGTTCCAAAGCCCCAACGATAAGCACCTGGACAACCTCATTGGACAAGCGATGCTCTGCGATGGTGCGGGGGTTGTGGTGATCGGAGCCGACCCTGTGGTCGACATGGAGAAGCTCATCTTCGAGATAGTGTCTGATGGGATGTATTCGTCGAACCTCTGGCAAGAATCCTCGATGTGGACGAGAAATCCGATGGGGTAGAACCTGTAGAGAGTAGCGATGCTGACCAACATGATGAATTCGTCGAGCACCACCTGGAGGGCGGCCACGGCTCTAGAGAGCTTGAGCCTACAACAGCAGGATCTCCTCATCTTGGCAGATCCACCGATCGTCCTCCGAGATTATAGCTTTGATGGATTGGATTTGTGGTGCGTTACATCAGCCTCATGTGAAAACCCTCCTAAAAGTTCCATTTTGGCACAACAACGTATTAAATTTGACGAACGGACAGTGGGTGGTGGCCGAAACATATAGATATGGAGGAAAGGGATGAGAGGTTGCACGTATGGCACATGATGTGCCCCCCTAACTCGAGCCAGAGAAACTAGAGGAGGAAGAACGCAGGGGCATGCGACGGAGGAGAGGAGGCTCTTGCAGGACACGTCGAGGATGTAGAGGCCGAGGGCCTCCTTCGTCGGAGGATCCTCCTCCTCCGACGATTTCATGCCATAGAAATCCCTCATCAATGCCTTCGGATCTGTACTGTTCATATGAGGGGTAATTTCGTCAACCCAAGCTATGGGTTGAGCGGTCCGCTGACGGCATTAGGGACTGTAATGTTAAGCTAAACCTTAGTCTCCTATTTGTTACAAATTAAAGATTAGTCCCTAATTTGGGAATCTATGTAAAGATCATGTCCTTTTTATAATTTACCCTACTTAATTCGCCCCAATCTATTCATATGGAAGCTGCCTCTACAAGATGTGATTTTGACAAAAAGATGCATCTTCAATCGGTGACTTACCTATGATACATAAAAAAATTCATTGCAGGTTACAATGACTTAAGTTGTACATGTGTAGGTCGTACGATTTTTTGTCGTTTTATCTTCGATGAATTAGCACTTGAGATCCTTTCAGATTTACTGGCAACAGTGTAACCATGATTTTTTTTACAATTATATATATCTCCTGATAAAACTACATAAATAATATATGTATCTCTCTAATTAGTTGTTAATTCTACCCCCTCCTCCCACCTCCTCGCCTCATCGAGTGGATGTTAAATTTTTATACAAGTGTAATTACGATAAAATTTCGGGGCACGAATGTTGTACGTGTGGAGGATAACCTGACAGGGAGTCTCTTCTCACCTGCTTTCCTCATCTCTCGACCCCCTCTTCGGATTATGAACCCTCTTTCTTTGTGTGTAACTCTAATTGTGCTCCCATCGAGATCTTACATCATTGTCTCCTTCTTCTTCATTTCCCACACTATCGTAGATGATCCCATCCTGTCCCATGTGTTATGGCATCGCAACATTGATGATCCTCCTTTATGTTGATTCCTATATTCAGTAAGTGCATATATAATCATCATCCATCCATGTGACCCCCTCTCCTCAACTTGAAGTCCCCTCCCCTCCTCGTCCACTATCACCCCTCTCCTCCACCACCCCTTCTTGCTCTCCCTCCCCTTCACCTACAACTTTCTCTTTTTCCTCCTTCGTGTTCCTCGTCTCTCCACACCAACCCCCATCACAATTGACCCCATACATTTAATCCGTCCTTACCACTTGATCGTTAGCTTTGTCTTCGTGTGCACATGTCACGAATGTATCTTGGCGGCATATTGCCTAGCTTGCTTCGTCTTCCTTACCCTATCATATATAGGCTACCTCCCTCTTCCTCTCCATCCCCAATCGTTTGGTCACATTCGATCTCTCCTCAAACACTTGGATTGTCAATGCCTCCTTTCCATACCCACGTTATCGGTGTATCTCCACTATATACTACTCTACTAGTTATTTCTTCCTTGTCTCATCAATAGTAAGCTTCTCTGCATTGATTGTGAGATGGAGATTGCACTCATCATTGAGAAGAAGCAAATCTAAACAAGTGGGAACCCTTGCCCTACAATATCAATTCTATCTCATTACGCACTCTCAAACAAGAAGGAATCTCTCCCCCACCTTAAGGCACCTTTCTCCATCGTAAGGATCCTTGCTTAGGTAAAAACATGCAAAAACATAGGGGGAAAGTGATATTTGCCTCTTTCTGAACCAATTGTTGTGAGCAAATCATGAATATGGTTTTTCTCCTATACTACCATCTATTGGATGTGTACTATTGTTAATGATGCTAGAATATAGCAGCATACGTGTAATAGCAAACAAGTAAAGGGCATAAGTATTTATTGGCAAATCTTGAAGGGCACGTGTGTAAAAATCCCTTAAAAATATAACCTTCAAATTGGCATTCATCTGCTCCATAAAAACTGGATTCAAATTTTTTGATCTCCAACATAAGATGTTTACTCTACAACGATTTGCTGTCTTTTATGAAATCCAAATGATACAAACAAGTGCATTACGTGTTTCACTTGGCGATGTTGGATTCTACTGATGATACATTCACCACCGTAAAAACAGAGTGTAAATATGCGCCACCTTTTATGTGGAGATTGGCACCTTTTTTATGTGGTGATTCAATTCTACATTGAATAAAATATAGATGTACTATGTACGCTTAATCAATATTAAATCATTCATTAATTACATGGAAATGACATTATTTCATGTCAACCCCATAGAGTAGTATGAGATGACAATCATTCACTCATTTAAAATATACTTAATACGAGTAAGACGATCGTCTCAATGCAATGAAAGTGAACGACTTTACATAAAAGGGAACAATCATTCAATTTTTTCGATTATAGTGAAAAATTAAATAAATATGCAAGTTGCCGAAGTAATCACATCAATTAATATAGTTCATGACTTGATGCCATGTAAGCACGAATCACCTCGTGTTTGTGTTTATTTCCTAATGTGCGCAAGAAGAAAATTGTGAAATGATACAAGTAGTCAAGCATATAACATACATTATACGACATATTAATGTTACAACCGAGGATATACAATTGAATCTGAGAGGAAATGATTTTAACCATTATACGTGTTAGATTGTTGTTTAACATATGAAGTGATGATAATAAATCAAATCCTTACCACAAAATATAATTGTCGTTAAATTAATATAGGTATATAATTAGTTATACATTTCATTACTCATACAAGACATGTCGTTACAATTTCATCATAAGTGAAGCAAGCGAAATATTCATCCTTAGTAAAAAGATACAAGGCACTCAAATTCACTAGAATACAATACTTGTTGTTTCATCATAAGCGAAATTTCATCATAAGTGAAGCAAGCGAAATATTCATTAGGGCCTGTTTGGTTGCTGGGTTGGACTGGGTTGGGATGGGTGAATAGTAATCTGTGAGGAGAAAGTACCCTTGTGAATAGTAACCAGGGTTGGGCCAACCCTGCCCAACCCTGCAACCAAACGGGCCCTCGATCACTTGATGAATGTCAACCTCATCATCATTATTCATAATAAGTAAGCTAACATTATCATTAAAAAAATTGGGAAACATTATAATAAACATAATTTAATGAAAAATATAATATATATATATATATAAGAATACAAAAAGAATAAAAAAGAATATCAAGCGAAGAGAAAAAGAGAAAGAACCAATTCGAACATATGTGCAGTATGTGTTATTAAAAGAAGCAAAATTGATAAGTATATCTTATAAAAAATATTGTAAGATCCTAACTTGTAGAAAAAGTTAGAATAACATATTTGCATAAATTAAAGTAAATAAAATGAAAACAAACATTTAAAGCAAGACGTATGAAAACAATGTTTATATACCTATATATCATATTTTTTATTTTACCATTAACGTAATTCTTTTTGCAACTACCAAATAAAAATGAAAGACACAAAGGAGAAATCAGACAAATGTTCCACTACAAATATAAATATATGAAAATATAAGTGAAAGATGATGTCACCAATCAATAACTAAACTCAAATTCACCTCAATATAAGTCTCAAAACCATATAAAATAAAAAATGCTAAAAAAACAAACCACTTGAAAACACAAAAGATAGACTTTTGACCCATTACACAACTATTATTTGTATAAGAATAAAATTCAAAGTAATTTTCCCAACTATCTCGAAATGTTTCTTTCTTTTTACATTCTAGGATAAAATGTGAAATACCCAAGAAACTTATTGCAAATTCCAACTAAAATAATTGAAAAAAATATTCCGAGGCTAACTCATAAATAAGTCTTCTTCCTAAAACCTGTAACTTTTCGAGAAAACACCAATAAGGCCAACCTCACTTTTAAACCCCATCTTTAAAATCAATCATAATATTAAAAATTCCCAAAAATTCAAAACTCTTAAGATGTGAATGTTGATTTTGGACATTGGTTCGCATATAAATAAAATAACAACTTTGAAAATCCATATTTATTTACATGCTAATCCACTTTATGAATAGTCAATTTTAAAGTTCTCCGCAGAGCATGAGTTAAATTAATAATACTCTAGAACTCGAAATACAAAAGCATGCTTTTGGAACCTACATATGGAATGGATAATACAAATCCGAACTTCAAAGTTATATCCATTTCATTTCAACTCCATTCTAATTACATTTAATTTCATGATAAAGATAAAATCAACCTCATTAATAATAAAAAATAGAAAAAATGAAGTTAGAAAATATAAAATAATTACACATAAAAACATCCATATATGTTGTGAACAATCCATTAAAATTTGTCCAGAAATAATAACGCGGAACACGAGTCTTCTAGGAAAATTCTCACAAAGATGTTCAATTTCTAATTTAGGAGTTTTGCAATATTACTTCATTCTCATCGATTGCTCATAAGTTAAAATAATCTCTCCCATAATTTCAAGTAAAAAACCCCTCAATCTACAAAAATATTACTCTTTCGGTTTAGCTAATGACACCACTCCTCTAGGGCTGCTAATTGAACTGAACATGTTCGTATTCGATTAGAGTTCGTTCGATAATAGTTTGAAAAATGTTCGTTCGTTTCTAAACGAACTGAACATGAACTTCAAATTTTAGTTCGATAGTTTAACAAACCGAACATGAACATAACATATGTTCGTTCGAAAAATGTTCGAGTTCGATATATGTATATGTGTATGTATTTGTATATGTAACTTAGTATTTATACACTTAGTAAATGTCGAGGTTAAAGAAATTGTGGTGTTATGTTGGGCTTTGTACCACTTTAATTTAAAAATGTTCTTGTTTTTACTGCTTATCGAACCTTGTTATCGAACTCCAGTTTCGAACACATATTCATATAAACAAGTTTTAGTTAAGTTAAATTGTTAACGAACTGTTATCGAACTGAACTCGAACGTTCGTTTTCTAAACGAACTCGAACTCGAACATATCCTATCGAACATTTATCGAACCGAACTCGAACTCGAACTTTCGAACTTCCTTATCGAACCAAACTCGAACATAGATCCGTTCGTTACAGTTCGGTTCGATTAGCAGCCCTACACTCCTCCCCTTATTTTTATTGACAAAGACATATATTAGACGAGACTAAAAGATTCCAAAAGTAAATAAAACATATTCTAGATGAATAGTTGTGAATCATTGAATGCAATTATTGGTGAATTATGCATACAAATAAGCATGGGTTTTTCCCTATATTTTATTTATCGAATTAGCATATTTTATATTTTTATACAAAAATATGTGATATGTAAAATATATTAGCAATAGATTAATTTAATACAACCTACAATTAACTTGAAGATATATATGACAAGTAAAAAATTAGAATAATAAAAAAGGTATTACATACAATTAGTTTCAATTTTATAAAGTTTATTAATATTATATCATACCTCTAATCTGTATACATATAAAGATGTATCTTTTTATTTTTATGTTTAGGTAATTTAAAATATCACATATGGAAGCTACATAAGTATTTGGTGATTTAATATTTTAAATTTTTAATAGGAATATAAATAAATTATAATAATTTATTGATGATTATGACATTTGATGCACTTCCAAACTAGCTTGTGATTTTTTTACTTTACTTTATACTATTTATGATCTTTATACATTCTTGGATGCTATCGAGTTACAACAGAGTGCACACAAAGATTCAATCCAATGTATGGAAAAATAGATTTGGCATATTGGAGGGCAAAATGCAGGCAAACAATTGTTCTTTTAGTGCAAAAGAAATTATTTCTTTTATTTTTGATTGTATTCTTTTCTTTTAAATACAAGTTATTCGAACATGTATTTTTTGTTATTTTCACTATAAATCATATTTTATATATGACATCTTCTATAGTGCGATTTATTTCATTATCTATATCGTGCAATATAAACAATAGTTTCTTGCTTCTTTTGTTTCATTTTCTGTTATGATATTTTGATCTTATTTTCAACTTTAGTCTATTGCATACCACTTATTCTCTTTTATTTCAATTATACTGCAACCAACATGTATTAATAATTTATGCCAGTAGGCGATGAACTTTTTGATACCTTTGAACCTAAGATTCTACATAAGTCAAAAGCAACCGAGATCAAGCCACATGCATTCAAATATACATGTCAAACAAACAAAAGTGATTGAATGAGTGCAAACAAGCCATGTATGCCACAATGTCCACATGATATTATATGTAATAACTTTTAACTATGCACAATAAATGGATATTATATTGGAGTTCAATGGGGCTGTCCCTTGGGGGAGCTAACTTGGCTCCCCCACGACATTTCGTCTATTTTTTATTTTTATTTGAAAATTTCTTACATGAATATTCATCATTATATCCCTATATTATGCTATTCAAATTTCGTGCGAAATAGAAACTCCTACGGCCTCCATCCAGACAGTCATTTTTTAACGGCAACAGAATTGCTAAAAACGACTCCGTATGGATGGAGGCCGTAGGAGTCTCTATTTCAGGGATATAATGATAAAAATTCACGGAAGAATTTTTCAAAAAAAAAATGAACGAAATAGTGCGGGGGAGCCAAGTTAGCTATCTCCAAAGGAGCAACCCCATTTACCCATTATATTGGGACATCTACGCGAAACCCTCAAAAAGAAAAATTGATCATCTTCAACTGTGGTAGCGTTTTTCATCGTAAGTAAAAGGGATATTTACACCCATAACCCTGAGTAGTTCCATAATTACCCCAGAAACCCTGTAAAAATACGAATTACACTCGAGACCTTGAATAGTGCTTAACTCTTACGTTCATAAACCCGTGTTAACTTCTACCAAAATTTCCGTTAACTTTGACGGTATCTATTAAACATTTTACAATTTATACCCAAAATTATATTTTATTTAGGAATGCCCCCTCCCCCTTTTCCCCAACCTCAACCCCCCATCCCCCAATCACCGACACCGCTGCCTGGGACCCCCCCTCCGCCTTCATCTTCGGCCAGAGCCCCCTCCCCACCGGAACCTCCGCCTTCATCTTCGGCCAGAGCCTCCCCATCCCGCCTTCGTCTTCGGCCAAAAGCCCCCCCTCCCTCCCTGGGACCTCCGCCTTTATCTCTCGGCCCCCGGGAACCTCCGCCTTTGTCAGTAGCTGCCAGAGCATCCCCCTCCCGCCAAGGTCGGAGCCCTCCTCCTCCCGCCCGCAAGCCCCCCCAGGTCGGAGCTCCCCCTCCCTGCCGGCCTGCAGCCCCCCTTCCCGTCCGCGAGCCCCCAAGGTCGGAGCCCTCCTCCCGCCTGCAAGCTCCCCAGGTCGGAGCCCTCCTCCCGCCTGCAAGCTCCCCAGGTCGGAGCCCTCTTCCCGCCTGCAAGCTCTCCCGCCGACATCCTCCAGAACCCATACAAGATCCCGACGAAGCTCCCTGCACAGATCCCCTGCAAGCTCCCGACGAAGCACCCCCTTCTCCCCCGCGCAATCGTCCGACAAAGCCCTCATGACTGCAATCCCGGAACCCTCCCCTGCCTCCACTGCGTACCCGCAATCCGCGCAATCGTTTGACGAAGCTCCCGCGCTGCAACCCGCAACCACCCCTCGGGTGCGGCCGTGCCAGCAATCACCCCCTCCCCCTGCCTCAATCACCTGCAACCCGAAACCCACCTCCATTCCCCTTCCCTGACCGTGCCCCCGTGCCTGCAACCCGAAACCCACTCCCCTCCCCCCTTCCCCGATCGTGTCCACTGCATGCGAGCTCACCCCCTGCAACCTGAAACCCACCCCTCTCCCCCCTTCCGTGGTCGCGCCAATCCTAGAACCTCCACTGCCTGCAAGCTCGCCCCTCCTCCCCCCTTTCCTGGTCGCACATGCAATCGCGGACCATCTCCCTTGCCCTCCACCGTCAGCAAGCTTTCCCCGGCGTCTACAGTCCGAAACCCATCCCCTCCTCCAGTAACTTTCATTCCACGGGTCATTCTTCTTTTTTTTTTGATTTAATTTCAGCCATTGGATCGATGGCCAGGTTAGATTAACTCAACTGTATGGTTGGGTTAATGGTTGAAACTAACGGAAGGTTATGGATGTGAGACGGAGTAATTACTCGAGGTTTTGGATGTAATTCGTGTTTATCGATGGTTCCTGGGGTAATTACCATATTACTCAGGGTTATGGGTGTAAATATCCCTAAGTAAAACTGATCATCTTCAATTGTGGATCCATCTCCTGTAAAACTTCACTATCCTCCTCCCATTAACTAAAACGATTATACGGCGCCAAAGATCGGATTCTACTAAATAAGAAATCCTAGCCGCTCCACCACAGTGTGAAACGTGGAAGCCCAAGCCCAACCCCAAATTACCGGATCCGCTGTCCATCAGATCTCTTCGCGAGCCCCCCTGTCCGACACCTCGAGATGACGGCGCCCGCGGAGGAACCCGAGATCCCCAACCCCTCCGATTCCCCCGCGCTGAAATCGAGCGAGGAGAAGCCCGGATCCGAGTGGAACGGCGTCGGGAGCCGCACCTTCACGATGAGGGAACTGCTGACCGAGCTGGAGGACGGGAAGGCGGACGGAGGCGAGATATCGGATCAGCAAGATGGCTCTCCTGGGGGAGGGAGGAAGGAGGCGGCTTCGTCTCGCAGGTACTTCTTACTAGAATCTTCACACGCCTTTCAACCGGTAACTTTTGACGACTGTGATAGTCTAGTAGATCGAAGTCGGTGAATGTTGCGAGGAAGTTTAGGATTTGGCAAAAACGAATTTTGACTTTGTGAGGAAATCTGTTTGATTGCATTTGTTTACTGGAGGAGTAGTGTGATGGTATTTGCTGCATGTGGATCATTTTTCGACAGTTCAATGGCCATTGTTGTGGGTATATTTAGGACTAGCTTATTTGGCAGGATTTTTTAGTTAGTAAGCCGAGAATCTGGGACTTTCTTCTGGATCTTTTTGATATCTGACGCCCGTCATACTGGCGTCATGGTATATGGATTGGTGGCTTTTTGAAGCATTGTGCATTTGAATATTGGGTTTGAGGTGCTCGAGTTGGATGAACGAACGTTGGATGAGGGTTAATCTGTGATGTGATGCGATGCGATGTTGTATGTTTGGTAAATCAGATAGACCAAAGTTGGGACGAATTTGACTTTCCTAATTAATTGTGGAACAAAATAGATCTCAATGAGCCGTAGTTGGCTGGAAGGTGTAAAGAAGGCTGCATGGGAAACTCGAGATCACTGTTTTCTAAAGGATTCTCATACATGGGACTCATTCTGAGTAAAGAAGATGAGTCTGTCAGGCAACAACTAGGCATTAGCTTAAATAAGGCAAGGGTCTCCTAATCTTGCTACATGGATGTGGAGACAAGAAAGCTAGTCACGGAAAACAAGTTGTCAATCAGACTTTAAAATTGACATGCTCTTTGGCAAGCTCATGTAGATGGAGGGCACGATAGTGGGAGGGAGATTGAGTTGGAGAAAAAACCAAGAAGATTGAATAAGTAATTTCAAGTTATGAATATGTTTTTGATGCATTCCAAAAATATCTATTTGTAGTAACTTTATTCTATTGTAAGAAAAACCAAAAGCCACCATTTTTTGGATGTGTCTTTTGATTTGGTTGTGTCTCTTGGATAAAGCAACCTATGCCTACGCAATAAAGGTCATGATCCCCCCACATTAACCCATCAACTAAGGTGTTCCCCTCGAGCTTGGCCACCTTCTTCTACAGGTCATGGGAGACGCGTCGTCGGAAGGAGAGCCTCACTTGGAGGTAGGGCATCCAAGAAAATGAGAAGAAGTTTGCTACGATAGTTGTTCATGACCTCCTCGTTGATCCATAGGAGCTTCGCCTTGTTGAATCTCCTTTCATCGATGGAGATTACTACGGACGATCTTCCATCTCTGAGCCTCGTCACCTTCACATGAAGGTAGGGTACACCACTGAAGGGGGAGAATCTTCATCGTACTTGGAGGTATTGCACACCACTGAAGGGGAGAAGCTTCATCGTAGTTGAACCCATGTCGATCCTTCGTCTCCAAGCATCGTCACCTTCACCTGAAGCTCAGAGATCTCCATTGTGCTTCAGACTTTCAGTGATCCGAGCAAAGAAAGGGGAGGAGAGGTCCTCATGCTACATGTGCCTTTGATAAACAAAGTGGGTATATGTTTGTAAATTTACAATACATACATTTTTGGACGGAATCCATTCATTTCAACGGTCAAATAGATGTGAGTTAACCCATGGTTTGTAGTGTAAGAGTTAGCAACTTTACATGGTAGAGGGGATAATACCGATGTTTACATGGTTGAGAAGGTAATTTACAGAGATTCTAGGGTTCTCAAGGCAAATCAAATTATTTAAGAGAGACTCGGGAAGCGAAATGTCTAGGGCTCGAGCGAGTCAAGGCGGCGACGCGTCTAGGTTTTAAGCGAGTCAAGGCGGCGACAGTCATCTCATTGTCCCTACTTCAACGAGTCAAGCCCAGGGGCTCGGTCCAACCTCTTGAGTTAGGGCTTTCGGAGGAGGTTCTAAGGGGGCTTGCCTGCTGGATGTGGAGGTCACATGGCAGTTTGATGTTGGCTCTCGGGAGGGAGGTAAAGGCTGAAGGTTTGTGGTTGGGAGAGGTTTGAAGGTCGATGGTTCAGAGCATGGCTACAACAATGCTTTGAGGGCAACCTCGAAGGGCTCGACATGGATTTGGAGTACGCTCGATCCTCTAGCAAGGGTTCAGAGCTAGGGCTTTCGAAGCTCTAGGTTGGCGACGGATGCGAGACTTGACTTTCGGGCATGCTTCAAGTGTGGTGACACATGATATCGGGCCGTGGAGTGTTGCAATACACTCAAGTATTTCAAATGTGGATGCTTTGGACACTGGTGTCGTGGATGCACCCAGTGCCTCATGTGACGCCTTATGGGTTGTCGGAGTCTGGGAATCGGAATGGTCGTCAGGTTGAATGTCTGGATAAGTCGTCTCCATCTCCTCCTCCAGCAAGGGGTTCTTTTGGTGTTTCCCCAAACCGCAAGGATTCTTTGAGGGCGACGATGGGGGATATTGGTGCCAAGGTGGGACCAAGCTTCGAAGGCGATGTCACCCCACTTGACACCTCTCTTGTCTGTGCAAGCGGTCTCACCAAGGCGGAAGTGTCGAGTCTGTTGCATCTTGACGTGTGAGACTCTTGGGGGTTTTTTGTGATGGAGGAGGCCCATACTGAGAAATGGATCGACCAACGAGCTCTCCTATGAGGTTCTGCAGCTTAAAGGGGTTCCACTATGGGTGCATGACATTGCTTCCAATGAGAGTATGTTGTCAGAGTTCATGAGGGTGATATCAACCATCTCTGATGGCCTCTTGATGGGTTCTAATGTGCACATGAAGGTCGAGATGTCTTTCCGGGTGCTCAAGTACCACCGTTTTTGCGGCAAGGACGGTTTCCCTATCGAAATAGAGGAGCATGCCGATGTCGGGGGCAGAGAAGTTGCGGACTTAGATGTGGTTGGTGTGATCACCGTGCCCCCATTGTTCGTGGTGGGGGCAGGGGTCTTCGAGGGCACTACTGGTCGGATCCCAGGGGCCTTAACCCTGGACTTCCTCAGGTCTCCAATCGAGTTCGAGTGAGGGGCTCTGCCTTCGGCTAGTTCATCTCTTCTCTGCTCCCTTTTTGATCGGTGGGGTCCGCAGCTCGTTGCTGGAGCTCCAATGTGTGATGCCTCTGATCCAGTGCTTCTTCTCAAATCTAGTGAGATTGCGATCACCCCTTCCTCGGTGTACGGGGCTCTCCCTGATACTTCGCTTCTTCCCCAAGTGTTGTGAACCTGCAATGTGATGGCTGGGGATGTAGCGACTTCCCAGGTCTTCAGGAGGGAGACAAGTTCTCGTGAGTGTGGTCTGGTGGAGGAGGGAGCTCCTCTAGATTCACACGCACGATTGGTTGTTCTACCGGGGGACCTATCGCTATGACTATCGACACCATGGCATTATGGAAATCGTACCTTAGGTTTTCTTCTAGGGACCGATGAAAGAGTTGGCGGATGACGATTTGGGATTCTCTGGACAGCTCAGGGACTGAGAGCATCGGTGTCGTATCTATTATAGATTCATTGCAAATTAACGATGGCCCTTTTGTTGATATGGGGAGGGACTGTGTATTGGAGGAGGACGCAGAGGGTAAGCATGCCTCGTTCGGCCATGTCTTTTAGCAGTTGGAAGATGTGATTGATCGCGAGTTGGTGGGCTACCTAGTTGTAGTTCTGCCATGTGGAGTGAACGTGGTTTCTAAATGAACATCCTAACCTGGAATGTGCGAGGCCCGTGGAGATCGGAAAAGAGGTTGGCAGTTCGGAATTTATTGTGGAGGTAAGATAAGAAGTTATGCTACCTCTGGAGACGAAGATCTCCCACAACCTTGACAGACTGTGGGCCTCGATTGGTGGGTCCTTACTCTCAGATTTTAGGTCGATGGATTATATTGGGTTTTTTTTTGTGGATTGGCGGTTGGTTGGAAGGGGGCAAATTCAACATAGTGGGTGATGCGAGTTGGGCAATGATTCTATCTCCTTGATGTAACGCAGGGCAAACGACGTCGAGATGGTGGTGACCATGGAAGGCCGTATCGATATTAACATCATTTCGATATCGTATCGATATGATATATCGACGATATATTGCCGAAATATCACCCATATCGACAAGCCTTTGTGAAGAAAATGTTTGGAAATCGGGATATATCACCATATCGGTCCCATGTCGATATCGATATATCGGCGATATATCACCGACATTTCCTTCCATGGTAGTGACCAATGTTTATGGGCCTCATACTTGTGATACCGGGAATTTCTTTCTCGAGGAGCTTCTTCTGGTCGTGGAAAGATTCCCAAAGGAGGTTTGGATCGTTTAGAGACACCCGTGCCCAACTACGTAGTCGAAGGGTCACAACTCAGAAGGAGATTACCTAGTTTGATGCCTTGGAAAGGCGCTTGCGACCTAACGACGGGGCAGTTGGAGTAGTGGGCTTGACGGCTACTGGAGGTGCAGTTGGAGTTCAGAAAGGAGGTTGATTTACGATAGAGATCAAGGTAGAAGTGCCTGAAGGAGGATGACAATAACACCCACTTCTTTCACTCGATGACAAGTGGGTGGCGATGTAGGAACTACATTCAGAACATCACTATTGATGGCACACATGCTTATGGAGAGGTGGAGGTTGGTTGAACACTCTGATTGCACTTTGTTAGCTTCTCTAGGAGGCTCCCCGTGCAAGTTGAGGCTGGCATGGGAGCGGCGTGAAGAGAGTGTTGTCGGGACAATCTGATGACCTTGTAGCACCCCCCTTCACGGAGATTGAGGACAAACATGCCTTGATATTGTTGAATGCGGATGGGTCATTGACCCGGATGGATTTTCGGTCTTCTTTTACATGGAGTTTTGGGATTTTGTCAAGGAGGACGTGCTTGTCGTTGTGCAGGCTAAAAAGCCACTTCTTTTCCTTCTTCTGAAAAGGGCGGTGGCTATTAGGGTGGGGGATTTCAGGCTTTCAGCCCAATCACTCTTTCCAATGCAATCTACCTCATTAGGGCGAAGGTCTTGGCCAACTGCTTGGGAGGGGGGAGAGTTCGTGACGTTGTCTCCCTCGAGCAGACGTTGTTCATTCTCAGCATGCACATGCCGGATAGCTGGGTCCTTGCCTCGAAGATGGTGTTGGATTGGATGAGATCACAAAGGAAAAACATGTTATGGAAGGTGGACTTCTCCAAGGATTACGACTGCATAGACTGGTGCTTTCTTTGGGCTTCGCTTCAGAAGCGGGGCTTTCCCAACTTGTGGATTTCTTGGATGAAGTAGTACATTACAATGGCTTCCTATACGATTTTGGTGAACGGACGCTCGAAAGGGGTTACTTCTAGCCTCAGTGGGGGGTGCAACAGGGTTGTCGCTTAGCCCCTTTTCTTTTTGTACTCGTGGCAGATGCCTTGGCGGTGGTGATGAGACTAGCGACGAAGGGTGGACTATGTGCAGATTACTCGAGAGTGGACATGATGATTCATATGTTACAGTATGCTGACGACGCGCTTATCTTCTTGGATGGTGACCTGATTTGTGCTCGATGGGTCATCGACATTATGATTGTTGGAGATATTTCCGGTCTTTGAATCAACATGGAAATGTTCGTGTTTATTCCTTTTGAAGTTTCACAGGAGGAGACACATGAGCTGGATAATGCTCTTCGATGCCTAAGTGGATCCTTCTCGGTCATCAACTTGGGCTTCCCATTGGTGGTAGGGTACCTTCATTCTTTGGAATGGAGGACTGTATTGGACAATAGCTTGAGAATAAAATAATGGGTTGGAAGGTAAGGATGCTAACAAAAGGAGGAAAGCTTGTTGTTGAGGTATTATTTATAGTTTGTTTCTTTTATGTATTCTCTTTTCATTCCGTCTTCTTTATGTAATTTGCCAAACATGTTTCTCCTTTATATAAGAGAACCGTAGGGCTTCACGAATAAGTAATTCATTATTTTCTCTCGACATGGTTTCAGAGTGAAGATCCTAGATTGGAGTTCTCGTACCTCACCCGTACCTTAGACCCCACCCACCGTCCTCTCACGTGCCGCGTGTTGCCACCTCTCACGTGATAGATCCGTGCATCGCTGCCACCTGCTGCTACGTGCCGCCGTGCTTCCGCACGATCCATGTGTTTCCGCGGGCCTTCACAGTGACAACCAGATCCGAATAACCCAAACTCGACCCGATTATGGTCCATTTGGTCCAACATCAATCAAGGTTAAATAATCTAAATCGATCTAGAGATCATAACTTAAAATTAATTTAGGATCAATCGATCAAAATTCGATTGCATCGTAAAACGTACCATTGGAAAAGCCGTAACATAATTGAAAATGCAAAACAAACTAAGACCATCGTAAAATTTGTCTCGACAAAATAAGATCAACGAAATTGATCGTTCGTCGATCGAAGGTTTGCCCATTTAAATTCGTGAAATTTAATCACAGATCAAAACCATAACTCGAAAATCTCTGAATTCATCTCAGATCATAAGTATATGAATATTATACTTATTTTTATCATCATTCAAAGATGGTCAAATTGAACTATTGTTCATCGGAATCGGAATCTTGAGTTGCAAATATGGATGACTTTGGTATTCCAAATATGAAAGAGAGATAATGGTTTAAAGAAATAAAAAATAAATAAAATAAAATCTAATTTAATTTTGATTCCAACAGCAACCCTCTCAACTTGATTTCTCCCTCTCCTCCACTTGTCAACACAAGGGCCATTTCCCCTCCTTATTTATATCAAACCTCCTTTCATTCTTATCTAATTGATCTCCCAAATCTCTAGCCGAGAAGCCCTCCCTTAACCTTCTCTCTTGCTGTTGTAGAAGCCACGGGTAGCTGGTTGCTGCTGCTGCTTGTTCTGGAGGAGCAACTGCTGCCCCCTTTGCTTCTGCCTTCTCCAGCTGTTAGAGGTGCTGCTCCCCTCCAACCCCTTCCAGCTGCTGCTCTCCACCCCCAAGGGGAGCTGCATGCAAACTAATTTCCATTTTGGAGATCCAAAAATGTACAATCTCAACCCCTTTCTGCTGCCCCTTTTGCTGCTGCTGCTGCTGCAAGCCTGCAATTGCAACAGCCATCGGCTGCCTTTTCCAGCTGCTGGAGGTGCTGTTCCCCTCCAACCCCTTCCAGCTGCTGCTCTCCTCCCCAAAGGGGAGTTGCATGCAAACTAATCTCCATTTCGGAGATCCAAAAATGTACAATCGCAACCCCTTTTTGCTGCCCCTTTGCTGCTCCTGCAATTGCAACAACCATCGACTGCCTTCTCCAGCTACTAGAGGTGCTGCTCCCCTCCAACCCTTCCAGCTGCTGCTCTCCTCCCCAAAGGGGAGCTGCATGCAAACTAATCTCCATTTTTGAGATAAAAAAATGTACAAGCTCAACCCTGTTTTGCTACCCTTCATGTATCCTTCATGATATCAGCTACTAGTCACCTTTCTCATTGTGTTTGACGTGTAAATTCATGGCTGCATGTCTTCAATTACACACATAGTATAATTTTTATATACTTGAAATGAATATGTAAGAGCAGTTCTTTTTCCTTATTATTTGGTTTCCATCTTTCTATTTTTCAATTATATCTCATATCAACCTAAAGATGGACCTCAAACGAGATATTTTCTAGTTGTTTTAGCTACGATATTGAGGTTCAAGTGCTCCACTAATAGATAAGGAAATTGTAGGATGTGAACTCCAGATCTGATAAATTAAATATTGATTCTACTTGATCTGTTCATTTTTCTCTTTTGAATCTGTAACTTAATTTTTATTTCTGAATCTGTGACATAATCAGAAATAAACATTTATTTATTGTTGAGGTTTGTATAAATGGGTAACCCGAATCC
This sequence comes from Ottelia alismoides, assembly GCA_037367405.1. Classification (NCBI taxonomy): domain Eukaryota; kingdom Viridiplantae; phylum Streptophyta; class Magnoliopsida; order Alismatales; family Hydrocharitaceae; genus Ottelia; species Ottelia alismoides. The sequence goes on along the minus strand of JAZKJV010005075.1, from coordinate 301,358 downwards.
GCAAGCGTCATAGATTGGTATCAGAGCCATAGTACCTCATTACACACATTGACAATATAAAATTTTGATCGCATCAAGTTCTCTGATAACATTAACATCGATCCTCTGACTTATCGTGAGTTTGAGAAGGGAAAGAACGACATTCCATTCAATAATCACATATGCCACCAATTGCAATAAATTTTCATATAGTATCCCAAGAAGAGAAGCACATTTAGAAATGTCAGCGAACATCAACTATTGTGATTAATAATATTGGTTTTCATGCAAAACCATGATGTTCAGAGCTGGCCAGGAGATGATGGATCGTATAGAGCGCATCCTGACTGCCCTCACCGACTTCCAGCAGTAGCAGATTGCTCTGCGAGGTCAGCAGGACCAGATTTTGGCTTATCAGACGGAGATCGCAGATAGGCAAATTGACATAAAGATTAGATTCGAGGAGCTCTCTAATTTAACTTGCCATCCATCTCAGGATGAAACACGATAGGATCAACCTCAGTCTGTAGAGGTTCAAAGGCCTCAATTTGATGATCCACATGAGGAGATGCCAATGCATGGAGTATAGGATGGAGATCATGACATGGAGCATGTCCCTGTACCTTTTTCCAACGAGTTTGCGCTTGTCCACTCTGCTATTCACAGACATCAGTTGATATTTACTTCTTATCAACGTGCCAATGTGCCCATGTTTGAGGGTACCAGGATATCAAATGTGGCCGAGCAGTGACTGAAGAGGATAATGAAGATCGGATGATTCACGCACCACGAGTTGCGTGGTTATCTTTTATGGAGTATTCATTGACAACACTCGTTGAGAGATGATGGGAGGCGACATTTTTTGAGTCGGGATGTGAGCCCACATGGGACGATTTTGAGACGAGACTAATCCCACTTCTTTTCTGGTAAGTGGAAGGAGTCCCAGCGTCGGCTATTCACAGATCTCAGATTGGGGCTGATGATAGTTAGACAACACTTTGTTCGCTACACGGAGCTGTCGTGATACATACACCAACAACCGCTGGCTTTCCAGATGAGAATTTGGAGAATTTCATCAGAGGTATGAGGGAGGAGGTACAGAAAAGTTGGCCGGACTACGTTTCACTTCCATCTCCGAGGCTACTGATGCAGTGAAGAAGTCTGAGGATATCAGAGAGAGGCGTATTGGGTATTCGTCTGGATTGGTACCTACACCACAATGGTCATTCGGACTGATTCGACGACCGTTTCAGCAACAAAGATCAGCCATATGATTTCATCCTTCAGGTTCGACATTTTCTGGCGGTGCTTGCTCATCTCCGCCGACTATCTTAGGAGGAGCACGCGCCAGACGTGACACCAGTTCAACATGACCATCTGGGTCGTAGAGAGTGGAGAGACCTCCGACAGGATTGACTCAGAACACCAACACGACTACTACGCTTACCCTGTCAGACCGATGTTTCTTCTGCAACCAGTCGGGTCATTACCGGTATTAGTGCCTCCAGGCTTCTAGTAAGCCTCAACCGCAACCACAACCTTCACAACCACATGTACAATGTACTGGGAGTTTCCGTGGCAGGAACTTCAACTTCAGGAGGTCATCGAGATAGACACAAAGCGTGGCCAGTTCGAGTACAATACCAACTAGACAGGTCAGTTACATGCAGTGATTGAGGAGCATGGCCGATCAACAACTACCGTGGTGAAAGGCATTGTTTCAATCTTGTGCCGACCTTTTCATATTTTGTTTGACTCTGGAGCGACGCGTTCCTTCATTGATTCGGGATTGCTAGCTTCATTAGGTAGAGTTGTAGATGCCTTATATCCATCTTACCACATCCATGGGTCAGGTGGCCAGTTGTTCATCATTTCATTGATAGTCAGAGACTTAGTTGTGCTGATTGGCTGTTACGAGATGATCGCATATTGTCTACTACCATAGCTTGATGAGTTTGATTTGATTTTAGGTATGGATTGGTTGTCAGCTCATCATGCCTTTTTTGATTGCTTTAGGAAGACAGTTGTCTTCAGGATTCCAGACTTACCCAAATTTACCTTGAGGGTAAATTACATGACTACAAAATAGAGTACATCTCAGTGTTGAGAGCTCATAGACTTGTTGATCAGGGATGCTATTCATATTTAGCATTTGTTTGAGAGACATCCGATCATGAGCCGATGACCCCAGACATCAGGTAGTGTCAGACTACCCAGATGAAGGTTGTCTCCTGGATTCCAAACTTACCTGAGTTTACCTTTGAGGGTAAATTACACGACTCAAAAATGTAGTACATCTCAGTGTTGAGAGCTCATAGACTTGTTGATCAGGGATGTTATTCATGTTTAGCATTTGTTTGAGAGACATCCGATCATGAGCCGTTGACCCTAGACATCCAAGTAGTGTCAGACTACCCAGATGAATTTCTTGATGATTTGTCAGCGTTACCTTCTGAGAGAGATTGAATTCGAGATGACATTACTACCTATACACAACCAATTTCGATGGCTACTTAACGTGTGCACCAACTGAGTTGAGAGAGCTGAAGGTGCAGTTACATGGGTTATTTGACTTGGGTTTTGTGAGGTCGAGCACTTCACCTTAGGGTGCTCCAATTCTTTTTGTCAGGAAGAAGTATGGATCGATGAGATTGTGCTTTGACTACAGACAACTGAATAAGAGAACGGTGAAGAACTGCTATCCTTTGCCACACATTATTGACTTCTTTGATCAGCTACATGGATCTTCGATGTTCTCTAAGATCGACCTTCGATCTGTTTACCATCATATGAGGCATGAGGATTCGAGAGTCAGATATTTCCGAGACAGCTTTCATGACTTGATCTGTGCACCATGAGTTTGTGGTGATGCCGTTTGGATTCACCAATGTCCCATGTAACATTCATGGACATGATAAACATGATCTTCTGCCCATACTTGGACAAGTTTGCGGTGGTATTCATTGATGATGTGTTGATTTATTCTTGGAATGAATGAGATCACGCAAATGATTCTAAGATTGTCCTGGACACACTTCGAGAGCACAAACTGTATGCCAAGTCGAGTAAGTGCAAGTTCTAGTTATCCCAGATGTTATTTCTTAGGCATGTCATTTCTGGAGCAGGTATCGCAATTGATTCTGCGAAGATTCATGCGGTTATATCTTGGGAACAAGCCAAGACAATCACTCAGATTTGGAGTTTCCTTGGATTAGCAGGCTAACTTTGTCAACATGTTTTCATGAGTTCTTCCTTGACACGATTGACAGAGAAGGGAGCTCCTTCTATCTGGGATGATTCATGCGAGTAGGCTTTCAGGACATTGAAGAAAAGATTGGCTACCACTCATGATTATGCAGTATATACAGATGCCTCAAGAGAATGCTTATGAGCAGTTCTGATGCAACATGGTCATGTGATTACTTACACATCATGTCGGTTGAGGCTGAATGAACATAAGTACCCCACTCATGACTTGGAGTTGATGAGAATTGTCTTCACCTTGTGGATCTTGCGCCGCTATCTCTATGGGGTGAATTTCGAGATTTTCTCATATTACAAGAGGCAGTACTTCTTTGATCAGAAGGAGCCGAACATGTGACAATGCATGTGACTTGAGCTATTGGAGGATTATGACTGCACGATCTCTTACCATCCTAGTAAGGGAAACATGGTGGCTGATGCGCTTAGCAGGAGAGCCCATGCAGAGGGTACGACAAATGGGTTATAACACATGGAATATGCTCGCAGCTTTGTCTGATTGACATCCTCAGGAGAGTGCATCCATAACTACTGCCGTGCCTCCACAATTCAACAATCTTTGGGATCACATAATAGGATAGATCCTTGGATTCGAGACAGATATATGCGTGTATTGAGGATGAATTAGATGATTTTGTTGTAACGGAGTATATTTTGTAGAAGGTTGGCTGGGTTATTGTATCCGATGATGAGTTACGCAGAGATATTCTTGATGAGGCACACAGTTCACAATTGTCTATTCATCCGGGCAGTACGGAGATTTATCATGATCTGCGCCAATATTTTTAGTAGGATGAGATGAAGCGCGATGTGACACATCATGTCTGTCAAATGATCAAGGCTGAGTATAGGAGACCACTCAGGTTATTGCAGTCTTTCCCCATTCCCGAGTGGAAGTGGGAGAGTATCTCTATGGATTTCATAACTGGATTGCTAAGGATACCAGGTGGCCATGATGCTATTAGGGTTATTATTGAATGTAGACCAAGTAAGTCCATTTCATACATGTTAGTATGAGCTATACTCCATCTAGATTGGACAGGTTATATGTGCAGAACATTATCAAGCTTTATGGTATACCGCGTGAGGTAGTGACCGACATAGACTCGAGGTTTACATTTCACTATTGGCACCGGTTCATGTCAGCACTACAGACGGAGCTGAAGGTGAGTTCTACATACCATCCGCATGCCGACAGACAAAGTGGACACACCATTCAAACACTGGAGGATTTACTACACGTATGCACTCTTGAGTGGAAAGTGTCCTGGAAGGACCACTTGCCATTAGTAGAGTTCACGTAAAACAACAACAACCATCATCACAATATCAGCATGTCACCGTTCAAAGATCTATACGGGTGGAGATGCCTCACACCTCTTAGTTGGCGTGAGGTAGGTGGCCACGCTCTTTACTCCGTAGATCTCATGGAGGAGACTGCGATGGCTATTGATCTAGTGAGGTGGAAGTTTCTGACGGCACATAGTTGCCAAAAGAGCTATGCAGACTGTCTGAGAAGAGGCGTGGAGTTTCAAGTTATCTGATTATGTTGTCTTAATTCATTTTCAAATATAACTTATCAATATTCAACCTAATCTTTCATTCTGATAAAATTCTTGTAAATACATGTGCGAGATTGGGTGTTTCTACGAGTATCTCCCATGGAGGGAGTGCATAGATTTGGTGTTCGTCGCAAGTTAGCGCTACGATATGTGGGACCATTTGAGATCATTGCTCATATAGGGAAGGTGGCCTATAGAGTAGCCCTTCCTCCACACCTTTCAGCCATATACGATGTCTTATTTTATATCAAACCTGAGGAAGTACATGCATCACTCTCAACACGTCATCATCTACGAGAACCTTGATATGGAACATGAATTGACATACGAGGAGAGGCCAGTGCAGATACTTGACGATGTTGTAAGAAAGCTTCGTAGCAAAGAGATTCACTTAGTCAAGATGCTATGGTACCGACATGGTGTCAAAGAGGCAACATGAGAGACTGAAGCAGACATGCGGGCCCGATATCAACCGCTCTTTTCAGGTAATCATAGGTCCTTTGATCATTTGAACTCGTGAAATTTAATAGCAAATGAAAACCGTAACTCAAAAATCTTTGAATTCATCTCAGGTATATGAATATTATACTTATTTTGATCATCCTTCAGATACGGTCAAATCGAGCTATTGTTCATCGAAATCGGAGTCCCGAGTTGCAAATATGGATGTCTTTGGTATTTCAAATATAAGAGAGAGTTAATGGTTTAAAAAATAAATAAATAAATAATATGAAATAAAGTTTAATTTTGATTTCAGCAGCCCTCTCCATTTGGTTTCTCCCTCCCCTCCATTTGTTAACACAAGGGCCATTTTCTCCCTTATTTATATCAAACCCCCCCTTTCATCCTTATCTAATTGACCTCCCAAATTTCCAGCCGAGAAGCCCTCCCTTAACCTTCTCTCGGGTAGCTGGTTGCTGCTGCATATTCTGGAGGAGCAACTGCTGCCCCTTTGCTACTGCTGTAATTGCAACAGCCATTGACTGCTTTCTCCAGCCGCTGGAGGTGCTTCTCCCCTCCAACCCCTTTCAGCTGTTGCTCTCCTCCCCAAAGGGGAGCTGTATGCAAACAATCTCCATTTTAGAGTTTAAAAAATGTACAATCTCAACCCCTTTTTGCTACCCTTCATGTATCCTTCATGATATCAGATGCTAATCACCTTCCTCGTTATGTTTGATGTGTAGATTCGTCTTCAATTACACATAGAAAAATTTTTCTATGTTGAAATGGATTTGTAGGAGCTGTTCTTTTCCTTATTATCTAAATCATCTGGTTTCCATCTTTCTATGTTTCAATTATATCTCATATCAACCTGAAGATGAACCTCAAACATGATATTTTCTAGTTGTTTTAGATATGATCTTGAGGTTCAAGTGCTCCAAGAACAGATGAGGAAATTCCAGGATGTGAACTCCATATCTGGCAAATTAAATAGTGATTCTACTTGATCTGTACATTTTTCTCTTTTGAAACCGTAACTTAGTTTTTATTTCTGAATCTGTAACATAATCAGAAATAAACATACTTTTGAGGTTTAACGAAATAGCACTGCTTGAGTGCATTTAGTGGCAGGATATGTATATAATTGTTTATGAATATGCACATATTTTAAATTCTTGCCTTTTGGAATTTTGGTATTTCAGCAAATTAATTTAGATTTTTTGGCTGGCGTACTGGATCAAAATTTTAGTTTAAAAATTCAATTGAATCTCTATCGTTGATCAAAATTTTAGTTTAAAAATTCATTTGAATCTTTGCTAGTGTACGCTGATCAAAATTTTAGTTTAAAAATTTAATTGAATCTCTCTGCTCATCAAAGTTTTAGTTTAAAAATTTAATTGAATCTCTGGTATTTATTGCTGATCAAAATTTTAGTTTAAAAAATTAAATTGAATCTCTGTTACTGGTTGCTGATCAAAATTTTAGTTTAAAAATTCATTTGAATCTCTGTTACTGCTGATCAAAATTTTAGTTTAAAAAGTAAATTGAATCTCTACTTCTGGTTACTTCTGGTTAATGATCTAAATTTTGTTAAAAAATTTAATTGAATTTCTGCTAATGGCTGCTGATCAAAATTTTATGTTAAATATTTAGTGGAATCTCTGCTACTTGCTGCTGATCAATTTTTTTGTTCAAAAATTTAATTGAATTTTCTGCTACTGGCTATGCTACTGGCTAGTCTATCAATTTTTAGTTTAAAAATTTAATCAAATTTTTCTACTACTACTCTTTCATTTTTAGTTTAAAAATTTAATCGAAATTTCCTGGTTGTGCTACTGGTTGTTGATCAATCTTTAGTTTAAAAATTTAATCGAACCTTAGGGGTTTCTGCTAATTTTTTTAGTTAAAATTTTTTATTGAATTTCGGTTCCTGTGCTGCTCAAATTTTAGTTTGAGATTTAAATTGAATACTTTACTACTATTAATTAATTGGTTGAAAAAAATGAGAATTTTGAGAAATTATCATCCGATTTATATTATGTTGAATCAAATTATAGATGGGAAATTATGATTAAATTTGAAAGTTTTGCATTGAATTGAACTTAATTCAAGGTCTAATAAATAATCGCTAAACTCATGATTTTAAAAATAATAACCTATGACCGCAAGGATCATGGATGTAATAAACGGCCTAAATGACCGTTTAAAAGGTTGTTTACACGCAGGCGGTCCTGTACCACACCGACTAAGCCCAGGCAGGCTCATATGCGGCCAGGCCGCTTAATCAGCGTTAAACGGCCGTTTAAACGCCGTTTAAACCCCGTTTTTTACATCAACCTGTCAAAAATGTGAGAATATACTTGTTTTCTTCCTAACATGGGCCCCTTTTAGTCCCCCAGGCTCGCTGACCAGTTGCGTCAAGACCCCTGTTCTGGTAGGGTATGGTGTGACAACGAGGGTGCATACAATGGGCCTTCAACTTGGGGAGCTTCACCCCCTTTGGATTTGTGCAATGGAGATGAAACAACTCTATAGATATTAGATTCTAGATATCCGATATAACTTGTTCGCTTCATTCCTTTTGTTGTTTTTCTTCATAAATCAAAATCGAGATTCCAAACCTTGACTATGGATTCTACTTGTTTGTGTTATTTTTGATAATTGATAGGAAAAAATCATTGAATATGACAATATTTGATATATATTGTGAATATTTGATTATATTTTATAATTTAGTTATGTTTCTTATTAATTACATATATGTAAATATTTTTTTATTAATTAAAAATACAAAACCGCATAACCCGTTAAATTTCCGTTTAAACTCTCGCATACCGTTTAAACAGTAATCAATGACTTTACCGACTGAATACCGCCTACCGCTTTTTGCAACCTTGGCAAGGATCGATCGTCTCTATGAATTAGTCCTTTGGATATATTCTGGTAACTATAGATCACTATTGAGTGTCAAAAAAAACTATAGATCACTATTGACAAACGACCTAGATCTGTACAATCAACTACAAAATAGACTGAGAAAGAAATGAGTAGTCAAGAAAGTGAAAATATTGGGAATCAATGATGTTTGATAATTAATAGTGCCGGTCATGGTGATCTTACACCTGAACGTGCGCGGATGCGATGACCCTCAGTTGGGCAGAAGATAGGAAGCTCAATTACAACAACAACCGCTTAGTGCACAGGTCTAGGATCCCAATCCTTTGTATGGTTTTACGTGAGCTCACAGTGTTTTTACGCTTTGTTGGGATTCAGGTTTTTAATCAGTTCCGCTGACCTTGTTTCAATATAGTGCCTAGGCAGGATCCTTGATTTTGGTTTTTAACGCTCTTTTTGCTCGTACCGGTCGGGTCTATTTTCTGGAGTGACTTAGTCCTGAAAGTCTCTCCCACCCATCTCAGGGGCGTAGTTTGGGAGTGTACCTAGCCTTCTCCTGTATCGCACTTCCATTGGGAAGGCAAGACGGAAGAGTCTCTTAGGAGGCTTCCTCACCGCTTGAGTTTTTGTTACTGTTTCGCCAGAAGGTCCTGCCAAAGAAGAGATCATTGTCAGATAGAGTTGAGGTTAGTTACAATTGAGTTTGACTATAGTTGAGATCGGTTACAGTTGAGTTTGACTATAATATAAATTGGTTACAGTTGAGTTTGACTACAATTGAGTTTGGTTATAGTTGTATTTGGTATTGTTCTTAAGTTTTGGTTATTGTGCCGCTAGTAGGTCTGACAAAGAAAAGATTGTGAGACAGAAATCATCAATCATCATCAATCATCAATCGACATTTAATCAAAATTTAGAATTATTATTACGGATGTTAGGAGAAGCTAGTGGACATGTCAGGAACTTAGTTAGGATGCATTAGACTCCATCGCATGCCTACGGAGGTACCCCAACCTTAAGGTATTCTTCACACCTTATAGTCATATTGTGAGGTCACACTCATACCAAGACCACAAATTATTCGCTAGGCTTGAGAAATTAGACAAAGATAAAGATCCGATCAGAGATTCATTGTGTACAATTACAAAATTCATCAACTGAGTTATATGTAATAATAAGATGATAACATACACATGGATCGTAATCAATAAATGGAAATGTTAAATAGAACCCAAGGAGTGGTCGGGTGGTAGAGCAGTGTGCCTCCACTTTAAACGACCTGGGTTCGAATCCCAGTGGGGACGCTCCGGACCCCCGAAATTACCGGTCCTATTATTAATAAAAAACCAAAATGGAAATGTTATATATGGAAACTTAAGGGGTCATGGGTGAATGAGGGATTCACACACTTAACTACTTAAATCAATTTCTATACAAGTAGCTTGGTATCATCACCTATCTACTTGCTTTTTTTTGATATCATTGAATTAACTGCTCTTTTTAATATGCTAGATTGTACTCAACCTTTGTTAACATTCTTTTCTCTCTAACATGTTTGGTAGACAAGACGCTTGCAACTAAGTAAATTGACAACTTGACGCCGAGCTTATGCAATTTCTGTTAAGGTACACATGTTATATCTTTTGTACAAGATAATGTAAATGTTTTTCGTTCTCTTCTGTTAAATTTTGGGATATATGTAAATAATGTAATTTCTATTATTATGAAAATTAATGCCATGTGAATTGGTGACACTTGTTGTTTCTGTAGCTTTTGTATGTTATTTCGAATCGCGAAAAATTTTCCCTAAATTTTAGGTAATCTAATGCGAGCGATATCGAATATAATAGTGCGAATGCTGTGTAAATGGGTAACCCGGATTCACGGACGTCACAGATTGATATCAGAACCGTGGTACCCCGCTAAACACATTAGCAATATAAAATTCCGATCACATCAAGTTCTCGGATAACGACAGTCCTCCGACTTGTCGTGAGTCTAAGAAGGGAAAGATTGACATTCCATTCAATATTCATAGATGTCACCAATTACAATTAATTTACATATAGTATCCGAAGAAGAGAAAAGCACAATTAGAAATGTCATCGAATATCAACTGTCGTGATTAATAATATTGGTTTTCATGCAGAACCATGACGTCCTGAGCTGAATAAGAGATGACGGATCGTTTAAAGCGCATCCTGACTGGCCTCACCGACCTCTAACAACAGCAGACTGCTATGCGAGGTCAGCATGACTGGATTTTAGCAGACGGAGATCGCAGACAGGCAGACTTACATAGAGATGAGATTCGAGGAGCTCTTTGATTTCACTTATCATCCATCTCAGGATGGAACACGACATGACCAACCTTCGTCTGTAGAGGTTCAACAACATCATTTTGATGATCCACATGAGGAGATGTAAGCGCATGAAGTAGAGGATGGAGATCACTCCATGGAGCAGGACCATATACCTCTTTCCGATGAGTTTGCGCTCGACTACTCTGCTATTTACAAGCATCGATCGATATTTATTTCTTATCAGTGAGCCAATGTGCCCATGTTTGAGGGTACCGGGACATCAGATAAATAAATCTGGGGACTGTGCTTTGTGGAAGCAAGATGACACATATGTGTATGTTTGGCTCTTTAGGACCCTCACCACAGAGATTGCCAATGACATTGTGAACCGGTCCACTGCCAAGATGATATGGGATATTCTAACAGCTACATATGCCTAAGCGAAGAACAAGGTCATGATTCTTCAGCTTCAGATTGATATATACACGACCAAGCAGAATGGTCGTCCTCTGCATACCTTCTATTTCTCGCTTAGAGGCATGTTTGAAAAGCTTCACAACTTCATGACTGTTACCATATCCACAGAGCAATATATGCCATACATGAAGTCTACGATGGTTGGAGTTTTCTTGGCAGCCATGGATCCTGAATATGAGGTGGAAAACACACAACTTGTTATAGGTGCGACCACACCTCCCATGGAGGAGGCTTACAATCACCTCAATAAGCTTCTTATCCCATCCGCTGCCACCACACAAGCCTTCTCAGCGATGGCTCCATCCCGCGGTAGGGAGATTCTACACATTTCAAAGGGCGTGGTCCCCGTGACAGAGGACATGGACGTATGCGTGGTTCCTACACATACTGTCATCATCCATGTCACTCTAAGGACACGTGCTATCAGAATCATGGATACCCCACATATGCTCGTGTGGTTGAGCAGATTGGGCCTTCAGACAGTTCAACTCAGGCAGATCCACACATTGATGATGTTGTTTCCCGTCTGAGGGAGATAATGGCTCCTATTCCTGGCACCACTACGGGTTCCTCAGATGTCGCAACTGCTGCTAGAGCCTCTTCGATCTCCTCAGCTATAGCCTATGTTTTTACCAATTGTAGTAGGGCAGATATGACAGAGTGGATCATGAGCTCTGATGCTTCTCACCATTCTAGTGCAGATAAAGCACAATTCTGTTCTTATAGATTTATACCCCATGGTAGATGGGTCACTATTGCGAACTGGGTTTACTAAAATTACCCATCGCAGGATAGGGGGAGGTACTTCTAACACCATCCATGTGCGTACATAATGTTTTATATGTTCTTGAATTTTAGATGAACTTGCTTTCTATTATTAGTCAGATCACGAAGGATATGCATTGTCGTGCCATTTTAAAACCCTCTTCTCTTATGTTTCAGGACATGCTCACGGGCAGGGTGATTGGATGTGGCTGTGAGTAGCATGTGCTCTACAGACTGGTCCAACCTCCTCATGTTGGTGGCTCTACTATTCCCACTAGACCGGTCTCACCATACTTGTGGTATTTTCGTTTTGGCCACCTTCCTCTGCAGAAATTGTGTCATGTCCTCCCACAGATTTCACCACGATCTTCCTTCCAATGCGAGTCTTGCCAACGTGAGAAGCATCACCATTCTTCTTTTCCTAATCGTCATAATCGTAGCAGTACTCAATTATTTGAGCTTATTCACCTAGATATTTAGGGTCCTACTCGTGTTCCTGATAAATAGGGACACAATTTTTATCTTGTTGCTGTGGATGACTACTCTAGATTTTCTTGGATTTTTCTGTTAAAAAATAAGTCTGAAGCTGGATCTGTCATTAAATCATTTATTACTAAAATAAAGAACATTTTCTTTGCTAGTGTCAAGTTTTTGCTCTATGCCAATGCCTTATAATTCTGCACATTATAACTATTCAAGTTCTTTAGATCTCTTGGCATCATACACCAGACTTCGTGCGCCTATACATCCCAGTGGAACAATGTTGCTGAACCCAAACATCGCCATTTACTAGATATGTCCCGTACTCTTTGATCTAGAGTCGTGCTCCTCACTCTTTTTGGGGTGATCTGGTCCTTACTGCTTGCTACTTGGTGAACTGCATGTCATCTTCTGTTCACAATCAAGCTCTCTCCTCGAACTGTCAAAAGCGAGGCATGTATCAATATTCCCAAAGCCGCATCCATTTCAAGAAGTACGTACCAAACCTACCCATTTATCAATTGGGTAGTTGATAGTGGGTACCGATACGCCTGTCGTGTACCCGCATCCCAACGGATACCTTGTAGCTGATCCTTGCCTAACAAAATGTACATTATACTTTCATGAGCTTGAACTTGAATCAACTTGCCAAGGAGCGTTGACTACATTTAATCTAACATGTACTATCACGTTATATTTAGAAATAAAAAATGACTACTCAAGATATTTATACAACAACAACAACAACAAAGCCTTTTCCCACAATTAAGTAGGGTCGGCTACATGGATTTTTCGCCTCCATTCAGATCTATCTTGGGTCAATCTCGGACTTATATCCAAAAAACTAAGATCCCTTCGTATAGTCTCTTTCCAACACTTCTTGGGCCGTCCTCGCCCTCTCTTAGCCGACTCAACATCCCAACACTCGCATCTCCTAACCGGTGCATCAGTTGACCTTCTTTGCAAATGACCAAACCATCTTAAGCGGTTTTCTCGCATCTTATCCTCGATCGGAGCTACACTAACTTTCTTTCTGATTGCATCATTCCGAATCCGATCTTTACGTGTATGTCCACACATCCATCTTAGCATTTTCATTTCTGCTACAGCCATTCTCTGCACATGTCTATGGTTCACAGGCCAACATTCAGAGCCATAAAGCATAGCAGGTCTCACGGCTGCTTTGTAAAACTTTCCTTTAATTTTTAAAGGAATTTTCTTATCACAGAGAACAGCGGAGGCTCCTCTCCACTTTAGCCAGCCTGCATTTATTCTATTAGTAATATCTCCATCAATTTCCCCATCATGTTGCAAAATAGATCCCAGATATCTAAAAGAATCTCTCTTCTGAATGTTATCGTCACCAATCTTAATCTCGATTCCTTCACCATTGCTTCCATCAAAGGTGCATTCCATATATTCCGTCTTAGCCCTACTTATACGAAAACCTTTAGTCTCTAATGCATGTCTCCAAACCTCAAGCTTCTCATTTACTCCATCTCTAGTCTCGTCAATAAGCACAATATCATCAGCAAATAACATACACCAAGGTAACTCATCCTGAATGTGACTTGTCAACTCGTCCATAATCAAAGTAAAAAGAAATGGACTTGTCAAGATATTTATGGTAAGAAAAAATGTTAATTTAAAAACTATAAAATGAAAGTATATAACATCAAAAAAAGTCACTAATAGTAATAACATCAAATTTACAACTATTAAAAGCACCCAAGAAAATTATCAAACGTAGATGTCCAAGATCCTTGGTCACAAACTGTTGACCTAAGAAGTTCTTGGCTCCCTGAATACCCTGTTCATCATCTCCTGTAACAATAATGCCATCAACGTATACAAGAATGACGATAGTACCTCTCAGTGTCTTCTGCACAAACAAGGAATGATCAACAGTCGATCGTACAAACCCCTGTTGCCCTATCAAGTCCGAGAGCTTCTGGAACCATGCCCTTGGACTTTGTTTAAGACCATAAATAGCCTTGTGTAGTCTGCAAACCTTCTGAGACTCCCCCTTAGCAGCCAACCCATGTGGCTGCTAGCCTGCTGCATGTAGACCTCTTCTTGAAGATCACTGTAAAGAAAGGCATTCTTGACATCAAGTAGATATAACGACCAATCGAGCGACACAACAACAGAAAGAAGAATGTGCAATGTAGAATGCCTTGCCACTGATGAGAAAGTATCCTGGTAGTCCACTCCATAAGTCTGGGTGAACCCACAGGCCACAAGTGGCGCCTTATAGCGATCTACAGTGCCATCCTCACGATGTTTTACTGTGAATACCCATTTGCATCCCACAACCGATGCATCAACTGGAGCGGAAACAAGACTCCATGTACCACGCGACTGTAGTGCTGCCATCTCCTCTTCCATAGCCAAACGCCAACGACTATCTTGAAATGCCTCCGCATAATTGCGTGGTATATCCACTACATATAAAGCCATTGTAAATTTATGAAACTCCCTTGTTAGGCGATGGAAGGAGACCTGAGATGCCAACGGATAAGAAGCACATGAGCGTTTCTGCTTTCTTACTGCAATAGGAATATCCAGGTCAGATACGACATCCTCCATCTGCGTGCTATCTTCCTGCAATGACTCCTGCACGGATACAACTCCAGACCCATCGTTAGAAGTTATGTCATCAGAACAAACATGGGGCTCCGTGAGGGCTGGGCGAAAGCCATGAGCGGGCGCAGACCGACGCGTGTAGGAATTAGGAAAAGATGGAACAAGGGGCACGCTGGACTGGATAGAAGGTGGCGGCGGTGGTGGTGGAGATGGTGGTGCTGATGATGGTGATGGTGGTGGTAAAGGTACATCATGTATAAGAGGAGGTGGCATGTAGATCTCATTGTCCAAGTCTGATGAAGCTAACCGATCACCTGTAGTGGAGAAGTACATTATCGACTCAAAGAAGGTGACATCAGCACTGATATAGTATTTCTTATTCATAGGATCATAGCATCGATATCCCTTCTGAGTCCTAGAGTAACCAACAAATATACATTTGACAGCTCTAGGAGAGAGCTTGTCAAGGCCAGGAGACAGCTTGTGGACAAACGCAACTGATCTGAATACACAAGGAGTAAGAGAGAATGACTCCTTTTTAGGAAATGCTATAGAGAAAGGAGTCTTCTCATCTACGACAGACGACGGCATGCGATTCACCAAATAGCTTGCGGTGAGAACATCTCCCCAAAACGAATGTGGTGTACGACTCTAAATGAGAAGAGTCCTAGTAACTTCGAGTAGATGACGATGCTTCCTTTCAGCAACACCATTTTGTTGAGAGGTGTTAGGACAAGAAGTTTGATGTATAATCCCCTTTGATGAAAGAAAATGAGCCAATTCACGAGTACAAAACTCCAAAGCATTGTCAGTGCGTACAAACTTTACCGAGGCAGAGAAAATATTTTTCACTTCAATAATAAAGGTTTTGATCACATTCCCTGCTTCAGATTTATTTTTCAAAAGAAATACCCATGATAAGCGAGAAAAGTCGTCCACAGCTACAAGATAAAACCTGTGTCCCTGATGATTAGGCACACGACTCGGACCCTGTATATCAATATGAAACAACTCAAAAGAGGAGCGACTGCTCCGACTCTGACGACTAGGGAAGGCAGACCGATGATGCTTTCCCAACTGACACGCTTCACACTGAAAAGAAGTACTGGGTGAGATCTGCGGCAGAATATGACACATCTTCTGAAGAGGGAGATGACCAAACGGAGATACCATGTAAAAGGAGAGACTGATCCCGACGAATGAGAAGAAACACCAGCATAGGGATTCTGAACCAAACGATAAAGGCCACCACGCTCACGACCACACCCAATCACTTTGCCCGTAAGGATGTCTTGAAAAACAGGAGACGATGGGTCAAAAATGGCTTTGCAGTGTAAATCCTTTGTAATCTTATTAATAGAAAGTAAATTCATAGAGAAAGCAGGAGCATGCAACACATTCTGTAGACGCATCGAAGGCGTCAAAATAATCTCCCCCTGTCCTGTGATCGGGGAATGAGTTCCATCAGCTATCACAACTGTTCTTCCTGGTGATACCTGTCTGTATGATGAAAGCTGATGTCTGTCTCTACAGAGATGATGCGTAGCACCGGAGTCCATAATCCATTCTGTTGTGTCAAACCCACGACAAGAAGAAAAAACATATGTACCCGTGGTGCTGGCTGTAGCAGAGGTACTGGCAGAGGCAGAGGCAACCACATCCGAATGATCTGCCGAAGATGGTACTGCGGGAGGCGGTATAATATCTCTCAGTCTGGCCACAAGGTGATCAAACCTTTGATCTAACATGGAAGCAGCTGGGGTCTCAATCTGTTCTGCAACCTTAGCCGATGTAGGGAACCCATGCTTGGAATAGCATGTGTCCTCAGTATGCCCTTGGCGATGACAAAAGGTACATGTCTGACGGGTACGACCTCCTCTGCCACGAGGTCCACGTCCACGGAAGTTAGAATGACCTCCTCTTCCTCGAGAAGCAGCCATGGCTGAAGAAGTCTGATTAGAGGTAGCAGACGGAATAATGATTCTGCTAAGCCTGTGAAATGCTTCCTCCATGGAGGGTATGGTAGCATCTGCTAGGATTTGAGAGCGAGCTGCAGTATATTCAGGATCAAGGGCTGCAAGGAATATCCTAACCATGGTAGCATTTCTATATGTCTTCTGCTGCTCTGGAGTTGCCATTAATGGCATGAAACTGTGAAGCTTCTCAAACATCCCACGCAAGGATGTATACAAAGAGTGTAGTGGACGTCTGTTCTGTTTCACAGTGAATATGTCATGCTGAAGTTGGAGAATCTTCGTTTCGTTCCTCGCGTGAGAATAGGTTGCTGCGAGGATATCCCACATCGCCTTGGCAGTAGGTTGATGTAACACATCATTGGCGATCTCGACTGTCAATGTACCAGAAAGCCACACCTTGGCATAGGCATCATTTGCCTCCCACGAGGCACACCCCAGTCTTCTCCACCGGCTCCTCCTCGGTAAGAATATGCTTCTTACCATTAAACTTCATCAGGCTCATGAACTGCATAGCCCGGAGCTCATAATTCGTCCCGTCCATTTTTACAATAGGCGCTGGACCTCTGAATGCGCCTGTGGCGGGTACATCAACCTTGTTTTCAGACATATTGTCGGAAGAAGAATACTACAGGTGCTGTAAAGCAAAGATCGTATGTCCACACAGACATATGTGGGTTTGTGTGCAAGTGTAGACTCATGCACGCAAACCCATCAGCCAAAACGAGGAAGCCGATACGCAAAAAGCGTTAGATGTGGGCGCAAAACAGTTGCACCCTCACGTGCGCGCCACAACGACTGCCGCAAACTGGAGTTGACGCGCGCGAGAAGAGGATTCGCGCGAGGCTGGAGCGTGCGAGGCTGGGCAGCACGCGGTGCTGGGGCACGCGAGTTTGCTGCGTGCGACGTGGTGGCGAGAGGAAGGAAGGGCGACGCACCCGAGAGGAGGGGTTGAAGGTAGGGTTAGGGTTTTTGGAAATCGAGAGCTCCGGTCTAGGATCACCGCTCTGATACCATGTTGGAGGAAATAAGCGACTTGTTTATTCCTGTAACCCTAGGCTCTCTTATAGTGGACATGGGAAAATAAAATAGATAAACAGATACATAGAATAGACAGAAGATATATCTCAACATGTACCAAATTGCATTAGATTACTATTAACATAATTTTGTTTATGAATCAATAATGATACGAATTAAAAAAAAACATTTAAGATTCCAATGTTATCACATTAAATATCGGCAAATCTTTTTATTTGATAACCAAAACACTAAAGTATATATATGAACTTGAGGTTGACGGTTGATTTACCTTTCGAAAATCTGCATGTCTTGCAGGTGCTTGGATCTTTCTACACAGGAACAATGATCCACGGACTACGACATGCGACGGGCAATCCCAGTTGCTACTATTAGATCCAAATGCCCCTTGGAAATTTTGGTATAAAAAGAGTCGTGATTGAAATATTTTCACATAGAAACATGAATACGGAGATGATATGCCGTAAAACTAATTGATCTTAGCTTTTATAGGTTTACAGGTCAGCAATTGGCATGACCCCCGCATGGGTGGAAAGTAGATATTTCGGTACTTGTGAAGAAATTAACGGGGTACTTGTCACAGTTCCATTGAATAAAAAACTAATAAGAAGGATTTTGCAAGAATCACAGTTAGTGATTTGAGCGGTGGTGTCGTGGTGAGATTGGGATTTAAAAAAAGGAAATCGAAAATCAAGGACTAGTGATTACTGTCGTGGATTGTATTGGATCTGTTACAAGTTTGTTGTTGACCGTATTTTCATGCATCAAAATACATACATATAGTCATTCATTTATTTTTACATTAAATGGGTTTGAGGCGTGATCGGGTTCGGATATCCATCATGAAATCCCAAACTCGAACCTGCATGGGTAGTGGTTTTTAAAACCAAAGCCATCTGAACATAATCGGGATGGGTTTTGGATACCTAAATGGAGCAGATTCGGGTTGGATACCCACCGAGTATTCCCAAATCGACATCCCTAGTCAAGTGTGTCTTTGTAGGTTACTCTTGTACCCAGAAGGTTATTGTTATTTTAATCCACTTCGACGGAAATACTTTGTCAATGCTGATATCACATTCTTTGAATCAATTATGCATTTCTCTCCTACGTGTGATAGGTTGACTCCAACCGACTCAGGTGAGGATGTATACATGCAATGCATCCTCCTACGCCTGCACCACCTCCAGTAACTCCACCACCTCCACTACCACCACCACATCTAGTACCGAAACCTGCTCCCATGGTTACCCATGGACCACTACCCAGTACCTTGGCTCAGTTCTTGCCACGTGTCTTTATTCGCATGCCTCACACAATTTCCCCTGCTCATGGGCCTTCCCCATCATCCAACATGCCCCATGTATGTAATGTGCACATTATTTCTACTGATGGTCCGGGTGATTTGTCTATGCAGCAATATTCTTTACAAGATGAGCATGCACCCTCTTAGGAGGGTAGTTTACATGTTCAGGAGGGGGCATGTGATTTAGATATGCCTATTGCTCTGCGAAAGCAGAAATGTACTTGTGCTACATATCCTCTTGCAACCCATGTTTCCTTGAGTTATCTCAGAGGACTTAAGGAGATTTGTCGTGGCACTATCAACCATGGAGATAGTACAGACATATCAGGAGGTCATACATGGCAGTCAATGATGTCTTGCCATGGAGGAGGAGATGGTCATACTACAATCACGCGACACTTTGAAGGGACTACCAGATCATTTAGGCTTAGCATTATTCTGAAACGGATCAAGGGCTTTCTCTGGTTGATGAGACGTGGTCGCCTACTAACCAAGGTTCGTCGGGACAAGCTGCTGCGTATGAGACATGGCATCAAATTTCGGCGAAATTCGACCGAATTTCGGTTTCGGTGGGTGACCGAAATCCGACCGAAATGGCCGATGTCGATCGAAATTTGGGGGCTTAGTTCAAAAACAGACCGAAATGACCAAAATTTCGGTTGAATTTCGACCGAAATTCGGCCGAAATTTCGTTTCGGTCAGTCTCCGAAACGAAACCGAAATCCGGCATTTAAGGCCTTGGTATGAGATGTTATGTGCAGAATGTGCAGACTTAAGCAAGAGGACTTCAACTATCTCTTTTTCCGATGCAATTCCTCTTTTTTAGCCTGGGAGGGTGCTGCAATCCCTTGGGTACAAACTATGGATGCCATCGTATTTTGGAGGTCCGTAAGAATGGTGGGCGATAATTCTCAAGAGGACACCTTTACGGCTTTCACACTCCTATGGTCTTTGTGGTGCACTAGAAATGAGTTTATTTTCCGTAACATGGCATTTTATGTGGATATGCGACCTGTTGCTCTTACACTTGGACTCATGAATTTCGTGGTATTTATTAGATTTAAGTTTGGTCTCAATTGGCACGCTAATTCACCCTAAATCTCTCAATTTTAACCATGAATTCATTGGTTAATTAGTGATCTATCATTTATTCTTAATTGCATGTTAATCACCCCAAATCTCTCAATTTTTAATAATGAAAATAATGTCTAATTAGTGATTTTTAATTTGATCTTAGTTTCATGTTAATCCCAAAATCTCTTACATTTTAATCATGAAAACAATGGCTAATTAGTGATCATAAATTTAACTTAACTGCATACAATTTAGTTTTAATTTCTCATCAATCAATATGAAATCAGAGGAGAAAAGTGGTTTGAATTTGGTATCAAATGTATGCAAATCACCCAAAATTTTCATCTATTAATCATGAAATCTGGAGGTAAATTAAAGATCTGATTTGGGTCTAATTCGTGTCAATTTTCCCCCAAATCTTCTCATTTAATCATGAAATCAAAGTGTAACAGTAACGGTCTGAAATTGGGTCCTAATACATGTAACCCCCCTCCCTTCAAATCTTTGCAATTCAAGTATGAAAACTGTAGCAATATAGGCATGAAATTTAGTCAAATATCATGCTAAAAGACCTCTAGTTTCTCAATAAATTAGATATAATTCTGGAGTCAATTGATGGCCTGAAATTGGTTTACAAATCACTCCAATTCTTCCAAATGTTCAGGCATGAAACAATAATAATTAATGGTCTGATTTTAGATCACAATCTTGCCATTTTATCCCTCAATTCTCCAAATTATAAATCATGAAATCAATGGTCTAAATTTAGATTTAACATGCATGCAATTATCCATAAGTTTTCATTTAAAAGATATGAACTCATGGATTAAAAATTGTCTGAAATTAGACATAAATTGCATACATATTACCTCCAAACTTTCATTTAAAATATGAAATTAGTGGCTATATATAGAGGTTTAGAATTTGGGTTTTTAGGTACATAAATGACAAAAAAATGGAGAAAGATTGTACCTTTGATCTCCAAAATTTGGAGTTCAAAATGCATGCATCTGGGGGCTGAAGTTGAGGCTTCATCATGTTGATTTAGAGCTCCAGCATGAGGCTCCAAAATGGGAGAAGGGGGCTGCAATGGGCATCAACAGTCGGTTGAAATTGAGGCTGAAATTGAGGCTCCAACAGATAGAAAACAACTGTGGCTGCTGTTAATGCAGCAGTAGCTGATAGAAAACAACTGTGGCTGCTGTTAATGCAGCAGTAGCTGCTGCTATTGGCAACAGCAAGGAGCAGCTGCTGTGCTGCTCTTTGGGAGGCTGCAGTAGTAGCCCTATGATGGAGAGCTGCAACTGCAACAGCTTGATGGAGGGTTGCAACAGTAGCAGCTTGGAAAGAGAGGCTGTGGCTCTCTCTCACTCTCACTCGGCTGGAAAAGAAGAGAATTGGGGGAGATTATGAAAGAAATGAGAAGGAATGAAAGGGGTGTTTGGTGTTTATATAAATAAGGAGAGGGATTGTCTTTTGTTGCCAAATGGAGGGGGAGAGAATCCAAGTGGAGAAGAGGAGAAAGAGTTAAGTGTTGGGCTGGGCTTGATTTGAAATAAGCAATTTTTTTAAATCTCTCTTTTCTGGAATACCAAAGTCTTCCGTATTTGTACCTCGAGTCTTGAATTCAGATGCACAATAGCTTGTTTTGACTTTTTCTAAATGACGATCAAAATGAGTATAATATTCATATATTTCTGATATGAGATGGATACAGAAATTGACTAAATACAGTCTTAATTTTTGATCAAAATTTTGTGATTTTAATGATCAAACGACTTCTGATTTACGAATGGTCGATTTTGTTGGTCTTATTTTGTCGAGATGAATTTTTTGATGGTCTCAGATTATTTTTGCAGTTTCTAATTGCGTCACAGCTTTTCTTGATGACACACTTTACGATACAATCGATTTTTGATCGATTGATCCCAAATGAATTTTGATTTACGATCTCTGGATCTACTTAGATCATTTAATATCGATCGATAGTTTTATCGGATCATATGGACCTTAATCGGACGTGTTCGAGTTATTCGGATTCGGGTGTCATAAAGATGGAAAGTAATGCAAATGGAGAAATGCCCTAGAACAAGTATCGACTTCGGTATCTCTTTATTTCTAATGAAAATTTGAGGTAGGGTGCATACCTCCTAAGATATGCACCACATGATTTCTAAAAAAAGTATCTGACTTAGAAGATAATGGCTGAATACAAACAATACAAATCTGCACGTACCTGTGGTCAGCATTAAACTTAAATGGACAAATAAATGGCCTTGAACAGAACCTATGCAGATTGTGGAATCTAAAAGAAACTGTAGGTGTCCTTTGTGAAAGCAAGATAGTTTTGAGACTTGACTGTAGTAACAAAATAATGTTCGACTTAGAAGATAATGTCTGAATACAAACAAGACAAATCTGCCCGTACCTGTGGTCAGCACTAAACTTAAATGGACAAATAAATGGCCTTGAACAGAACATATGCAGATTGTGGAAACTAAAAGAAACTCTAGGTGTCCTTCGTGAAAGCAAGATAGTTTTGAGACTTCACTGTAGTAGCAAAAATAATGTGGAGCTTTAGCATTCACTGCTACTTAAATGGTCTGGTGGTAGTGCAGTGTGCCTACCACCCAAAAGACCAAGGTTCGAATCCCCCCTTGTGAGTGTTGCGTTAGGTAATCGACAACCAACATAAAAAATAGTCGAATCTTTCAACATGGATTTGAGCAAGAATCCACGTAGCCGACCCTACTTATCCATTTTTTATTAGCAGGCACTGCTATGTCTTGCATGGTCGAGTGCGCAGCCCTCGGTTGTTATGTATAAAGCACTCTGTCTAGAAATGAAGATGCTGAAGTAGGTTATTTCTTTTAAATCTTTGGAGGGTGTTCAGGCCTCCTTTGCACTGAAGTTTGGATGGCTACCTTTGATTAACCATCTTTCCATAGAAACATTGAAATTTGAATGTAAATAAGATGTCTTGGACTCTTGATTGGAGGGAAGAATCCAATATGGCTGCACCAGTTTATGCGGACCTGATTGGTTTTGATTTTGGTTCTATTGTAAAACTATTGGATGTGAAACTAGATGGAATTTCTTCTTTCTTGGAACAACATGATGTGCTATTTATCTTCCTAATTTGTTCAGCCAGGAAAACTCCCAGCATGTGGGACAAACTGATGTATCAATGGATTTAATCAATAATATTTCTGGTATGAATGAAGAGGGTCGCTCTCGCCAAAAGATCCTTGCTTTTGCTGCAGGAAGGTAACATACCCCGTTGCTTTGTACTTTACACCTTGTTCGTTGTGACTAAATGGAAGGGAGCACGGCTCATAAAACAATTTTTCGTTTACTACTTTGAAAACAGATATAAACATGATCAGAGGTGTAGTAAAATTTCTCGTGAAGGTTCCTCTTCCATTTGTTCGTTGTGACTAAATGGAAGGGAGCACGGCTCGTAAAACAATTTTTCGTTTACTACTTTGAAAACAGATATAAACATGATCAGAGGTGTAGTAAAATTTCTCGTGAAGGTTCCTCTGCCTTGGAAACATGATTAATAATTTAATATATAGTTTGGTCATCACCTTTACGGGCATTCATCCTTTTCTCTTCCTTGAAAAAATCCAGAAAGATTATAATACTATTAGATATGTGCTTTTTTGACCATGTGTCTGTTCTAATTAATTAGTATGCCGGGCAATTGAAGCTCTTTTTATTTGCTATATAGATATGCGAATGCGATAGAAAGAAACCCTGAGGACCATGATGCTTTTTACAATTGGGCTCTAGTTCTTCAGGTGATTAAGTGCATTTTTTAAATTGTTTGTTTCAATTGATAAGAATTGATTGCATTACATAATCTCTGATATTGTTACCACTTTCTACAATTGGACTTGGGGCCATAATAAGCGAAAGTTTTTTTACCCTGCTGCCCAAATATTTTTAATTTTCTGAACATTGTATGATGGGACATTTTGTCCTGACAGCCACTTGGACCGACAGCACGACTCTTGGATATTTTATATTTTTTGCCAATGATCTTTGAGAGGCGTATAATGCTTGGATATTCCGTATTTCTTGTCTACTATATCCAGTAAATAAAATATCTCATGGATGTTAGGTTAATATTTTAAATATCTGATCATAGGAGAAACAATATAATATGAAATGAATATAGATTGTATTCATTCTCTTTCACCCTCATGTACACAACATAACCATATCATGTTCTTGTCCTAACAAAAGAGACATACAAATATTTGTGGCATTGCATAACAGGACGCTTCCCGCTTTGGTGCTCGTAATTCAGCGGAAGCTATCACGATGCTTGTAATTTAGATTTTTTATATTTATAATTGAAAATGGATGGGTGGACATCATTTTAAATACCCACCCTTTTCTTAAAATTATTTGACGGAAGTTCTGAAACATACGGGGCGGAGCGCTATTACTGCACCGCTATTACCGCACTGGTTGCTCAACTACTCTGGCCTCGAGATATGGAAATATTAGTTGATTTGAACCATTGCTGAAACAAGCAGAATAACAACCATCTAAGCAGTCACTAATCACATGCATTCAGACAAGTTCACCATACCATAAAGCTTTATCCTATTTTTACGCATGTCCTACTAAAGACTTGCAAGAACTTTACCACAACTATATGTAGTGTAGTCCAACCATAATAGAAGCACACAACCTACTAGTTCTAATTTTGTACTAAATAAGCAAGGCTTTCACTAAGAACACTTGACAACCTTTCCAATAGTAATATTTCATCTTAAGAAGAAAATCCTTGGTAGTTCACATGGATTGCCTTTTTACCAAAATAAAGATTAATACAAAATATTATATAAATCCATCGAAATTAAATTTCTGGATGAAAGTGAATGGAATAGGTCAGAGTAAAAGGCTGAGAAAGAAGCTCGAAGAATGCTTGAACATAAATTTCAAAATTGATCTTTTGGAGAAACTTTTTGAACAAATAAACTTGCTAAAAGATTACTTGAAGAATGAGCTAGTGTGTTGTGATCGAATATATGCATAAAGGATCCTTTTTTTTGGAGTCCATAAAGGGTCCTTTTATAGGCGCAAGAATACTCTAAGATTAACAAAAGTTTCCAATATAGAATCCCCAAAAGTTAGAATTTTTAACTGAAGTTTATTAGGTGTAGCGGTACATAAATAGGTGTAAAGATGATATAGATGCATGTAGTGGGGCATACGTAGGTGTAAAGATGCACTTGAAGCAAGTACCAAAAATAGAAGTTAGAATGATGATGCAAACTACTCTACATTTGGATGATGATGCATGGGTGTTCATTTGGCCCTTACCACGTCCCGCTTGTTCAATTTGCTGATGATACCATTTGCTTCATCGAGGGGGGTTCTTCGAATGTTTCCCCTATGGCAACTACTCTACAAATTTTCGGCGAGCTCTCGGGTCTTCAAATAAATGGCAACAAATCAAAGGCTGTCCCTTTCTCCTTGTCCGCGGCGGAGGCTGCGGAGTGCTCGCGATTGCTGGACTGTCCTGCCTCCGATCTCCCCTTTGATTACTTGGGTTTACCTCTGACGGTGGGCCGCGCGCGCATTCGTGATTGGAAGTCAATTATCGAAAAGCTGGAGCATCGCTTGGCGGGGTGGCACGCGGCTATTCTCTCCCGTGGTGGGCAGTTAGTACTTCTCAAATCGGTTTTATCTTCCATCCCTATTTACTTCCTCTCGGTGCGTGGGATGTCAAAGGGAGATCGTTCGCGTTTGGAGAAGTGTATGCGGGGATTCTTGTGGGGGAAGAAGGGGGGAGGGGGGAAGGGCGTGCACCTGGTAGCGTGGGAGGAGGTCACGCGGCCTAAGAAGGAGGGAGGGCTGGGCGTGAGGCGCCTGGCGACGGTGAACGATGCTCTCTTGCTCAAATGGGCGGCGAGAATTTGGGGTAGGGAGGACAATTTCTTGTTAAACTGTTTGAGGGTTGCGGCTGGGGATGGCTATGTTTCCGCTTTTCGTGGCAATTATTAGGGTCAGCTATCATCTTTCTGGCGGGGGGTGATGGACGCTCTTTACCGAAATCGCTCTTTATTTTCTATTAAGCTCGGTGATGGAAATTTGATTCGTTTCTGGGAGGACGACTGGACGGGAAGGGGGCCCTTACGGTATCTCTACTCCCGCCTTTACGCTTTGGTGAACAAGGATGTCACGGTGGCCTGTTGCTGGGATGGGCGTGCTTGGTGCCCTCAAATGTCTGAACTCTTGTCGGATCAGCGGACGCTCGACTATATTTCTCTCATTTCCTCTCTTGATGAAGCCCCCGTGCCTTCTCGGGGCCGTGACTATTTGGCTTGGAAGAATGGCTCCTTCTCTACCGGTGACGCTTATAAGGCTATCTTGCCTAACTTTTCAAGGGCTGATGTCATTTTCTTGAGAGACTGCAGATTCTTGTGGGGGCTCAAGCTCCCTGAGCGCGTTGGTATTTTCCTTTGGCTTCTCCGTCGGGGAAGATTGCTAACTCGTGATCGCTGCGCTAGGCTGTTTCCAAATTCTTCGCCTACCTGTGGCCTCTGTGACATGGAGACGGAAAGTATTGATCACCTTTTCCTTCATTGCAGCTGTGTTTGTGCCCTGTGGGAGGACTTGGGTTGGCTGGATCTGTCATCTTTTGCATCTTTCTGTCATAGCTTGTTCTGTGATAGGGGGCGACCGCGGTTATCGCTGCTGGAACCAATTGCGCGGCTTTGGAGCCTTTGGTTGGGATGAAATGAAGCTATCTTTGCTGGGCAGCGGTTCTATTTGGAGAACATTCGCTCCTCGGCCTCCGGCTTCCTACGTGTCTGGACCTCAATGTAACATGATGTTTTTGCTGCGGGGGTAACGCCCTTTGCTTACCCCCCTGTAACCTTGCTTTTTGTTTTCTGATCTTCCATTCCCCCTTGTAAGTATTTCTTTCTCTTTTTAATGCATTGGGGTGAGCACCTTCGAGTGTGTCCCCCTTTTTGGAGCCTAAAAAAAATGATGATGCAAACTAGAGTTTTAGTGGAGAGAAATTTGGGGAAGAGGAGCAAAAGGGGAAGAACATACATGTTGCATGGGATTTTTGGGGAAGAAAGCATGAAGATGCGCAAAGGAGAAAGAGAAAGGGATAATTGGAGAAACTCCAAATTTGATTAAACTTCAACTGATAGTAAAAATTGAGTATCATCCCCTTTATATAGGAGGGTTGGAATTACAAAAATAGAAAGATAATAAAATTAAAATCAAAATCCTAATTGACTCCGATATATCTAACCAAATAACTAACAAGGGCTCACATGTGTTCTCTTTATTAAAAATCCAAATGACTCAAATTGGATCCCATAAGATTACTAACCCTAATTTAAGTTAATCAACTCTAACTAGACAACCTAATTTAATAACAATTTTAAATTTTCCATAATTTCGCAATTCCTTGCTGCATAAGCTCTCTACCGCTTTGAAACACTATTCTCCCGATGAGTTGCTTGATCTTCGGGTGCAATGTGTGCCATATTTGATCCAAATTTGATCACATAATTTATCAACCTATTTCTCATCCTCAATGTTTCTTTTTCTTTTACAGAGAGGAGCTTGCTTGTAATTTATTTATCCTTTCACTAGAATAAAATCTTCCTTTAGCTCTTTCCTAATTTTAACCCTTCGATAAAGGGCTTTCAGTGGATGGACTTCTTAAAAATTTTCTCAGAATTTGTTCGATTCTGTTTCTTGGGAAATACGTAGCTGAGTAGAGGTAGCTCCTCAAACCTTCTTATATTTCTTGCTAGGGTTTCTTCCGTGTGGTGCCACCCAACTTGGCGGCCACGACGACCTAGGGTTCGGAGGTCCCGAGTCTTGCAGTAACGTCAAACTTTGCAGAGAAGGTGGCACCGAACCTCGCAACAGTGGCGAAGGTGGCGCTTCCTATGGATGGGATTCAACGTCAGACATTGCGATTGGGTTGGCGATGGTGGTGACGGAGGACTCATCACTACGTCTTGAGCTTCCAAACCTAAGTGCGACATCAACGATGGTGCGAGTTACAATACAATCAACAAAGGTGGCGGTGGTGGCTTAACGACGTGTTTTGAGCTGTTGGCGAAGGAGATGATGACAGTGGTGATTGTGTCTCAATCCTGTGGATAGCATTGGTGCCGACGATAGAGGTGGTGGTGCTAGGGCTGACAACAATTGTGTTGGTATTGGTGGAGAAGGTGGCTCTGGTGGTGGGAAAGTGGGTGTGGCGTTGGAGACAATTGTGGTGGTGGAGGTTTTGGCCTGGGAGATGGGAGTGGTGATCGCTTCAGTTGGGCGGTAGTGGCAACTTCACGAGGAGTAGTGACAGGTTTCATTGGGCGGCATGCAACGACTTCATGAGGGGGGAGGGGTAGTGGAGACCCAAATACCTCTTAGACAATAATCAAGGGCCGATTCAAGGCAGCAACGATGTCTTCATTAGGGGGTAGTGAATGCTCAAAGACCTCCTTGACAACAACTTTTTCAATGTCTTCTTCATTTTTGTTGTTGATAGAATCATGGCCTTAAATTTCAGCGAAATTCGGTCGAATTTCTGTTGAATATCGATATCCAGACGAAATCGAAATTCGACCGAAATGACCGAAATATGGGGGTCCTAGTACAAAAAATGATCGAAATGACCGAAATTTGGGTCGAAATTCGACCGAAATTCCATCGAAATTCTGTTTCGGTCAGTACCGAAATGGTGACCGAAACCGACATTTAGGGCCTTGGATAGAATTACATTGCAATGATGATAAACATCGCAGTTTTTTCTTGAATAAATGTATCTTCTTTGTACCACGATTCCAATCGTACCTGGACTTTCAAACTCGATTTGCATCGTTTTGTATTAAAACGACATGTTTTGTATTTCAATCGCTAATACTTGACAGTATCGTCAAATTGTAGGAACGATTAGAAATTCATGTTCTGGTATCAATTGATGCAAACGAGGATTTTGATAGAGAAAGAA
The DNA here is from genome assembly GCA_037367405.1 of Ottelia alismoides. Taxonomy (NCBI): domain Eukaryota; kingdom Viridiplantae; phylum Streptophyta; class Magnoliopsida; order Alismatales; family Hydrocharitaceae; genus Ottelia; species Ottelia alismoides. Next base: position 272,211 of record JAZKJV010005075.1, on the reverse strand, counting down.
ATTTGGGAAAGAGGAATGGAAGGGGTAGAACACGCCTGTTGCGTAGGTTTTTTTGCAGAAGAAAGCACGCATATGCGCAAAGGAAAGAGAAAAAGGGATAATTGGAGAAACCTGACTCTTGATTAAACTTCAACTAACCGTAAACATTGAGTGCCATCCCATTTATATAGAAAAATAGAAAGAGAATAAATTTAAAATAAAATCAAAATCATAATCGACTCTCAAAATATCTAACCAAATAATTAACTAGAGCTTACATGTGATCTTTTTATATAAAAATTCAGATGACTCAAATTTGATTAATTAAGACAGTCAACCCTCGTTTAATTAATCGGCTCTAATTAGACGGACACAAAATCAAAATTTTGCATAATTTCCCGATTCCACGCTGCATCAAATGGCTAAAAAATTTAAAGTATCCTCAAATGCATGAGAAATTAAATGTGTAAAATATAGACATGGATTGTATATTGTGCTCAAGAATACTGGTTTATGAAGATTTGTACCACTTCACTGATTGGAGAGTAAAAGTTACTCACTAAATGGGTATGTCTATCTGTTATAAAATAGAAAGCGGAATCGGAATAACATAATAAAGAAGAATAATCACGAAGAACACAAAGATTTTTATGTGGAACCCTACTCCATGAGGAGCGGGATGAAACCACAGGAGAAGCCCTCAACGGGGCGGATATTCTATTAGAATTTCTCACGTGTTACAGGAGGCCTGGGGCTCCTTATATAGCTTCCACAGGACCTCCAAGTCCCACCACTAGGCGGTATGGGACTAAACTCAGTGGTGGGGTAAATGGACCCTGGAGGGATCCATTTACCCACCTATTACATAAGTGACGCATGCTCCAAATACTCTAACACTCCCCCTCAAGCTGGAGCATGCAATGCTCAGCTTGGACAAACAGGAAGAAACTCAACTCACAATACATGACACTACAGACAATATCAACCCAACGCGCACAGCTGCTGCAGTCGAGGACGTTGCTTCTCATGGCGTGCATGTGAGGAGGACGAACGAGGCTGGAGTGTCTATCTGGCTCAGAGAATGGTACTCTACTGTGGAGTCCCTATGATACCACATGAAAACCCTTGCCCTTAATGGCATAGGGAATAGTCCTCTGCTATGGAGTCCCTATGGCTCACATGAAAGCTCTGGCCGACCAACAAGAATGATTGGCATGCGTCATCGTCGAGTCTGAATCTGAAATTTGTAGAGTCTGAATATCTGACCGGTCTGGAAAATCTGATATCCGAATCTTATAACAAGACTTGTGACTCTACATATACTCCCCCTTTCTCCCATACTGGTCGGAATGACATTATATGACCACGTTGGGAGAAGATAAGATAATACATAAATATGGGGAAAACATGAATATTCTCAAAAGACTTGCGGCTTTTCTTCATCAACTGTTTTTTTTAATAAGCCGTCTATTTTTTTTGAAATATATATATATATATATATATATATATATTTGCCGTTTCCATCATTTTTGTTGGCATTTTTCAAAGCTCACATTTTTTTTATATGCGTACGGCTTTTTTTCTATTGTACGCGCCTTTTTCGATTTTTTTTAATCACATGCGTACGGCTTTTTTTTGCACGCGCCTTTTTTTTAAAAAAAAACTTGAATCTTCGGCCCAACAAAGGACCTCCCTCTTCTTATTTCATTTACTCCCTTTTTTTTATAACAAGCCCGTTGGGCCTACAGGATACTCCCCTCCAATTTTTATAGCACGGCCCACGTGCTTACAATATTTTTTTTTAATTGCGCAAGAGGCTTTTTTTTTTGGGGTCCCCATTGGAAACCCCTTTCGAAACGAACCCCTCCTGATGGGGTTTCCTGCCCTACCGCGCCGCCGTGAGAACGCGTGGAAGATCTGGATGTCGCCTGTTCTGGAGGCGCGCGAGAATCGGTCGGGAGAGTAGGAGCGACTCACGGAGGAGCCGCTGCCACCTGGGGTCTCAGAGAGTTGCTGGAAGGCCGCCATGGGGCATAGAGCAGGAAGGAGATGCCGCCTGGAAGATCATCTTGTGCGGGAGCCAGAGAGATTCGAACTCTCGCAGGGAGAGAGGCTCCCGCCTGTAGCGGGTGCACCGCCAGGCAGCAGTGGCGACATGGAGAGGCGCGTTGGAGGGGATTTCTTCTAGAATAGGTTTAGAAAGAGCATCTTGCGGGTTCTGTACCCGGATGTGCGCCGCCTTGCATCATGCAGATTTAGGGTTTCCAGTTTAAACCCTCTCTTGGACATCTTCGCAGAGTGCGATCTATCTGCGGGAGGAGATTTCGGGGGTGCGTGAGGCCGCCTGGGGGTGCACAATGGATTTTGCCTGGAGTTGCGCCCGCGATGGGGCGCGCCTGGAATCGTTGGGCAGCGCCGTCGCCTCACGAAAGAAACCACCGCCGTGTGGAACCCTAGAAGATGAGGGCTTGGGAATGCCGGCCAGTAACTTAAAGTGCCACGAATTCCAAATCTCGTATCATGAATGATCTTACAGAATAACAACGTCAAAATCGAATCTCGAATAATACATAGAAAAATAAATCCTCAACAACAAATCCTCGAGAATCGAACCCGCTCTGATACCATGTTATAAAATAGAAAGCGGAATCGGAATAACATAATAAAGAAGAATAATCACGAAGAACACAAAGATTTTTATGTGGAACCCTACTCCATGAGGAGCGGGATGAAACCACAGGAGAAGCCCTCAACGGGGCGGATATTCTATTAGAATTTCTCACGTGTTACAGGAGGCCTGGGGCTCCTTATATAGCTTCCACATGACCTCCAAGTCCCACCACTAGGCGGTATGGGACTAAACTCAGTGGTGGGGTAAATGGACCCTGGAGGGATCCATTTACCCACCTATTACATAAGTGACGCATGCTCCAAATACTCTAACACTATCAGGACATGGAATTTGTGTCCCGATGCATCTTGTGTAAACATTGAACTTAGGATTTATAGGTGTGTAATTCGATCCCGAAGGCTTTGTACGATAGTCATTAGGCCTAAGTTGTTACAAATTGACTTAAATAAATTATAAGCGCCTTCAATCTTTGATGTAATCGTCTTTCACTTATTTTATGTAGCTTTTCCATTTGCTTTTTGTTCTTTGAAAAATTACAACTACTTGCATTACAACTGAAGCCACGATTGATGTATTAATCTATGATTGATGTGTTTATGTTCATCAAAGATATACTCAGCTTAATATTATCAATTGCTTCAATAAACTCCTCTTGGTAATAACAAAATTTTAACTAGTATTTGTTAAGATAAAAGGTTGTATAAGTTATATCTCATTTTAATTGTACCACTCCCCCCGGCATGCATTTCTAACACAGTCAAGAAAACCAATATCATTTAGAGTAAGTATCACACTAAACAGAGAATGAACTTAAAATCTCAAACTTTCATTGCATCCAGTCAAAGATATTGGTTGACTGTTTCAAAAACTCTAGCTTAATTTTTCCCTCTTTATCACATTATCTCTTAGAAAGTGATTTAAGGGGGTTCTTTGACAAGTTGATTGTACTTGTATCATCACAAAATATTGCTATGTTATTACATGTTATATCAAAATGTGAGATATTTTTTTATCAAGAGTACTTACTCAAACTGAAGTAGCAAAGATGTATTTTACCTCTGTTGTTGATACAAAAACGATTTTATTTCTTTAAGAATTATGAGATTATCACAATACTTCTGAATTGGCATGTTCTATCAGTACGTTTATGTTTCAGATATGTCCGGCTCTTATTGCAATCTGCATTATTAAGGGCGTATTAATTAAAAGAACAACTTTTAGGAGAAAAGCCATATTCAACGATATGAAGCATACATCAAAGATTCTTATAAAAATAAATAAATTAAATTCTTTATTGATTACTTAAAATTTAGTAGACAAGCATGTGTGAAACAATATATTAGATCTAGTGTAGTTAAATAAAACAGAGATCTTAGGACTTTTGTGTGTATAGGTTTACCTGATTCAATATGTATCAAGATATGCTGTTGTATACATTGATGTGTTTTTTCTCTAAATGAGATTTGTCCAAACTTTTTCAGAAGTTCCTAGGTATACTTATACTCTTTAATGAACGTGCTATATTTTATTTGTTGAATTTAGAGTCCTAGGGAGGTTTCAGTTATACTTTTTAAGAAATTTCTTGACATACGGTTTCATAGGAAACATAAAAAAAATGTCATCAATATAACTTTGCATTCTTAGTAGAACCTTTTCTTTTTTAATAAATATAGTTGGATCAATTAGTTCAACTGTCAAATTATAAATTACGTGAAAACTTTGCAAGCGATTACATCATGCTCAATATGCTTGTTTAACACATACAATGCCTTTTTGAGGCAAAAAAACTATGATTTGGAAAAGTCGAAGAGAAAAACCTGAGAGATTTTCTAACATATACTCTCTAATAAAACCATTTGAAAACATACCTTATATGTCCGTATGAAAAAGCTTGATATTACATAAGCAATTATAAGTTAGAAATTGTTGAATCGATTCTAGCCAAGTGACAAATGCAACTCTCACTAAAATCGATTCATTTTTCTTGGTTATACCTTTTTGGCACTAGTCTGACTTTATTGTGTAACACTGTCAGACTTATCTAGTTTCTTATAGGAGTCTCGTCTTGTTCTGATAATATAGTGCTCTTTTGGTTTTGGTACTAAGATCCATAATTCATAATTTATGCCTTGTAAGGATTTGTAATTTATTTGAATTTCGCCAATACATGACATTTGGATATTTCATATTTCTTGCCCATGATCTCCGATACTCAACAAACCTATGCAATACATATTATATTAACACTAAAATATTAAATACCAAAAGAAATAGTATAATTTAAAATAAAAACAAAATTGTGTTAATTCTAATTCATCATATATAATGTCCATGTTTTACAAATTGGATACATATAAAATAGTATAATATTATAAAGGTACTCGTAAAACTATCTCACTCTATCATATCTTGAGAAAAAGGAGAATATATGCATGATAAATATATTACTAAAAAATATGACACATCAATCTATGGTAATTGGATTTGGAACTCGGTATAAGCTTTAAAGTGTCTGGAAAGCTATTGTTGTGTTGCCTGCTAAGCTATTCCTACTGGGCCCACACAAAACGTAACAATGCGAACAAATGTTTAGTAACTAAACTAACACTAAGCTCTGGTGTAACTATACACAAGAAAATGTGTAACGACTCGAACTTAGCCTCGAACGTTATATTAAAGGATAATTGACCTTCACCGCTTGTTGGGCTCAATCCCAAGTGGGCTTCTTGACCACATTCCAAAATACTTAAGCCCGAAATTTTTAATAGTAGTCCTCATTACTTTTTTTGACCAAAGAAGGGGAAACATGCTATCGTGTCCACCCCATAACTTATATTAAAAATATAGAAATAATACTTACAGATGCCAAGATTCGATCAGAGTTTTGGCATGAGAAATCACATGTTCCACATAGAAATGGTCTTACGAAAAATAACATCATTATGAGCCAACCAAATAGCCCATATCAGAGCTAGCAGATAATGTAGCTCTCCAATTGGACGCAGGGGTGTCGGAAAATTCTCAAGTTCGATATTCACTCAGGTTTGGTTCGTTAAAAGTTCGATTCAGATTCGGTCGAAAATAAACGAACCGAACCTGAATACTAGTTTAGGTTCGATTAAATAAATGAAGCGAACCTAAAAATCACAGGTTTACTCAAGTTTGATCCGTTAAAAGCTCGATAAGCACACACACATACATATAGATATACATATGCATATTTACAAATCCTTATCCGCATAAGTGGACCTTATTTTGAGATAAATGGATTTTGTCCCATGATATGTGAACTTTATCTGGAGATAAGTGAATATTCACGGGATAAGATTTTATCTCGGTATAAAATATCATTTAAAAAAAACTATCCCAAAATAAATAGTCACATCGTGATTACAACCATCCATTTTCTACGTGTCTAGTGTTTTTTACTTCTTTATCCTCAAATTCAAAGAACAAGTATAAACCTTAGTTATCGCATCTCCTCACATTATTCATTGTTCTCATCTAAATATATATAAATATATAATAATTATACTTTTTTGAAAGAGATGAATCTTTATTAATCTAATTTTTCAAAATATGAAGAAGAGTTAGATAAAGAAAAAACTGAATGAGTGTTTATTCTAATTATAGACACACATATATGTTTCCATTTCTTTTTTTTCGTTCCCTCTTATCAGAGAATTCTCAAGGTTGATATTCACGTATGTTCAATTTGATTAAAAAGAGGTTAGATTCAAATTCGGTTATAAAATAAACGAACCAAACCTGAACACAAGTTTAGGCTCGATTAAATAAACAAACCGAACCTAAAAAATGTAGGTTCTCTCTGGTTCGGTCCATTTACACCCCTAATTGGACAGTGCTTATTCAGCCAGAGGGAATCCCATAGGCACTAAATATTCTGCAAATTTATCCATGTAAGGCCAGGTTCTTCCCAAACACACATTGTCTTCTCACGAGTGAAGAACTTGTGATCAACTGTCTCCTCCTCATTGCAAAGTGGGCATATATGCGAAGTAACAAGGAAGAATATGAAGCATCGGTCTCTTGTCAGGATACATTCTCTATTCATAAGCCAAAGGAAGACATCAGCATGGCTCGAGACGTTGAGGCTCCACAGAAAATATCAATCAGCGATGCATATTTAGAGGTGGGTGGGGTTAGGATATCTAGGACTCTGTAACTCCATATGACAGAAAAATCACTTGTTCTTCAAGTCCAATGATCTCTCCCACCTTCAGCTCTAGAGATAGGGGCAATGGAATCCAAAAGAGTCATAAAGTCCTCTAAAAATTGGTCTGAGAAGTCCACCACAAAGTTAGCTAGAGCAAACTAACGTGGATATCTAACCTCTAGTAACCTCCATTGGTCTAGCCGTTAATGCGAAAAGCAAATGTTTGGCCATCTCCAAAAGTCGGTCTGAACAGAACACAGAGCTCTGGAACAAGAGAGGTGATGCCCTTCCAGAATGTAGAGGAGTAAAAAGACGATTGTACTTATACCCCCTGTGATCTTAATCTGTAAATTCGACGGATGAGCCTACAACATAGCTTTTTGCTTCTTCCCCAAATCCTGGTCATCCATTTTAGCACCAACGCCTTGTTCATAGTCTCCAAACGAGTCACACCAAGGCCCCCCTCACCTTTAAGAAGGGCAACAATGTCCCAATCAATCAGATGAGCACCTGTGCCATTCTGACTTGAACTTCCCTAGAAAAACCTGTGCATGATCATCTCAACACGTTTTTAATTGCCGTCCGGAAGAAGACAAGAGGACATAAAAAATACAGGAATTGCTGCAAGAACATTCATGAGTACCTGTCTACCACCTCTAGATAGGATTGCTTCCTTCCAACCAAACAATTTTCTCTCCATATTCTCAATGATTGGTAACTAGTATGCAACTTTAAGCTTGCCATAGGTCAAAGGTAAATCAAGGTATCCGATTGGCAAAGAACCACGTTTTGTCCCCAGTTCCTCGGCACAAGCTAGCTCCTCTTCAACAGACATGTCGAATGGGACAACCTTTGACTTATTATGGTTGAGATTCAAACCAAAAAGTTGATAACCTCCAGCGTGAGTACCATCCCCTTGCCTCAAGATGACCCCTTATATAAAAAGAATCGCGTCGTCCACATACTGAAGCAAAGGGATAGGTATGTCATCGCAAGTGTAGCCTACTGTCTGACCCTGAAATGTGATCTGCTCCACCATGCATGTAAGCATCCTTGTCTAACTCCTCTCTATGGCTGAATGAAACCCCCTTCAGATTGACCATTTATCAGAACAAAATATGATGTCGTGGTAACTCATTTTTTCATCCAAGATATCAAGAGATCGACCATTTTGTGGGCGATTGTTCTATTCTGAAAATGTTCTTGAGCATTGTAGGGTGTTGTTTAATTCATGGAATCATGTAACATAGTACGAATCTTGTAGTATATTTCGTCTGTACTCTTTTTTATGTTTTAATTGAATAAAAGTGTGGTGGATCCCAATCCTGGGATGCGACCCTTTCTCTTCTAAAAAAACTCAGCTATAACCACTCCCATATCACGACCACCATCTATCCATCTCTCATTCACTACAATTGAGTGAATGTGGTTGTGTCTTTTCCTCCCACTCGCCACACGATGGAAAAACTTCGTATTTGCATCACCATTAGAAAGCCAGGTTTGTCTTGATCTTTGTCTTCACTCCTTCACAGTTTTTTTTGTCCTCTAGAGTGATAATTTACTGAAGCTTGGATCTCTCATTCAGCTCCGCTTCTGATAACTCTCTATTGTCTTCCAGTCTGTACAGTATGCATATCTCCTCAGTCACCTGTCACAGTTCGTCGCGCTCTCCTTAGATCTTGAATCTCATTCTTGTATCTGTAGAGTCTTATAGTCCTCGCTACTTATAACCCACTACTACACTTTGTGATTACTAGATATGGGACTTCGTTGGGGTGTTACAGTCACCACCACGTATATATGCAATGTCCTTATTGCCATATGATCCATCACTTATTCCCAACAATAGTGGTGGTTGTACGCTCCGGGTAGCTTTTGTCTCATCTCTTTTTATAAGTGTGGCTCCACCCATTCGATAGGCGTTTCCACTGTTAGAGGGAATCCACTTTGATACTATTTGTCAAAGACTTGGGCCTACATCTAAACCATTATATGGAGGATAATTGACATTCCCCAATCTAGTACTATTGTCGCCCAAGCATGCTTAACTTCGAAATTCTGATAGGATATGATGCAGTAATCACAAAGTGTAATAGTGTGCTATAAGTGGTGAGGACCACTATACTGCCAAAAAGCTTGATCTTAAGCAATTTGTGATTTGGTCGAGACCCACTTGGGCCTAAGCCCAAGAAGTTGTAAAGGTTAGTTATCCTCTATATAATGGTTCGGGTCTACGTTCGGATCGTTATAAAATGTGTACTCTCTTTCACACTAGGGTACAACCGTATACTTTGTAAAATATGTTTGTACAAGGCTGCACTAACTAACCATAAAAATGAGGCACACATCGGACAACAGGGTTCTATATTTCATTTGTCTTGTACTAGCACAAACTACTACTTAGTAAAAGTTAGATAACAACATACGACGCGAAAGGTTGGTTCTTATACCATCTCTAAATCCACGACATCTTTTTAAAGTGTACAATGGTGTAGAGTGCAAGTATAAATGCCTATATTCACGCCAAGTGTATTTTCAATAACCAAATACAAATTGAATCGCAATTCTCATCCATTATTAATCACATCTTGGAAGACCTATTGGGTTGCTACTGCTCAAAGTGCCTCTTAACTCATCCACCTCAAATGCTACTCTTAATATCAACTTCATGTCTCAGGGCAAAACCTTGAGTAGTAACCATGCCACATGACATCTTCAACAAGCAACACTGGAATACAACAGTGGGCATCAAGGTGCAATGCATAACGAAACATGTTCAATGGGACACGACCTTTCAGGGTTCTAACCTGGAGTTCAAGGATAAATGCCAAGTCCCATGCGACACATTTCACCTATCCATGGCAGCATGAGAGAGGACATTCATGTAAAAAGTCAAGTGGGAAGACATATTTCACCTATCCAAGGCACCATGAGAGAGAACATTCATGTAAAAGGTCAAGTGGGAAAATACAACCGTAAGGTGATGGCACCATCACCAAGAGATTGCATATAAGGGATAACAAACAACCACATCATCGTTAGCGATCTGTTAGGGATTTGAGATATTCGACAATCATTATGTTTTCACATTGCATCCCTCAGGCAACTCACATTTAATGTACCTGTCATTGTCATATAACTCTGCCCCCTTAAAGTGCTTATTATGGGGGATCATTGAGTAGGGGTTCAAAGATCTATTTCATTTTTCATTTTGTAGCACATGATCCAATCCTTTGGGGGATCAATTTACATTTGAAAATATCCATTTAATGGGTAATTATCGATGGGTGATTATCATTCTCGGTGTCTCCCGACATACTTGTACAACTTTTCTTGTACCAGTACGTGTGTTTGCCTGGAAACCACTGTCCTTATGTAGGTATGTATACAATCTTCTTGTACTGATGTATATGTTTAGGGATGTCTCTACTGCAAATGTATCAAACCATTTTGTACCGGCACATACCGGTGTACTAGTATACCTTTATGTGCTCCAATATACTTTTTAGCCAATTATAGTATCAGAGGTGTGCACTGGTGTGCTCAACAATGTACGGGGACATCCCTTTCTATAGGTTGGAGAGATCTCCAAATTATGGTTGTACTGATGCACATGTCAGGTGTATATGTACACCCGAGATGTGCGAGCAACTTTCATTCATTTTTCTTACAGTTCTCATCATTGCCACCTTTACATTTGTGTTACATTTTTATTCCCTAAGTCCCTACAGTAGACTATCTGTATGCACATCTATTCGGACATGTTATTGCATATCGGCTTATGCAGTATGCGGGGAATAAGTTAAAAGTATGCAGCTTTCTAATTTTATGTTTTCGTAGGTTTTAAATAAATAATAATATTATTTCATTGTTGTAGAATATAATTTTCAAAAATCTAAAGGTAAAATTATGGTAAATATTCTAGTTTAAGACAAAGTTTGATGATAAAACAATATAAACATAGCTTATACACTAATATTTTTAAGTTTTTCGATGATAGGAGGGATGAATCCCAAATTGCCCAACCCAATATATGTTAACAACAATATGTATTAATCTCTTAATACGAGCCACAAGAATTAATAAAATTATATAAGTTCTTAAAAGAAGTAAATGTTGAAGTCTTAAATTAGATATCAATTTTGTCAAGAATGCATACTGAATATGTTGCCCAATATACTGCTATGCACACTGAATTTGTGACATAGATTGTATTAATGCATTGCATAGAGAGTGCAGTTCAACCTATTTTCTGTGCAGGCATATACAATGGCATATGCATGTCATGCAGCTGCAATCTGGATCACTGATTCTCATTCACTACTGTCCTGCATTGTGCATCTGCTTTTGCATTTTAAACTGCATCTTTCACACGAGAGTACGAAAAAAGATGTTCTTTGTCATGCGTTTGGAGGGAGAGGATAAGGATGATTAAGGATAGATAAGTTGTAGTTATTTGCTATTCTTTGTTCAACACGAGGGGAAGGATAGGGAGGCATAAAGGGGTTATGTTTGATAAGATGTAGTTATTTGAATTTTTTGGCGGGAGAGGCCAATGATGGAGGGATAAGGAGGGAAACCTTTTCTCATCTTGACACTAGGACCAAAACATTGACCGTCTATAGAGGGATAAGAAATTGGAGGAATAAGGAGGGATATCCTTTCTTATTCATCAAACGGACACACCCTATGTCTCTACAGCTTTTCAAGTATGCATGACCTGAAAAATCTGTGAATCCACAACGACGAGGAGGGAAAACTTGTTACATACGAGGATATTCCATCAGGGTATCCTCCTGCTTGTTTGGTTTTTCTTTGACAATTAGATGGTCACAGGTATACAAATACCGGGGAGGACATCGAAATCCTATATATGATGGAGTTCTCGAATAATTAATCCCTCGAGGAACTTTGATGGCTGTGATGACTTCTCCAATGAGAAAGGAATGCTGATGGGTTGGTTTCGGATTTAGGGCTGCCATCTCTCCTCTATAGGCTCAAACTCGTGTTTAGATCTGGTTCATATGTCTAGGCGGATCTTGACTTGTTTACACTAAATGATCATATCTTGTGTTAAGAAGGTTTGATTATGATGTTTTTGGGTTTGTTGGAAAGATATCTGCAAGATACTTTTAATTGTATTGTATGTTTTAAGAACTTAAATATCATGGAATTTATGGGAGTCAAAAATATCATTTTGAATATAATTAGGAGAATTTTATGAATTTGTTAAAAATGACTTATCATAAAGCCTTATTGGCCTCGGTTGTCCGGAGAATTTTTTTGACCATTTTTAGTTGAAGTTACTTAAGAATGATGAGCTATAATCCTTAGGATAGACGGTCCTCTTGGTGATATAAGGGAATGATGTGTTGGATGTGCGCATTTGATTTTTTTTGGTGTTGATAATACAATGCTAATAGTTAAGCAGGGCTCCCCTTTCCTCACCTCGGCTACATTCGTGCAGCCCCCTACTTCATAGTCTCGTCAAGCTCGGTTTCGAAGGACCCCTTTGGTAACATGGTTGGGTTGGAGTAACCTCTAGTTAAAGGGTTAGTCAAATGGGTATCCCTTTTGTAAATAGTAGCTGTCTGGATGGTTACGAGGGTCAAAATGCAATAAGTGACAACTGTGACATGCCATCGTATTGTTTGTGTTGAAGAATGTAACAGGTGGGTAATTGGATCTCACCAAGATCCAATTACCCCACTCATGTTTAGTCCCGCATGGATGAGCGGTGGGACTCCATTTTGTCTGAGGGACTATATAAGGAGCCTCTCACCCCCTGTACTCATGGAGAATTTCAATAGAATATTTGCCCCTTTGAGGGCTTCTCCCGTGATTTCGTCCTGCTCCTTAGGGAGTAGGGTTCCACGTAAATCTTTGATTTCTTGATGTTTATTATTCTGTTTATCGATTTCGCTTCCGCTTCTCAAATTTCAACATAGTATGAAAGCAGGTCGATTCTCGAGGATTTTTATGTTCTTTGTTTGTTTTGAGATTCGAGTATCAAGAAGTTCGATTGTTCCAGATCATTTTTTTGTGGATTTATTGTGGAAAATTCATATTAGGGTTTTTTTTGAAACCCTCGTTCAAGGCGGCGGCTCCTTGCGCACTTCCAGGTGCTCTAGTATCCTCCAGCCGCATCGAGCGGCATCAACGCAAGTGGCGCTTCTCCACCGCCATCGAGCCCAGACGGGGCCCTTCTCCTAGCGCCGCCCCTCATCGTGCCCTCCCTCCTGGCAGCTGCAACATCTTGGGAGGTGGCTTCTTCACGAGAATTTTAGAAGCGGCAACGTTGCCGCTCTCCCAACCTCCCGACGAGTGGAGCCACTTCTACCGAGGCTAGAAGCCCCCTCCGCTCCAGGCGGCGCAGGGCTCACGCCCCATCTCCATCTCTTCTGCAGACGGTGACCCCCTTCGCCTTCCTCCATCTCCAAGGCCGCATCTTCAGCGGTGCAGTTCCCCTCCTCGCACACCTCCTCCCTGTGCGTACGATCCTTCTCCAGTTCCCTCGGGCAGGTGGCGCAAAGGCTCCAGGTGGCAAGCCCGATCTCGCCAACCTCTCCATCTGGCGCATATGGTGGCGAGACGACCTCCTCGATGTCTTCCAGGCCTTCGCAAGAAGGCAGTACACACCCCAAGTTGCTCCAAGCCCTCCGCTTCTAGCCGCTCTTGGCGGCGATCGAACATCAATCTCCAGGCAGATCCACATCGTGTGCTGCGGCGACAGAATTAGAAGGGTTCCCAGTTGGGAACCCTAGTGGCTGCAAATAAAAGAAAGAGCTCGATGGCCCTTTTATTCTAAAAGGGAAGGGCTGCTGCAAATTAGCCCAAATGTACTGTGTTTTTTTTAAAATCTGTTGTTACTATAAGGCCCAAATGGGTCTCCCTTTTAAAAAAAAGAAACAAAAGAAAAATGAGAGAGAGAGATATGTTGGCATTGTTTAAAAAAAGGAAAAGAAAAAGGCGCGTACAAAAAAAGGAAAAAAACCATACACATTTAATATATATATATATATAAAAGAGAATAATCGGGAAAAAAGAAACGGCTAAAAAAAAGAAATGTGCGAAAGTGATACAAAAAATGCATGTTTTGATTCCTCCCAACTTGATTCATGCTCTTATTCTATCAACCATGGGAGAAAGGGGGAGTCAGAGCTAAATTATTCAGGACATCTGCACGTCCACGACTGACAGATCGTCACTCCAGATTTCTTTGATCATCTGTCTTCACCGAGCATCAAATTATTCTTCAAGGTGTATACTTATTCTTTTAGGACCCGATCAGTTCCTCGCGCTGGACTTCTTCTGCAGCGATTCTTCTCCAGGCACGATAGAGATACGTTCCAGTGACCTGATATGGCAGCGGTTCTGCAGGCATGACAGAGATATGTTCCGATGACCTGAAAACCGCAGACATGTTCTCGTGCGTGGTCTTCTACCAGCAACGTACATATGTTTTTTTTGTGATATATCGTGTGAAGATGTGTTGTATACTCTCTTTTTGTTGCAAGTTGCAGCTTTCTCAGCTTCAGTTTGAGGGGGAGGGGTGTTGGAGAATGTAATAGGTGGGTAATTGGATCTCACCAAGATCCAATTACCCCACTCATGTTTAGTCCCACATGGATGAGTGGTGGGACTCCAGCCTGTCTGAGGGGCTATATAAGGAACCTCTGACCCCCTATACTCATGGAGAATTACTATAGAATATCTGCCCCTTTGAGGGCTTCTCCCGTGGTTTCATCCTGCCCTTTAGGGAGTAGGGTTCCACGTAAATCTTCGATTTCTTGATGTTTATTATTCTATTTATCGATTTTGCTTCCGCTTCTTTCAACAGCTTGTGTTATATTGCTTATGTTTATGATGTTAATATGTTTTTGATGTAAACTTTTAATTTGAAGGTGGTTGTAGTTATTATAACTAAGAAAAAGTGAGATCCATACGAGTGTCCAACCCAGGATTGCATGTTATCTAAGTGCACCTTTCTTGTGTCTGCTAAGCGAAGGGTTCATCAGCTTTTTTTTTTTTATAAAAGGGAACCACTAGTATCTACAGTTGTATGTGTGTGTGCAAATAGGATTTCATAATGGTACGCACGTGAATCGGATCAAATGATTTATTACTTTAGTTACATGCTGATTCCTGTTATTTGTTCATATCTGTCTTCTTGCTTTTATATTGACACACTTTGACTGTATTTTCTCTGTGTCTTTTTAAATATATGCTTGTGCACCACTGCTGTTTGCTCATTATTAATTTGGTTTTTTGGATTTACTCTCGGCAGGAAAGTAATGGTTATTTCTATATCTTGATGAAGTGAAAACAAAATTTTATGACACTATTTTGTTGAAGCCTGTTCAAAATAGTATTATTTTAATTATGTATGTTAGAGTTAAATTGTCATGTATTTTCTGTATATTAATGTGGCTGTCTATGTTAAATACGTGTCAAAAAGACTATGAGCCGTAAACTGTACTCCCTGTTTCAGGAAAGTGCAGATAATGTAGCTGCAGATTCTAGATCACCTACAAAAGATGCTTTGCTTGAGGAGGCTTGCAAGAAATATGACAAAGCTACCCAACTTTGTCCCTCTCTTCATGATGTATGTTCTTGTTTGCACCAAAGTATTGCTGTTATTGACCACCCGAATTAGTCAATTTTTTTATTTTCGTGATTTCTTCGTTCCATTACCCACACAATATCAAAAACCAATCCTTACTTTTCATGGATATTATTGTATCATTAGTCTACTTACGTTTTCTCATATGCAAGATTTATTTTGCGGTTAGCAGGAATTCAGGAAAATGATGAGCTCGAAATATTGACACATTTGTTGATTTAATAATTGCGTCCACTAGTAAGGTTTAAATTTGTGTATCCTCATTCCCATATTTATACCATGCATACCAAGGAACGTCCTCCAAAAGTTTCTGCTCATTTTTTAATTGGGTTGTGAAACGGAATTTAAATCCATTTGTATGAATTTCTGGTGTTTTTTTGAGATTGTTGAATTTAAATAGGTCTTGCTGCTCGATATTTATGTAATCATATAACTCTTTTGAACTATTAATTAAATTCATGGTGTTAAAAAATGCACCTCGAGGCAGTCGAGGCGTACACCTCGAGGTGAGGCAGTCCTTTTTAGCCTCGAGGCATGTGCCTTGGCCCTGTCCAGTGAGGCGTGCACCTCAGGTGGCTGAGGCGTAGCCTCGAGGCGTTTTGCTTTTTTGAAGTATTGTTTATGATTTAATGGTTTGCATGGTGGTTTGAGAAGCTTATAAATATATACTTATTTAGGATATGATATACAAGTTAAATGCCTAAATTCGATGTTTCTTTCGTGCCCATAACTTCATATTTACTATTAATTATGTCTAACTATTTCAACAAACTGCTCATATTTACTATTAATTATGTCTAACTATTAATTATGACTAAATCTGATGTTTCTTTCGTGCTCAAAATAGAAGGATCCATATACCCGAATACAAGTAGAACCACTCTTGAAATTTTTCGCCTTGGGAGGTGGGGGGGCGCACCTGCTCCCCCCTAGAACCCCCATAGACTCGCTGATCGAGCAGCGAGACCCTCCATCTTGTTGGGGTATGGTACGACAGGAGGGGTGCACACTGCATACACAATTCTTCACCAATGTTAGATGGTTAGGATTCAAGACATATCAACAATTCGACATATATTTAATCGTACTTTATTACAATAATATTTCAAAGATTTGTTCGAACTGGATAGGATATACGGTTTCTCTCGCGATCATATATTATATGTTAGCCACAAAACATAAATTTCTTCGACGTATATTTAATCGTACTTTTAATTACAATAATATTTCAAATAGATATGCACTGATTAATTCTTTCACAACATTTATTGACGACACATTTCTTTTTTTATTGGATGCAAATGTGTAGAAAGGGATATGATGTTGTTCTATCTTATATTTTTGGGTTCTTATCTCTATTATTTCATCATATCTTGTAGTGTTAAGTATTATATATTGGACAGAGAACATATAATTACATTGACGTGTATATATATATATATATAATTATAGTTTTATGCATAATTTTCTCTATAAACTGAGGTTTACGCCTCGACTGCCTCGAGGCTTCGTGTCGCCTCAATTCCGAGGAAAACACCTCGTTCCGTTTTTAGTTTTTTCAAACCTTGATTATATTGTAACCAATTATAATTTTGTGCAGGCATTCTATAACTGGGCTATTGCTATTTCTGATCGGGCTAAACTACGTGGGAGAACAAAGGAAGCTGAAGAACTATGGAAGCAGGCATGGTCTTAATCCTTGTTATTCTGTCAATGGTCCGCAGAATTCTTCCTTTTTCTGAAAATTGTTGCAGAAGTACTCTGCAAAATGTACTATCTTCATATTCTTAGTGTTGTAAGTTTAATTTCTCAAGACCAGCTATTACCCGAATTATATTTGTTCATAGTTAAAGAATTCATTTGGTTCGCCCCTCTTAAAGTGGGAAAAAGACTTGGTTACTGTCATTTTGATTTTTTTATAACTGTAATTCAACTTTTTTCCCTCTAAAAGTCTTTACCTTCGACATGCTTTCAAACTGGACTACTCCTTGGCAGCTTTTCTCATTGAATCACAGATGAACTTTTTGCTGTATCATATAGGTGCTGCCCTTTTCCTCTTCTACATTTTTAATTAGTTATGTAAAGATGTTCTAAAATGTAATACAACTGCTTTTTACAAAAATAGCAAATAGTGGTGTTTCGGAAAAATATGGCGTATAAAGTTTGTAAAACCTCTCTTCCCATATACTTTAATTTTTACATCAAATTGATTAATAAACCTATAGAGGAATTCATATAATAACCATTGTGTAGAGAGGTCAAAGGATGGCTAGGACTTCGAGAGTCATTCTCCTTAATTCATACAAATGAAAGTTGTATAAACGAGTTTATAATTTACCTTGACAAGGTTGACAAATAAGAGGCTTCATGTTACACTCCCTACAGAGTTTGATACCCTCAAACATACATAATTTGTCATATGTGCCAGATACTCGTGTTCTCTCATGTTTTCACTTGTAATGAAAGCTTCCTTAGGGAGGAAAGAACCTATCTAAAAACTCAATATTGGAAGCACCTTGTGGTTATATATCTAGTTTTTTCGCATGAATATTGTAATAACTTGGTAGATCCTCTTTTTCCATGCTATCGACTGGTAAAATAAACTCAACATGAGTTCTATTAAATGTTTTTTCTTACTTTGGCTTCCATGTAATTCTCCTTATGACCTTTGTGTTACATCATTGATCTTGATACATGTCATCATCTCGGCTCTCGATCTTTCACAACCAAATATTCGTTATTGTTCACCTAAACCGTGCTTCAAATTGTTGAAGCTCTATCAAGGCTTGCCACCCTTTTTTTAGAAGAGAAAGGGCGGTATACCTAAATTGCACAGAGGAGAGAAGAGCCTGCCACCCTCTTGGCATGGGTGCTTTAAATCAATGATGCTAAGGCCTCGCTAATCGAAGGTCTTCCCTACCCCGTTTATGTAAACTGCATCCGCTATGAGGTGACTTCAAGGGGGATTCAAACACTTGTTGCAACTCATCATTAGAGATACGACAACTTTCTCTCTAGTCGGTAGCATTGTCAGATTAGATCTTTAGGTGCTGATCACCTTTTCTCCATGATTTTTGCATCCTTAGATGGACCCTGCCTCGATCTTCCTATCAAAGGTGATTTGGTGACCGATCATCCCCGTTAACAAGCCAATTGTTGAGCTTTAATGAACATTCCACGCATGAAGGCATACATGTCAAGACATAAGCAACCTTAATGAGTAGCCTCGTGCAACCTCAATGAGGCGTCCACATCATAGTGTTGAATCAGACTTCGAGATGCTAAGGTGTAAGGCATGGTTGAGATGCTGCCCAGGTTCCTATGTGTCATGTCCCTTGCCCATGACAATTAATTAGGTTTTCAGTAGATTTCTCGTCCACCATTCAAGTTTAGTCTTCTTTACTTTGAATTAGATTTTTGATACATTTCTCTCCACCATTCAAATTCTCTTCTTTGCCGTTGTTAGAGTTATTGTATCTTCTATTTGTTCAGGCCATGTAACCGTTCGGGGACTTTTATGTAGTTCTCCTTTTTTGCTCTCTAAGGGTTCACTCTATAAGAAACTCTAGACCAATGAAATAAGACAACGATTCATTCTCTTCTTCATATGGTATTAGTGCAACAATCCTAGATAGGTGTTCTGATCTAAATCCCACCGTCATCGCAAGCCGCGCTTTTGCATGGCCTCCTTGTCATCGGATCTCACGACGAGTGCCCCGTATCCCTCCGCACGTGGCTGCAACACCTTCTGCTGCTCTTTGTCATCGTTGTTGGGCCATCACGCCCTTGCCTGGGTGTCGCTGGGCTCTACCAACCACCCCGTGCCACCTTTAGGTGCCACTAGGCTCTGCCAGTCGTTGATGGGTGCCACCTGCCACCTTACGCCACCTCTAGGTGTGTCGCTGGGCTTTATCAGCCATTGCTATAGGCCTTCAACCACCCTATGCCGCCTCTAGGCACGTTGTTGGGCTCTGTCAGCCAATCCTTGGTGTCGCTAGCCACCACTAGCCACCACTGCACCTTCCTTGGTGCCATTAGGGTCCTCGAGGACCTCATGATCCGCTGAGTACTGGATTTTCAATATCTAAGGCACTGATTTAACTTTATGATTGACTAAGGTCGTGCAATCAACTCTTGACTTCTTCTAATTGACCACGATGGTATCTCTTTCTATGGAGACATAGCCCTTGTACACTACTTTGTGATGGTGCAAGACACTTCTATCAAACTTAAGGGTATGGGAAACTTCATGCTGTGGTCTCGTTCTTTCAAGGTGTTCATTGGTGGCCAACAGAAAATCTACATTTTTACAAAAGATCATCAAGAAGAAACATACAAGGATTATGCTACATGGTTAGGAGATAACTATCAGGTCAAGGCACCTCTATCAAACTTAAGGGCGTAGAAAACTTCGTGATCTAGCCTCATTCTTTCAAGGTATTTATCGGTGGTCAATGGAAAATCTACATTTTGACAAAAAATCCTCTCAAAGAGATGAACAATGACTATTACACATGGTTAGGAGACAACTCTCATGTCATCACTTAGATGATCAACAATGTTGAGCCGTACATTGCGATGAATCTGCTCTACACGGACACAACCAAGGAGATGTAGGATGATCTTGAACAGACCAAATTCAATAAGACGACCAAATCGCAACTCGCCGACATCTACATGCGGATCTAGTCTACATCTTAGGGCAACTTTACTCTTGTCGAGTAATACAAGCATCTCAGTAGCTTGTATGAGGAGCTTGCGATCTTTTAGCCTGCATGTTGTGTCAAACAGGTGTAGGAGGCTAGGAGCGATCGGGCCAGTAGGTGTATCGCTCTCTCAGTGAACTGCATCCTAGGTACCAAGTAGTGGAGGAGTAGTTCCTGATGTCGGACACTCTGTCGATCAAGACCATATTTGGTCTTCTCCAAGAACTGGAGACATATGCTAAACGACCTTCTACTTTACATCCCGCAAAGAATTCTGCTTACTTTGCATCATATGTAAGAGGATGATGGTGGAGCTTTTAAGGAGGTCAAGACCGTGACTTTGGCTGCAATCATGGACGTGACCTGAGGCATGGCCGTGGTCAAGATACTACCGCTCCTCAGTAACCATAGTGCTTTCATTGTGGTCCCTGGAATCACCGTTCAAACGATGTTGGTAAAAGTTTGGTTATCCTCCTCATCTAGAGTGCCTACGAGACATGTATGATGATGCAGAGGCGTCTTCTGATCCATATTTTAGTAGACAGGCAATCCAACTCAATGTTGCGGATTACTCCCGCCTGATGCATATTCTCTAGAGCCATGGGCTCGTGCTTCTACAAGTGAGAGTGCTACTGCTAGTTATGCTACCACTTCAGATACAATAGCCAACTCTGGCACTACTTTCGCTCCTGCTTGGATCATTAACTTTGGAGTCTCCATACATGTGATAGGAGAAAGTAGTGTACTAACTTTCTTCAAACCCTCTTCATCAGTGAAGTTGGTTAGGATCACCAATGAGGCTTACTCACCTCTTACTATTGTTGTAACTACGGAGTTCTCCTCCAAGCTTCAACTATCTGGAGTTCAATGTGCTCCTGATTTTCCTCTCAACTCGCTGTTTGTTCGTAAAATTTATATTGAACAATCTCATGGCACGTGGAGTACTGTTACAACTCCCGTAGACATGTCTATTGTAGGATGCAAGTGGGTCTTCACTGTGAAGCATCGAGCAAATGGCAACATTGATCGCTACAATGCACGGCTCATAGCTCGTTGGTTCACCCAGAATTATGGGGTAAACTATCATGACACTTTCTGTCCAGTAGCTTGGCACTCCACACTTTGGGTTCTTCTCTCTATCGTCGTCACACGAGACTGGCCTTTGTATCAGCTTGATGTGACAAATGTTTTCTTCTACAGTGATCTTTTGGAGGAAGTCTACATGCAGCAGCCACCGAGGTTCGCAACACTCTCCTTTTAGCTAGAGCATGAATGTTAATCATGCTCAGCTTGTTATATTATAACATTTTCAAGCTGAATGCGAGCCAGTGGCATGGTAAACATATCCATAGAGAGTTATATCTTATTGTGTAATGGTTAGATACTATAATTTGCCTGCTAGTCACCTGTATCGACATGTATCTTCAACATTTCTTGGTGCATAGATGCTTGCCTTAGGATTTGTTGGTTACTATGCAAGCACAAAAAATATTCTAATAGCTCTAAGTCTGGTCACAAATTGTTGTGCTAGTTGCTTCACTTCTGTACTTCCATTACAGTCTTCTCCTGTAAGGATGATATCATACACATATACAAGCATTACCGCACCTTTTTCATTATTTGGTATGAACAAGGTGTAATCTGTTGGTTACCTAGCAAGGCCTGGAATCTCTAATACTTCTTGTAAATTCTGAAATCAGGCGTGAGGTTTTTTTAAGTCCATAGATAGATTTGAATAACAAACACACATTTTGACATTCTTTTCGAGCCTCATAGCCTGGAGGTTATTGCATGTACACTGCCTCTCATAGGTCACCTTGTAAAAATGCATTCTTTACTTTGAATGTGATAAAGAAATTTGTCATAAATTTGTGTAAAGCCCTTTTCTATTAGGCATGCCTTATACCGAGCAATGATCCATCGAGCTTGTATGTCATTGTGAATACATATCTGGATCCCACCATTCTTTTATCACTAGAGGGATAACAAGCTGCTATGTATTGCGTAAAAGAAGTGCATCCATTTCCTCGTTCATTGCTAGTAGCTATGTTGAATCATGACGAGGCTTCTTGCAATCATGATGGATATCTCTATTGGATAATGCCCCAACGAATTCTCCATAAGAAGGCCCACATCCAGAAAGAGACATGACTACTGACATATGATGTTTGTTGCATTGTATGGTCCCCTTTTTAAGGGATATGGGGATATCTGCTGCATCACTCACTTGGTCAGCTGTTGCACCTATTTCCATGTCTATGGAAGTGGAAATGTCATCATATGTACAACTTTAGTCGAAGGGCATACATGAGGGAGAGATGGTGCCTTCTCAGAAGGGTGTGCAGGGTGTGCCACTGCTGATATATGATCCTATACTGATCATCTTATGGATATGAACAGGAATATGAGTAGCTAATTATAGGATGTGGAGGAGACACATGCATTTCAAACCTAGAATAAAGCAAAAGGGATTCTATACAATCGATAATAAATATGTTAATAAGGAGGACATCTCCCCAATATGTTGAAGGAACATGATAATCTAGGGGTAAGGCTCGGGTGATGTCAAGAGTATGCCGATTTTTGCGCTCTACAACACATATTTGTGAGTATGAGGACAGGTTGTTGGATATAGAATCCCAAGTTTAGATAGAAAAGACTGCATATCATGAGAAATGAATTTTTTAACATTGTAATATCTAATAGTTTTTACATAGGCATATAATTGATTCTCTTTTTCATTGATAAATTGAACTATATTGAGAAAAACATCAGATTTCTTTTTCAATAAAGAAGTCCATGAAAGTCCATGAAACACAAGAGAAATCATCTACGAGAATAAGGTGCTATCTATTTCCTAAATGATCAGGATAGTGATTGCATCTCTATAAATCAAGGTGAACAAGAACAAAGTGTGTACTTGAATGGAGAGATAGTAGATGACATAAAAGAACTTCGATGATGCTTCCCCTATTGGTAGGCCTCATACTCTTGACTAATAGTGGGAGGAAACTAGGGAAGGGCCCGATAAAGTTTTTGAAGATATGAATGTCCTAAGCGCTGGTGCTAGAGAGTGCTTGAAAAAGCCGAAAAATGAGTTCTAAAATATGCATCAATATTATACGAGTGAACAAGATGATAGACACTCCCTTCTTCATGACATGCACTAATCATCCTCCTATTTAGTATGCCTTGAAAAATACAAGACATATCATCAAATATAGCCTAACAGTTAAGTTCCTTGCAAATTTAACTTGCAGATAGAAGACCGATTGGAAACTCATGAACAGAAAGAACATTGTTGAGTTTGATGTTTGGGGTGAGATGGATCCTTTTTTTCTTGAATCAGGGAAAGCTTGCCATCACAACTTGAATAGTTCGTCCAGGGAGAACTTGTCGCATCTGATGTGTAAGAGATTGGGCCAACATGGATACTTGTACGTATGATTGCAACGTTCTCTGAATGAGTGGATGGTCACTCTGATATGAGTGCAAAGTGCTCCAAGGTGGAACATGTTCAAATGTTGAATTAGATCTTTATGCCCCATTTGGGACTACCACAGACTGACCATCATCCTTAGTAGTGATGACTTGAGCAATAGGGGTCTGACACCCATGTTTGCTGTAGATGTCTGCCTCGGAATGCCTTGCTTTTTTTTGCAAAAAGTGTATTGGGCTATGTTGCATCCTTGACTTTACATGGAGTGTCCACGACCATGACCCCTGTATTGGGCACAACCTCCTCATCTCGATGGAATAACAAGCACAGTGATCTGGCCCTGGACTATCATGGTAGTGCTAGTGTGCGAGACGACTATTTAGATTAAAGTGTTGTATGCCTCCTTAATGGTGGGCAAAGTGGCAACGATAATCATCTAGTCCATGGTGGCAACATAGCTCGAGTCAAGTCATGTGAGGAATACCACATTTCCACGTGATTTCTCAAAAATAATTTCCATGTGTTGACAGTATTCATTCTGTGTAGGGAAAGTGCATCTTGGAACACAAGTATTGTATCTTTCAATTAGAGATTTTAGAAGAGAGAAATACTCTTCTAGGGGGCATCCTGCTTGCTTGAGGTTCGTTATATCAAAATATGCCTCGAACATCCTGTTGGAAGTTTTTCCTATCCATAAGTGGCTTTCCAAAAGTCAACATCCCATTGTCTTTCGCCTAGATGGCGTTCTTGACTGTCTTGGTAGCATGCTCTAGCTCAAGTAAAATATGCTCCATGTTGTATCCTCGCAGATCATTAAGAACATTAGTGACCATTTGAGGTAGTTGGTTTCGTCCAATTTAGGGATCGATTTGAATGAGGGTAGGCGAGCACTCCTCCCTTGTACCTTGAGGTGTCACTTCGGTTCTGACATCTCTGATCCGGTTCCAGTTCCCAGCCCTGCTTGCAGCAACAATAATATATGATAATCGATTAAATCATAATACAATGCTTACATGGTCAGAGTTCACCGAAGATAATCGGCCGCAACCTATAGGGAGTTGGATAGGGAAAGAGCAAGAACATGTGAGGCAATTTCGTAGGAGCTTGTGGGGGGTTTGGAGAATCTGAACGAGGTTGGCTTGTGCTGACAGGTTAGTATTTGGTGGATCGGGGAAGGGGTGCTGGTGGCATGCGGCAAGGGGTGGGGTGGAGGGATGGAGGGTGGCACATGTTAGTAGGGATGGTAGTTGGAGGGGTTGCATGACTGGAGGGGTAGTGCAGGCTGGTAGAGCTGGTGGTTGGAGGATTTGCGGCAGGTGTGGTGTGGTTGTGTGGAGCGGCGATGGGGGGGGGGGGGGGTTGGCCGGGTGGAGGGCCAGCAAGAGGTGGGTGTTGGTGGCGTGAGGGTTGATGGTGGAGATGTTCGTGGCATGGCTGGTTGGATGCGGTTTAGTGGCATGCGGGCAGGGGGGGCTGGTGGCGTGAGATACTCTTCGTTGTCGGAAGAACAAAGATGACGGGTGGGAGAATCGCTCTGGCACCTAGTTAGAAAATTAGACTAAGAATTTCATATTGATACTGAGAACCCTATGGCTACATATATAAGTGGAAATCTAGGTGTTAGAGTTATAATAAGAGATGCCTCTCCATTGAGAGGACGAGAGTACTCTTAGGGTTAGGATAACAAAATAAAACTCAACATAACCATTAGTATTAATGCAACATGTTGAAGAGGAGTGCCGAATTCCCTTTAATATTTTTATTTTTATTTGGACATCCATTTAAATTGAATCTCTTAACCGCCTTCCGATATTAAGGAAGGCTATTTCTCTTAAAATAACAACTCATTCATTTCTTTTCAAGTATACCAAATAGGTGAGCTTATGATTGATGTATTTTCTTAATAATAATGGAACACCAAAAAATGTTAAATATGTTTTATTTGCTGAATCACCGAGTTCCTCTAGATTTTGTTTTTCTGGAAGCATATAGTCAAGTTGGGCGAACCAATTTAGTTTGGCATCTTAACATTGCAACCTGTGGCTAGTCATCTAATATTTTGCAGTGTAATTTTCGGATTGTTTCTCACTGACTTTAAAAATAGTCAGTTATGTATGGTAAGCATAATATCTTGCTCGTCTTGTGAAATTATTAGGGTATTGGGATCATTCTTGCATGATGCAAGTGATGGTCCATTACTGTGGGACTGAGTGGCTTTGAAATTTTCATATGACAATAGCCATTTCCAAATATCACCAACAAGTTTACATTGATATTTAGATATACATTCTCTGTCAAAATTACTAATAAATCATTTATTGCACAGGCAACACAAAAGTATGAAAAGGCGGTACAGCTCAATTGGAACAGTCCTCAGGTATGATATGGAAATATGTAATCCAAGTGAATCTGGACATGCTTATGTATTGAACTTCTGCTATTGTTAAGTACATGATGGATGATCGGATTTTTCCTTCCTTGATTGGTGGACCCAGTTTCTTTTAAAATTTGTCAGTTTTCTGACATTGAGTTTTCTTCTCCATTAAACTTGGCATCATCTTGATTAAATTAAAAAGACTGAAAAATACTGAGATCGACCAATGATAGTTAAGACAGTTGATGGCTGCACTTTGAACTTAAAACTGCAACTTTCTGAAATTCACCACCAACTTAATAAGTTCGAACAAAAAATACCATTGTGGGCCTAATTTAACTTAATCTCGATTTTTAAATTTGAACTGTTTTCGTTGTTAATCTAAGTGAGTATGCATCTTCTCGCCTTTCAATTGTTAGCGTAACTACCTTTTCTGCATGTTATGGAATAATGTCAAATGTGGTTGAGTGAACATCCTCAAGTGCTCTTAAAGGGCGTGGGAGGCATGATTCATGTCCTTCAGAGCACTAACAGATGAAGAAGCAGAGCAACTGACCATGCGAACTGTGGACCTGAATCGATGATCGGCACTGCATATACATTTTTTCACCTCTTCACTTCATATCAGATATCTGCGGACATTCTTTAGTTTCCCATTCCTCTTGGTGCCAACTCAATTAGCTCGAAAATCATAGAGAAAGCATGAGATGGTGAATTTGTTTCCAAGAAAAGTGCCTAGGCATAATGGACCCTTTCTCTCCTTCATCTTCCTTGTGAATATGGGTTCATGGTGTCTGTTGCTTGTCAAAGGTTGCAGGTACCCTTGTTGAAGACAAATGAGACTGGTGTAACTGAAATTGTAATTTTATGGTGTGTTGGCGAATAATATGCATGCAAATCTGAAATAAAGTTCCAAGAGCTTCAATTAGCCCACTTAATTTTGTAGGCTGTGTTATTTTTTTTAAGTCCAAAGGAGGGGTAACACGCTATGGTGCCCGCCCCAAAAATTTATTCAAAAAAAGGATAAAAGAAGCAAAAAGTACAGAACAAGATACAATCACACCAGAGACCAGTCCTCAACAAAAGCCCTGGATTGAATACAAACATTCTTCCGATAGAACCTTTGACCAGAGAACAAGAGAACATTCCTAGCTAGCCAAATAGACCAAATCAATGACAGTGGGCTCAGGATCCCCCCCCGTGGTCGCTGTCGAGCCGACCGCATCGATCCCCAAAAATCATCGAAGTACCTCGAACTAACCCAGTCAAGCCCGAGGTCCTCTCATAAATCGACAGTGCAAGAACATGTGAAGAAGAGATGATCCACCGATTCGATACCCACCTCGCATAATGGGCAGCAATCAGAAATCGTACCAAAGAAGCGCGCGCAACGATCCCACGTCATCAAACGCTTGCGCCTAAGAAGCCAAAGAAAGAAGCCAATCCGCTCTGGTAGCCGAAGACTCCACACCAAGCTACAATCCCCCTTAAGCACCTCAGATTTTGCAGGAGGCGGCCTGCGAATCGTTGCGTACACCTTCCTGATCGAGAAAGAAGATCCCCTCCGAACCCAGTGGTCTCTGTCTCCCTTGGGGTGCACACAACTAGCCAGGGAGTCACGCATAAGAAGGAACTCCTCTAGCCTTTGATCCGAAAAGTTCGCACAAAAATGAGGCATCCAGTTTCCATCGCACCAGCAATCAACAACCCTCGCATCTCGATTCACCGCCAACGCGAAGAGCCGCGGGTACCGACTGGCGAGCGTCCCATCCCTCGTCCAGTCCTCCATCCAGAAGGCGAAAGAGAGCTCGTTACCCAATACAAGCCTGAAGAGATCATGAAATCGAGGCAACAATGAAAGAATTCCTTTCCAGAAAGAGGACGATGCACTCCCCGAAGCAAGCCTAACCGGCGAGGAGCTTGAGAAACTATAAATGCGTCGAATCAGATCACAACATTAATCCTCGACGCTTCCCCACAATCTGGACATCCATTTTAAAATCAAGGCTTCATTCATAGCATCCAAACGCCAAACTCCCAACCCACCCTCAACTTTTGTCAAGGTTACAATATCCCAGTCTACCAGGTCCATGCCTCTAGCCTCCTGACCGCTCCTGCGCCAGAGGAATCTCCTCATCACTCCCTCAATACGTGTACGAATCCCCTTAGGCAAGATGCGCGAAGACATGAAGAAGATCGGAATCGCAGCAATAACCGCCTTCAACAGGACCAACCTCCCCTTGGAAAGGATAGAAGACCGCCAGCCCACCAACTTGCCCTCCAACTTCTTGACAACCGGTAGCCAGTTCGCCAGCTTGACCCCACCGATCGTCAGCGGCAAGCCAAGGTAGCGGATAGGTAGCTTGCCGCTAGCCACCCCCAACTCCTCAATACACACACGCGCATCCTCCTCAGAGAAAGCAAAAGGCACCAAAATAGATTTGTCCCGATTTTGGACGAGACCCGATAACTCACCGAACAGCTCTAGAACGTCCCCGACAGCACTGGTCTCCACCTTGCCACCTTCGATGAAGAAGATAGTTTCATCCAATATTCAAGAAGGCGCTATGCGGTATTCAGTCGGAGGGGTCACTGCATAGAGAGTATGCGGTATGCGGGAGAGTATGCGGGAAGTATGCAGTTTTATGCGGTTTGATATTTTTTATTATTAAAAATATAAATAAATGTTTAATATTATGGTAATATCCTCAGTCGGGAGAGTATGCAGGGAGTATGCGGTTTTATGCGAGAGAGTATGCGGTTTTATGCGGGAGAGTATGCGGGTTTATGCGGGGAGTATGCGGTTTTATGCAGGGAGTATGCGGTTATGCGGGTGGGGCTATTTGGCTTTAGAATAAATAAAAAAAGTTCTATCAGAAAAGCGGCCGAGTATGCGGCCGCATAGGTGGTATACTCGGCCGAGTATGCGGGTCAACCCACATACATGACCGTTTCATCGTACTCGGAGCGACAAGACTGCCGAGTACGAGTATGCGGCTTACTCGGCTGTTTTTCTGAACACTGGTTTCATCCGCATACTGAATCAAAGGAACACTGAGCCCATCCTTCGAGAAGCCCGAGAAGAAGCCATTGCTCTGAACCTGGGCAACCAAGCAAGCCAGCACATCGCCGGCAATGACGAAGAGAAGAGGGACCAAATGACATCCCTTCCTGACCCCCCGTGGAAGTTGGAAGAAGCCATCCTCCGGACGGCCATTAACAAGGACCGCCATTGAAGTCGTGGTAACACAACACTTCATCCAAGATATCCAGACGTCCGGGAAACCCCGCCTATGCATAGCCTCCCACAGAAAGCGTCAGTCAAGAGTATCATACGCCTTTGCAAAATCCACCTTCCAGAGCATTGCCTTCACGCCATGCCTCTTCAGTCAGCAATGATCTTAGAAGCCAAGACCAAGCAATCCCCGATCTGCCTGCCGGGACAAAAGCCGACTGGAAAGGAGAGATAAAGTGCTCATGAACCCTACTTAAATGGACAGCAAACACCTTAGCCACAATAAGATATAACCCATTGGAGAGAGCAATTGGTCTGAAATCCTCAATGCGCTCGGCCGCACGGTACTTAGGAAGAAGAACGACCAAAGCTCTATTTACTTTGTCGAACCCAACGTTGCGCAGACACACCTCCTGAATCACCTCCAGTACCTCCCCCGCGATCAGATCCCAGAAATCCTTATAGAAGGATATCGGGAAACCATCTGGGCCGGGGGCGCCCCATCCGCGTTGAGCGACCAAACAACGACCTTCACCTCCTCCAAAGTGACCGACTGAACCAAGCTCGAGGCGTGATCCTCGGAGAGCTGCTTCGCCCCCCGCCCCAACCATCTCCACCGACGAAAGAGAGTTCTCGACGAGAAAGCATGGAAATGGTCCGCAATCACCCGTCCCATCTCGCCGTCACCATCAACCCGGATACCATCCACAATGACCGAACGCAAAGCATTGCCACGACGCCTCCCGTTAGCGAGTCTGTGAAAGTACGCAATGTTGGCATCCCTCTCTTTAAGCAATTTGTGTCTAGATCTCTGTCTCCACTCTGCAAGACGCATCTTGTCTTCCAGAGCCACCTGCTTAAGAGCAATCTCTCTCCTAGCCAAGTCATCCAAAGGCTGAAGGATATGGTTAGATCCTCAAGCACATCACGGAAGCGTGAGCATCGTATCGAATACGACGAAGAACGACTAGTCGTACTAGTTGTTCTATGCAGCGGGAATTAAAAAATTTTATGCGACGAAACCACATGATCCAAGAACACTTCTCGGATCGTTTCGTCTAAACAACAAACAAGTAATAGGATTACCTCTTGAAGCGTGGTTGCGATCGAGTCTCTAAACGAAGAGACCTCCTGTCTCAAGTCCGATTCGTCAGAGGAGACGCTTGCGAGCGCGGGGATAAACCGCGTGCTTCTTGCAATCCATGTTGATGATCCAAACGGTAGATCTCTTGATCTCGACACACGAGATCCGACGTCTTCTTCACGAGCGAGGCGCACCGAAGGAGATAGAGATCCACGAGCAAACGATGGGGCAGCATAACGACGACGCTGCGGTGATGGAGAACCTCTCTAGGGCATCCATGGTGGACGACCATGAGAGGGAGAGAGAGAGGGCTGACGTGTAGAGAGAAAAGAGAGAGAGATATGCTTCTCAAGCATTGTGTAAAGAAGAGCAATGGGGTGCCTCTCCTTTTATAACATTTTGGGATCCATGGATATCAATCCATGGGACAACACAAATCCAATGGTCCTCATTGATTGTGTTTCTTTTAATGGCTAAGATTTGTGTTGGTAAAAAGCAACAACAATTAATTTAATAAAAAATCAAATATATATTAAATATAATTTGATTTATATCAAATCAATCTCCAATGAAGAAATAGGAAAGGAGGCAAGCCTCCTACCATGAAGAGAGTGGACGGCCACCACATTCCATGTAGGAAATGTGGCCGTCCACCCTCTATACAAGGAAGGTGGCTTCTTCTCCTTTTTTTCATGGGATACATTATCCCATTAATTTCTCCAATATTTGCAATAACTTTTGTTGCACATTATTTCATAAAAATAAATCCAGTTTATTTTGTGAACATTGCAATCATGCCATTGAAAATTTGTGAATCACATTCACAACCTAAAATAAAATGTAAATTACATTTTCAATTTAATGTCCAATGCGAATCCAATTCACATTAACATTTAATTAACAAATGTAAATTACAAACATCTCTCTCTTATATATTATAAATCACATTTATAATATATTTGATTAATATGGATTTTGGTATCCGCATTTTTCATATTCATGATAATTAAATCACATTTAATCATCTTGGATCTCTATTCTCTTGTGTCCAAATAATATGAATCACATTCACATTATTTATGTCTTTGATAATTAAATCACATTTAATTATCTAAGACAACTCTCTTTACAATATG
This sequence comes from Ottelia alismoides, assembly GCA_037367405.1. Taxonomy (NCBI): domain Eukaryota; kingdom Viridiplantae; phylum Streptophyta; class Magnoliopsida; order Alismatales; family Hydrocharitaceae; genus Ottelia; species Ottelia alismoides. The sequence goes on along the minus strand of JAZKJV010005075.1, from coordinate 240,826 downwards.
AATCGAATTCATATTAATAATGATAATTAAATCGCATTTAATTATCCATTTTCTCAATGCTCGGATACATATATCAATAATAGAATTATCCATGAACTCCTTCAAGGATAATGCGCTTTCCTCGCGAATACTTGGAGATAAGGACAGGGCGATTGTATTGTTCCACGTATAGTGATTTGGATATTGAGATCATATCTCAAATCCAGATCGAGGGCCTCCCATAGATGCTTGATTGAATCAAGACCGCAAATCTAATCTTCTCATTATATCTGAATCACATTCAGATCAATATCCAACATTTGGACCTAGATCAGATTACTTCTCTACTGAGAGGAGTCACTAAAATCCAGACCCATTTCATCACTCCCTAGGAATGGAAGGGTCATGGTTATACAATCGTTTATGATCACATCACCCTCATGTATTCCCAATACCTGTACATCCTGCATACTAGAAGACTCAGACTAAACCCGAAGTATTGGATCAGCATTATACTGTCTACTTCATGGTTTTATCAGTAAGTTTCTCATTCGATCATTGGGAGTTGGTATCGATCATACACTTTCCAAAAGCGTATATCATACCTAGGTCTTGATCATATACTTTCCAAAAGTATATATTAAACCTACAAATTCAGTCAAGCTTCCAAAGCGAGACGACCGTGCACACGGAATTTGATTCTTCCCAATATCTCATGAGTGAGCTTATGTCTTCCGATTCAATACATAAACCTGTATGATACCTTTGAGAGATCGTATTACTCATATGCGCTTATATGCACACCAGTGCGCCGGTGTATAGACCTTGGTCAACCTATTGGTCTGCCAAATGTACATACTTAGACATATAGTAACACATCTGTCTCCGGTCAGAGGATGTGTGCCTGTATCGTGACAACATACGATATAGGACTTTGGTTATCTCGATCTCGTTAAGTCAACTCCTTGACCTAACTAATCTGACACATCCAAATCTCTATTCCTATGCAGAGGACCTGCATCAAGAGGTCGGTCAGATATCAGCCTAAATGAGAAAGGATTGCCATCTCCTAGTCAGGTTGGAGATCATCTCTTAATAATCATTTGACGGTGCTTGATGAGTCCTCGATCTAACCCTTTAGATATTCATCCAAGCACCAACCTCTATGATTCAATAGTTGAATCAACAACTGTATGATTATTAAGATGACCATGGTACATAACCCTAATTGTACTAAGAGACCTATTATGCAAACTATTTATTCTTCATTTCAGATCAGGGAATGATATGTGCAATAACATTTATTGCATAATGGCTCGCCGTGGGCTCGTATTTCCAACAAAGACAACGTCCCCGAATCCTCCAATTGGTCGAGGCAAGCAAGATCCTCCTTCGCCAAAGCCCTGGTTTCCCGACGGGCCTCGCACGACTCCTTAAACGTGCAAATCCTCCCCCGCAAGGAGACAAGCTTTTGAGCAAACCTCAAGACAGCCGAACCAGAGACGACTGTAGAGGTCTTGTGAGAAGAAACCAGCTCGTGGAAGGAGTCCTCCAACAGCCACGCCTTTTCTTATCTAAAGAAACCCCTCTGGGGTGACTGCTCCCCCGAGTCCCACAACAGAGGAGAGTGGTCCAAACGAGTCCGGAGCCGACTCGTGGCAAAGGAAAATTGAAATAGCTCTATGAGTTCCGAGGAAGCCAAAAAACGGTCGAGGCGCGAGCGAGACCCCGTGTTCCGCCAAGTATACTTTACATCCGCAGCATCAATCACTTCGAGCTATAAAAGCTCCACCAACTCCACAAAATCCGTCGATCCCGGGTCCTGACCACCACGCAAACATGGTCGATCCGAGGAAAGAAAAGTAACATTGAAATCTCCCCCAACCAGCCAAACGGGCTCCGTGAAGGAAGCCCTAGCCGACCGCAGATCATCCCAAAGCTGCTGTCGAGCCCCCGGTTGGCAAGGCCCATAAACACAAGAGACCATAATATTCGACGCAGAGGAAAGGCTATCTAAGAGCACGGTCAGAACATGGGTTCCCCTTAGATCCGAACGAAGCACAAAACTCTGATCCCTCCACGCAACCAACAGGCCACCCGCAGACCCAACCGCGTCAATCACACAAAAGCCAGAGAGGGAGCCCACGTCGAAGGAGCGCCAGACCTCCCCCAAACAAGACTGAAGCTTGGTCTCCTGAAGCATAACGATGTCACAACCCCACTCAAGGAATCTAGAACCCAAAATCTTCCTCTTCTTCGGGTCACTCAGACCTCTTACGTTCCACGAGAGGATCTTCATTAAGAACCGACGCAATTACCCCCGAGGCGGATAACACCCGCCAAAGCAGCTATTTATGCTTTACAAACAGTCATAGGTGGAAGATTGCTCTCCTGCCTTCGCGAACACGAGCGTCTTCTGTACCTTTTTCCAACCCGCCGGCTGTCACCCCCCGAAGAGGCCAATGCTGATGTCGACTCTTCAGCGGATCCCTCGGGCGAATTGGAACCCATATCAGGCAAACCACCAGCCAACGCCTAGGAGTCCCACTCTCGATCTGCGATAGAGAAGGGCGCGCCAGAGGGGAGGAAACTCCAACCGTGCCTAGACGGCCCAACCACTTCTTTCACAGTGCTCTGGCCACCTCGAAAGCGCAAAGGATCCACCTGAGCCCTAGTCGGATCCTACAATGAGAAAAGATTCGAACGCAAGAGTCCGTGCATAATTGGATCCAGTGATCACCATCATTAAGAACACAAACCACACACAAATATATCGCACGAGAATCCAAAGCCGTTGAAAGAGAAACTGCAGACCCTTCTTGTCCAATCCAACGGTACACGGGCACCCCCCACAAGTGGGGCGAGACTTTGGGCTCCCAGGAGGTACCGTCAATAGGGCTGCAGGTCCCAAAATCGATCTTCTCAAAGGGCAACAGAAGACGAGACGACGCCAGTTGAAAAGACGGTGCACACATGGCACCAGAAGCGACGCAAACCGCCCAACCACCATAAGTCGTAGCGTCTCCACTAGAGACACCCCCGGAAGACGGATCGTCTCCACCGGATAGCGGATCGTCCCCGTCGGAAACAACACTGCGGCTGGAGTCGACGCCTCCGCCCCGACCCCTCGGCAGAGACGACTCCAAAGGATCCAAGAGGCGAACCTGCAACGGAAAGCGGAAGCGGCCTATGGCCAACTCCGTCGAGGAAGAGAGACAAACTGAATCCGGGCACTCCAACAGCATGAGAGTAACCTCCGGGTCCGAGCCCGGGAGCGTGCTATCGTCCAGAATTTGCAGAACCGAGCCAAGCCTCCAAAGAGGCAGACCTAAACAAGGCACCATGCGTGACAGGAATGACACCCCTCGCACTTCCGCCACCCTCCTTGAGACACGATCAACAACGCCGACCACAAATCTTGGAGACCTCCATTCAATGCGACGAAGTAGGCCGCTTCCGTAGAGGAAGAGAGACAAACTGAATCCGGGCACTCCAGCAGCATGAGAGTAACCTCCGGTTCTGAGCCCAGGAGCGTGCCATCGTCTAGAATTTGCAGAACCGAGCCATGCCTCCAAAGAGGCGGACCCAAGCAAGGCACCATGCGTGACAGGAACAACACCCCTCGTACTTCTGCCACCCTCCTCGAGACACGATCAACAATGCCATCCACAAATCTTGGAGACCTCCATTCAATGCCACCTGGGTCTTTCGTTGCAAGCAGTTGCACCCTTTGAGGCTCCGTCAAACCCCTCGCATAGCGCCTTCGAGATCCCAAAGCCACCACGCCCCCGATGAACGCACCATCGAACTCTTTCGCTAAGGCCGTTCGCACCTCTGCTACGGAGGAGGAACCCTCCACCCAAGAGCTGATGAGGAGTCCAACAACAGACCCCGAAGCGAGAGACCTCGAGTCTCCGCCCTCCGCAACACAGCCCACCAGGCTCATCGCTTCCGCCGAATTGTGCGAGGCTCCCCTTAGCCCCCTTCAACCGCCTGCGGATGACCAGATGGACAGGAGGAGCGTCGATTGTGTTATGGTCAATATACCATTATGCAATGGAGCCACATGGTCATCTTCTTGTATTTTCCAGATTTGGTCATTATTCCAAAAAACATTTTTAGAAATATCCTTGACGCTAACCAAGACCTCAAGACGTGTGCTGTCTATCAAGTTGAACAAGTCGAATCAACCTTGACTTGGACTCGCACTTGATAAACAAACTTGGGCTCAAGCTCGGACCCGATAAGCTTCGAGTCCATGAGTATTAACTTGAACTCCAACTCATTGAGTTCGAGTTAGCTAACGGACTTTTTAATGAACCTTTTGTAATTTGATTTCTATATCTCTTGTTCGCGTCTTTAACGAACCCAATTGAACTTGTTAGGAATCTTGATGATGATGATAGTAATGATAATGATTGAGTTCTTTTTTGATTCCGTATATAGACGAACTTATTTTTGACCACTCTTGTACATATATAACAATTATTTTGGTATCATGTTATCCAATCTTATATTCCCATATTTATAATGCTTCCTATTTTTGATCATTTGATGTCATACCACTTTGATTAGAAATAACATATTAAGCATCAAAATTTCATGTCAACATTGTTCCAGTAAATATTTCGTTATGATCTAAACAACTTAAGTACAAATGCGATTAACACTTAATCTCCTTAAAAATACTTTTTTGATTTCGTGATGAAATTCAAGATTAACACTTAATCTCCTCCTTAATACATATTGGAATCAATGAAGTTGAGGATATGGGAGGATAAGGAGTTGCATGAGCATTTTAGAGAATCGTAGTGGGTTTGATATGTCTTGTGGGAGGGTCCGAGATGTATCATCATTATCATCTATTGATGGAAAATGACTAATGATGGACGGTTGTGGCGTGCATGTAGTGCATGTTCCTAAATTGAGTCAAATTGAGTTGTTGAGTCGAGTTTACGAGTCGAGCATGAATGGACTCGAATTCCACACGATTAAGATAACGAGTTACTTATTTGATTTAAACTCTTTCGTTAGAATCGATTCTCTGATTCGTGACTGCCAACTCATCTGGGATCTGCTACTGCGAGACATAATTGGTTTTTTATGTGTCTTTTTAGAAGATGCATTATGACAAGGGACATATGTGTGACTTTTTCAAGGCGTCTCCAATGCTTGCCCGCTTTGTGATACACAAATCGAGACTGTGGATCACTTATTCTTTCAGTGTGCTAAGGTCATACCAATCCGGTCTGTTTTTGACTCCTCCTGGCTCAATCTGCAGGACTTGGACACCTTTTAGAAATCCTTGTTTCTCGGCAGACAGCGTGATAGGATAGAAATTCTTAGGCCGCTAGCATCAATATGGGTTGTTTGGTTGGGTAGAAATAGAAATGGTACTCTCTTTTCATCTCAGCATTTTTATTACAAAATGCAATCTTCCATTCTAAGTCTCTTCTCGAGTCCTGGATACTGTAAGTCTCTCTATAATCTCTTATCTTTTAAATATATTTGGGACGGGCACCTTCGCGTGTATCCCCCTCTTTGGCATAAAAAACTCTTTCATTAGCTTTTCAATTCTGACTCACGAGTTCTTATCGAGTTGAGTCTGACTTGAGTTCATCAAGCTCGAGCTTTCCTGACACCCCTAGTCATGGCACACATAGGCATGTGAAAAACTTCTTGTTTGGCACTAGAAGTTTGTTCACTAAGTACTATTTATATTTGGCTTGAAGAAAATGCATGGAATCACAATTGAGATCGTGAGCATGGCCTCAATTTTCAGCGAAATTCGGTCGAATTTTTGTCGAATATCGATATCCAGTCGAAATCAAAATTCGACCGAAATGACCGAAATATGGGAGTCCTAGTACAATAAATGACCGAAATGACAGAAATTTCGGTCGAAATTCCATCGAAATTCTGTTTTGGTCGGTACCGAAATGGTGACCGAAACCGACATTTAAGGCCTTGATCGTGAGTTTGTATTGCATCACTTTAGGATCATTGTTTAAACAAACGAGTCCTTGATATATCACATAGGTTCTTCAATAATTTATCCAGTTAAACTTTAAAGTTACAAAGTTGTGGGCAGGTCCCTTACAACAACAATAACTATCTTGGAGGTCTTTAATCCCTAGAAACCTAGATATTGATACCCCTAATCCTTAATTAATTTTCTTGCTGCCCTACTAGATCCAATTCTTTGATTATTCTTTCATCAACTCTTTTTTAATAAGGAAATCTTCCTCTATCACTACTCCATGATTACATATCTCTCATCTTTTTTAAAAGTCGGGATACATTAGATATTTTAAGCAAGTAATATAGTGCATAATAATTTCCTTGCAACCCTTTCATTTTTTTCGACTTACTGTCCAAGGTTAACTCATAAAATATGCAGGGCTAAGACTAAAATGAGAAGCTGGAGGTTTGGAGTTATGCCTTAGAGACTAAAGGATTTCATATAAGTAGGGCTACGACTAAACATTTGGAGTACACATTTGAAGGAAACAACGAAAAGTAGTCGAGGTGAAGATTGAAGACGATAACATTCAGAAGAAAGATTCTTTTAGATATTTGGGATCTATTTTGCAACATGATGGTGAAATTGATGGAGATGTTACTCATAGAATAAATGCAGGTTGGTTAAAGTGGAGATGGGCCTCTAATGTTCTTTGTGATAAGAAAATCTCTTTGAAAGTCAAAGGAAAGTATTACAAAGCAACCGTGAGACATGCTATGCTCTATGAATTAGAATGTTGGCTTGTGAACCATAAACATGTGCAAATAATGGTAATAGCAGAAATAAAAATAGTAAGGTGGATGTGTGATCATAAATGAAAAGACCAGTTGTGGAATTATGCAATCAGAAGGAAAGTTGGTGTAGCTTCGATTGAGGATAAGATTAGAAAGAAAAACGCTTCAAACGGTTTGGCTATTTGCAAAGGGGGTCGGTTAATGCACCAGTTTGACGATACGAGTTTTGAGATGTTGAACTGGTTAAAAGAGGGCGAGGAAGTCCCAAGAAGTGTTGAAATGAGACTATTCGAAGGGATCTTAGTTATATGGATTTAAGCTCGAGAGTGACCCAAAACAGATTTGAACGAAGGTAAAAAATCTATGTAGCCGACCTTAATTAATTGTGGGAAAAGGCTTTGTTGGTATTGTATTGTCCAAGGTTAACCCACCTTCAAATCAAGTGTTTGATTGGCTTTTTTTTGCAAATGTATTGACTACCTTAAATTGCCTTATCTTTTTCTACGATTTTTACACATAGTATACGCGATGACCCTTGTAATTTAGTAGGACAAACCTCTCTTAGCAGATTCGTGTTGGCAACGAATGCCAAAGCATGATGGATAATTGTTCTGGTAGATGGGGCTCTTTTCCAGAGCTATCAGGTAGGAAGTGATGGTTTTACTTACCGAGCAAATGAAAGGGTCCGGTTTGAGAGGATAAGACCTAGGTGCTGAGCAAGGATCCATAGAAAACGGACAACTTTCCCAAAGTCTAATGATAGAGACTATCTTCCCATGTATAGTATAGGACCTGCGGGCAACTATAATATTATAAAAAAACTAACATATTTATAATATTATTAATAAAAAACAACATAGAAATATATCCCAAGCTACTTTATAATTATATACCAAGAAATATATAGTCTCAAACAGTTATTTCTTTTAAGATATGTATATGCCTCCAAGTTATACCAAAGTTTTCATAATGTTATGCATTTTCTCTATAACATAGGAAGTCGACTATATATTTGGGGGGTGGGGGGTTGGTGGACGTGCAAATGGAAACCACACATGTATAATGAAGTCTTACCGAGTTACTATTAATTGATTTTAGTGATCGACTATTATTTCCATCAGTAGAAATTTTAAAGTAGTTCGGGTCTATTTTCTCAGTTGGGTTGGGGTTAGTTGGCATGTTCGAGGGAGTTGAGAGGCATGTTGCACCATGCATCGAACCTGCCCTGGCTTGTTTTACTTCGGAATAAAGAGCGTCACATTAGAGACCATTGATAGGGTCCTTTTCTAAATCAAACTGACGAGCTCATAGGCTTGTTTACAAGCACACTTCTGCCTAAAGCCTTTTTTCCTTCCCCATTTCTCGTACTTAGGACCTATTTTATATCCTTGCAGGTGTAGCCTGACTTCCACCTTTTTTGAGCTTCTTGATAGCTGAGTTTTTCTTGCCTTTCTTCTTAAGTGAAAGGTCCTTCGTCTCGTTTCGAAAGCTTCAAGCTGATGATGACATCATGCATGATTTTGAAAGCAATAATTGTCATACATGAGCTTATTGGATAGTCTCGAATTCTCCACCACAACATTTTCTTCTTTTGAAAAGCTCGCAAAATATGTGAACTTTTGTTGAGAATAAATGCATGCAAAGGCATCATTATACTATAGGAGGGGAGACCGGTAATATTTGATGAATGGTGGATCGACGGGCTAAGGTAGACCATCTTTAGCTAGAGTTTTTTTTGAAGCTCAAAAAAACGGGGGACGCACTCGTTGGTGCTCGCCCCATATTTATTGAAAATAAAGAAAAGTTAAGAAACAAACTTACAACAAGTACACGGAGGGAAGAAAGGGAGATAGAGGAAACCCAAAAACACAGAAGGTATCACAATAAGATACCTCCATACAACAAAGACCCCCTAAGGAACAGACCAATCACAGGCCAAACGAGAAGCAGAGATGAGGACGTTTTCCGAGTAGAATCGCTGGCCTGCAAACAGGGCTTCATTCCTAGCAATCCAGATGCACGATAGCCGTGAAATAGAAGTGAGAATGTCGTTCCTACTCCTCGTCCGAGAACGAACCAAACTATCGCAGAAAGAGGCGGAGCTCGAGACGTCGAGCCAATCCAATTCCGCCCAAACGCCAATCGTTTTCCCACAGCGGAAGAACAGGTGGTCAGAAGTCTCGTCCTCCAGATTGCACAGACCACAGGTAGGCGAAACCGAAGGGAAAATAGCAGAACACCGGCTGCGAGTTAAGAGACGCCCACGACGGAAAAGCCATAAGAAGATGCCAATTCGTTCGGGAACCCTGAGGCCCCAAAAGAATTTACAGTCCCGAAGCAAAGAATCATCAGCCACAACCAAGGGCGGAAGAAGAGCACGGTAAGCCTCGCGAATGGAGAAGGAGCCGTCCTTCCAACAAAAGTGGTCGCGACCCACAGAGGGCGAGGGCGAGACCGCAAGAACCTCCAGCAAAGCCAAGAAATCCGATTGGCGCTGATCGGAAAGATTTCCCGCAAATCTGGGCCCCCAAGCAGCCCCATCCCAGAAAGAAACAACCCTCGCGTCTTTATCATCCACCAACGCGAAGAGGCGAGGGAAAACATCCTTCAGAGGCCCCCTACCAGTCCAATCATCGCCCCAAAAGCGGATGAGCGAGCCATTGCCCAATTTAGTGACGAAAAGAGCACGGTTACGGACCATAATATTCCAAATATCACGAGCGAAACAGGATGGAGAGCCCAATAGGCGAGCATCGACACCCAAGCCTCGGTCAACCCCCACCGCCAACCTCAAGAAGTTAATCATTAGATTATCCTCCGGACCCCAAAGGCGAGTCACCCATTTGAGGAGAAAAGCTTCGTTCACGACATCCAACCGCCGCACCGCCAGCCCCCCATCCTTCTTTGGCCGAGCCACATCGTCCCAAGCGACCAAAGGAACGCCGCTACGCGCAGCCCCTTTCTTACCCCAGAGAAAATACCTCAAACAAGAGTCCAACCGCCGACGGACCCCCTTGGGCATACCTTTCACAGAGAAAAAGTATAAAGGCATAGAAGAAAGAACGGACTTGAGAAGAACCAAACGACCTCCCCGAGAGAGGATAGCAGCACGCCAGCCAGCCAAGCGAGCAGCCATGCGATCCACCAGCGGCTGCCAATCACGTAAGCGTGCCCGACCCGTAGACAACGGGAGCCCAAGATAGTTCAGCGGAAGAGCACCCACGGGGCAGCGCAAGATCCTCGAACAAACCATAACCTCCTCAGGGGGAGTGAAAAAGGGGACCATGGAGGATTTATTATAATTGATGAGAAGCCCCGACGCCTCACTAAAGAGCTCCAAAGTGGTAGCCATCCCAGCAACATTCGACGCCCCGCCCTCAATAAAGCAAATGGTATCATCCGCGAACTGAATAATCGGCATAGAGAAGGGCCCAATGGAGCAACCACTGGACAGGCCCGCCGCAACGACATTATGAATCATGCTGGATAACACGTCAGAGGCCAGAACGAAAAGTAAGGGAGCAATGGGGCATCCCTGCCGAATTCCCCGGCGGGGCTGGAAGAAACCCCCCGCCAGCCGGCCATTGAGAGAAACAGACAGAGAGGCAGTCGAGACGCAACGTCGTACCCACGAAATCCATAACGGAGGGAATCCCCGCCTCTTTAGCACAGACCACAAAAACCGCCAGTCCAGAGAGTCATAGGCTTTAGAGAAGTCGATTTTCCAAAGAATTCCCCTAACATCGTTTTTGTGCCAAGCATGGATAATTTCGGACGCCACCGCATAGCAATCACCAATTTGTCTACCCTTAATAAAAGCCGCCTGGGAAGGCAATATGAGCGAATCAAGTAGCGGGGCCAGCCGACGAGCCAAGACCTTAGCAATGATTAGGTATATGGCATTTGAAATGGAGATTGGCCGGAAATCTTCAATGCGGTTGGCAGAAGAGGACTTGGGAATGAGAGCAATAATAGACTTGTTGAGCTTATTAAAACCGCAGTTGCCGGAACAAAATTCGCTAGCGACCGCCAAGACATCCTGGGAAATGACATCCCAAAATTCCCGATAGAAAAAGACCGGGAAACCGTCCGGACCCGGGGCTGCGTCAGAGTTAAGAGCCCAAACCGCCTCTTTCAATTCCTCCAAAGTAATCTGACCGATGAGGAGATTTGCATTCGCCTGGGGAAGCACAGCGGCTCCCCTACCCGTCCACCGCCACTGACGCGTAACCCTGCACCCATACCACTCCCTGAAATAAGCCGATACTGCCAAACCCAACTCCCGCTCCCCCTGCACCTGAGAGCCATTAATAATCAAAGAAGAGATAGAATTGGATCGTCGGCGACTCGAAGCGACCCTTTGAAAGAAAGAGGTATTTGCATCCCCCTCTTTTAACCAGCGCAACCGAGAACGTTGGCGCCATTCAATCACGCGCTTCCGATCCTCAAGCTTCACCTTATCCATGGCATTGGCGCGAGCAATCAACTCCTCCTGGGAAAGGTCACGATCATTTTCAATACGATCGAGGCGCAAAATTTCTTCATCCGCCTCCACGCGGGAGGCAATGCGGGCGCAACGAATGTCCTTCTTAAAAGACGCCAACATCTTCATGAGGGATGAAATCTTAAATTCAAACCGACTAGCGGCATTGCCCGATGGAGAAAGCTGAGACCAATGTTGTCGCACGAGATCACGAAATCCAGACTCCAGTAGCCAAGAGCGCTCAAAACGAAACATGCCATGCGGGCGGATCTCCTCCCCATTCGACCAAAAACAGGATTGTGATCTGAGAAAGCGCGCGGTTTCGAGGTCACAAAACATAAAGGGAAACAATCCATCATCGAGTTATTTGCCAAAAAACGATCAATCCGCGACCGCGAGGAGCTATTCCTCCAAGTGAAAGAAATGTCGTTTGGAACCAAAGATTCAAAAGCCAAGTCGTTGATGAACTCCAAAAAATCCGAGGAGCCCGGATCGAGACCACCGCGACCCCGTGGGCGATCCTGAGCGTGCAACGTAACATTAAAATCCCCGCCAATCAGCCATGGAATGTCTCCAAAAACAGCTGCATCCTCCCGAAGGTCCTCCCACTGTTCACGACGGGCAACATGACAATTTGGGGCATAAGCACAAGAGAAGGCCATACAAGTATTAGTCCGAGCGCAAATTAACAGCACCGAAATAGAGTGACGGCCCACCCTACAAGATGAAAAGGAGAAGCTCGACGATCGCCAAGCCAAAAAAGCCCCTCCACGAGCCCCCAAAGCATCCAGCGCACGGAAATCGTTTAACTGACCAGCCCCAAAAGAACGCCACATAGCATCGTCCATAGCCAGCAGTTTCGTCTCCTGAATGAACGCAATATCACAAGACCATTCAACAAGGCGCGCGCCCACAATGCGCCTACAATCCGCATCACCCAATCCACGAACATTCCAAGATACAATCTTCATCAAAAACAGATAAGAAAGCCCCAAAAACGGAAAAGCCCCACCGAAAGCAACAAAAAGGAGAGGTGCAATCAAAAACCAGGGTGGCGCCGGTCAGCCAACTGAGCAAGGCCTGCCGCTTCCGCAACCGCTTCGCGCAAAGATTGGCAAGTAGAAACCACAGTGGGACTGGAGAAAAGGTGACGCCTCCGTGAATAGCTTCGCCCATACCGGGACGCAGGAGAAACACCCACCACCACAGCAGAATCACAGATAGGGGACGACGCCGCGTCATAATCAGAGAAAAGCGAATCCCAAGACGCCGGATTAGGAGGCTGTCCCGCAGCAGCCGGCTGGAGGACCACATCCTCCCCTTCAGCCCTTGAATGGGAAGCAGAGTCCGAGCAAAGAAGCAGCGGCTGAGACACCGGAGATGAAGGCGAAAACAGATCGTCCAGGCGACCGTCGAAAGGCACCGCGCTAATAGGGAGAGGGCATAGAATTTCGGGAGCCGTAATAAGGAGATCCGAATGGAGGCCCGAGCCCGAGTGCGGATCCGAGGAGAACTGCTCCGAGGCAACCTGAAGGGGGGCCCAAATAGAATTTGCCAAAGGGTCATAAGGGATAAACGACCCGACCTGTGATGGGGCCACCTGCAATAAATCCGCCGGCATAAAGGAGACACCATGGGAAGACGAATCAGTATCCAGGGGAACTGCATCTGCAGACGAAGGGATTTCTGGGAACCGAACCGTCACCATATCTTGGAGGGGCCCCCTTGGTCGCGGAAAACGAAGGGCCTCCACACCCGCACGTGATGAATAAGCCATGCAAGGCGCCGCATTGGGAAAGGCCCCAGAGAGGACCACGTGGCAAGAGGGAGATGAGCCGAGACCCGCAAGCACCTGCCCCCGGCCTGCCGGAAGCGCGACTGAAACTCCCTGCCGACCCACCTCCGGATTAAGCGGAGCCGACCTCGCCGGCGAAGGAATAAGAGAAAGCTCCAGAGTAAAGATCCAGCGACCCAAAAACATCTGATCAAAACGGGTCTTACCCGCCAAATCAGCGAAAAAAGCTGCCAGAGCCTCGACCAGCACGCGGCAGCACCGCCAGTCAGCTCCAGGGGCGAGGCCGTCATCAAGGATCTGAAGAACTTGCCCCCAGCTGGAGAAAGCCTTCGAGAGAGCGTGCACCGTCCTAGAAAGGAAAGGCACCCCCCTCACCACAGCAACCCGGACCTCCGTCGAGAAAACACCACCGTCAGAGACCCGCAAGCTACGCCATTGAACTCCAGCAACACCTTGGCAATGAACGAGCCTCTCCCGTTGCTCCGGGGAGAGACCTCTAACGCAGCACCGCATGGCATCGAGAGAGAGAGGAAATCCCCCCCAAAACCATCGCCCAGGAAAGCCATCGTAGCATCGCGAATAGACTCCCAGTCAGCAACACGACTCTGAAGCACCCCAACCAGGACCGAGAGGGCAGAGGCCGGGCCCGAACGGGCTGACGAACCTTCCACCCCCGCCCTCCCTGGCACGAGAAACTCCGCAGCACGCCCAGCCCCCTCCTCCGAGGCAACCGCAGAACCCCCCCTACCAAAGAAACCGAAATCTCCGGCAACTGCGAGCACACCGCACCACCCATCAAAGCAGGCTCCGCGCCCAGGACCACGACCTCCGGATCAGCAGGAGACGCAGGCCCACCATCCGTGGAGCCATGCAAGGCCGAACCTGAGGAAGAAGAAGGAAGAGCCGAAGGGCCCGCTACCAGAGCATCACCAGCAACCCCATGCAAGGGAGGTGAGGACCCAGCAGCCGCCACCACTTGAGCGAACGAGCGAGAATCACGACCCCGAAGCTGGGGAGATGCACCAACGCGCACGGGGAGGGGATTTGCACCACCACGCACGGGCTTGGCACCAACCCGCAACCTCGGAGCAGAGAAAAAAGACCGGCAGGAAGCCCGACGATGGCCAATTTTCCCACAAAGAAAACACCGCGGGGGAGCAAGACACTCAGACGCAGAATGACCCCGAGAATCACAGCGGAAGCACCGCTTACCCGGCTTAGCGCGAGAAACCCTGGTCCAGCCGCCATCGCCTACCTCAGCCATAGAATGAGACCGCGATGAGATCTTTAGCTAGAGTTGATTGGTTTAAGTTCTTCCGATGAAGGGTAACCATAGAGTAAGTCCAAATCTGTCGACGAACTCTAGACTCCTCAATTTCGTTGGGTGCTTTTCTATATGAGCTAGTTATTAACAGTTCTCATTTTCACAAACAAATCATCATGAACTCACTCTTACTTGTACAAGTAAATTGAAACGATCTTGAATTCTACTAAGCTTTTTCTTCATCTATATATGCCCAAGTCCAGTTAAGTAAGAAAAGAATTGGGATCGGCCAACTATCTATATCTTTGCACTATTTTCTTGACTATATATTTAAGATGCTTTTACATTCCATGTTAGGATCTCTAAATCGTGCTCGATCACCTTGACGGACCACAACCGGTCATCGGCATGAGTCATGTGCTAAGCTAACTATATGAAAGGTGGGAGTGAAGGCAATGCATTGTTAGGCTTTGGGTCAACCAACCACGAAAAAAGCAACATGCGTATGAGTAAGGGTCAAACTGAAGAACGATACTAGGAGACTATTTATCCATTCATATCTAACCATCTTCTTAATAAGCTATGCCAACATAAATAGTTAGAATCTTTCGTCAGAACCTCTCTGTCTTTTTAAGTGAGAGAGTGAGCAACGACTAAGTGATTTGTCATCCCTTGAGGATAGACCAAACCCCATCCATGGGAAAGAAAAAAGGCAACACCAAAGAAAGGGAAGAACGATATGGTTGGTTTTGTTGTTCCCACGATTTTTGGTTTCTTTTTAGCTTGGGCCGATCATTTTTCCTCGTTGGTTGAGATTTCTACAAAAAAGTGATGCGGGAACGTATTCATTGCTTGACCGCTCGCTCACCTACTCATCGTAGATGGGAATCTCAGTGCCACGTAATGATTGAGAACGTAGATAAGGCTGTAATGCATTTTGTTCTATGCATTCCTTTAGTATTGCATTACCGAATATTAAGGCGTCACACATTGTAGGGAGGGTCGTTTTTAGTAGATGAGTCCTCGGGATGTTAGAGCCAGACGGATTTGGTAAAAAGAATTAGTAATTGAAAAGCCATAGGATTTTCGGATGCCCTTCAAAGTTCTTTATAGGGATGATCCTTTCTCGATAGACCATGGTATCCATAACCTTGCATTTTTTGGCCAAATCCGGATCCGTTTCACTCCCCCCTTCACAATCAACCCCCTGCATGCGATCCATGTTTTCGATTTTAATCTAGTAGCTCAGATTCAGCCAACAACACTTGTAATCTCAACAACTCAGTCTTTTGCACCACAATCCTCGGTAAGTGCGTATGTGTTATGTAGAGTAAGTTCATAGGTTCATGCCCTAATTGCAAAAAATAGGGGTTTTATGGTGTAATTGGACAAGATTTTATGGTGCATGGTGTAACGAAACTCTTTTATTTTCAGTTTAGTAACCTTTTCCCTTACCAATTTGACAATGAATGCTCTTCTCTATTCATATATCCGAAGTCTCTTTTTCGGGGATATACTTTATGCTCTACATAGAACACATTCCCATTTGACGTTGTTGACACTACAATTGATTTTTGGTATTTGCATTTCTTATTCTAGTTATTATTTTATCGGAGCAATAGATCAGCATATTTCTAGTCAGAAAAAGTGTTGATGTGAAGGAATGGTCCGACCTTTAGTAATAGTATATAAATAACAACCCTGTGGAAAAAAACCTTTTCTATTTGAAAGTTTTAGCAAAAGTTGGGACAATTTTATGACATCATATCACATTTTTGCAATCGACCTCCTGGTTGCAAGATATTTGCATATAACTGTGTAGACATAATATCCTTGAGGCTAACACAATGGGTAAGTTTATTGGAGAGTAGTACACATATAATCAAGTGCTGGTTATAGCAAAACTTTGTCCAAGTCTTATCCAAGAGTCCGAGTTGTACAGTGTTGGTTAATTCTATCACTTTTAATGGGGATATTGCATGTAAATTTTTTTAGCATGTCGTGCTGGTGGAGTTCCACTTTCATCCCATGGTGATAGGGGAAAATCTTGTCTACCATAGGTGCGAATTTTATGGGTTCAATAAGTTCTGTATGGAACAGCTCCAGTGCTAATGTGCAATTTTTATGGGTTCAATAAGCTGTCTGTCTGGAACTGCTCCAGCGCCAATGTGAAGTATCTGACGGGATAATGGCGACAGGTTGGAATGCCTTTGATTAGAGGCCCCAAATGTCTCATATGCCTTTGATGAGAGGTCCCAGAGAACCCATACATGTATCTTGTTGGCCAGTGGCAATAAGTTGAAAGGAGGTTTTTATGAGTATTGTGAATCGTTTCTCTATATGCAAGAGGAAATGTGCAGTGAATGTAGAAATTCTAAATCTGGTAGGAAGCGATTAAGATGGTTTTATGCGTATATAACGAGTCTTGGAGTTTGTTTGGTTTAAATATTCTTTTACACCACTTGGTTTATCCTTGATCTAGTGATCAATTCCTTTGCTCATGTAGTTGGTTCAGCATAGTTGAGTCGACACCAATACGAAGCTTGGTGAAGTAGGCATACTTTGAAAATAAATGATCGGTTGGGTTAATTTTTACATGATACATCTTTTTTGCACTTTGTTAATTCT
This sequence comes from Ottelia alismoides, assembly GCA_037367405.1. Classification (NCBI taxonomy): domain Eukaryota; kingdom Viridiplantae; phylum Streptophyta; class Magnoliopsida; order Alismatales; family Hydrocharitaceae; genus Ottelia; species Ottelia alismoides. Next base: position 223,921 of record JAZKJV010005075.1, on the reverse strand, counting down.
TAACTTGCACATTATTTATTCTTGTTTCTAAGGGACTTTTTCATTCCTTTTATTTGTTTGTCACAGGCACTAAATAACTGGGGATTGGCATTGCAGGTTGATTTTTCATTAAATTTTTTTCTCATCTTTCTTATTTTTCTGCATATTTAATATTAAGATAAAGTTCTTTTGTGACTGCGATGCAGTGTCCTGATTTTGCTCATTTTATATAGGGATTTTATCACTTGTGCCCCTCCGAGATATCGCAATTTCAGTTATGCCCCTATCTTTTTGGTAATATCAGTTGTGCCCCTCAAAACTTGCTAATTTATCACTTGTGCCCCTCGGGTTAGTGACCGTCCATCCACAGTGCAAACGACCGTTAACTTTGAGGACATAGGCGGAATTACTTTAAAAAAAAAGGTTAGGAGGTCATTTTAACCTTCTTCCTCATCCTCTTCTTCTTCCTCCTCTTGCCCGTCCTCTTCCTCCTTCTCCTCCTCCTCCTCCCTCTCCGCCCCCGCCACATGCCGCCCAGCTCCGCCCCGAGCTCCCCTCCCCTCCCCGGCGCCGCCCCTCCCTCTCCGCCCCAGCCTCGAGGCAGCCCCGACCTCCCCCATCCCCTACGGCCCCTCCGCCCTCGTCTCCCCTCCCCGACGCCGACCTCCTCCCCGGCGCTGCTCCCTCCGCCCCGACCTCCTCCCCCCACTCATGCACATCCCCCTCCTCCCCCAGCTCGTCCCCCACCCCTGGGACTCCCCCTTCCCCGCGCCACCCCGAGCACCCAACCCCCCGCCCCTGTCCCGCAAGCCCCGCCCCCCGCCCCCTGGGCCTCCCCTTGCCCCGCGCCGCCCCGAGCACCCAACCCCCCGCCCCTGTCCCGCAAGCCCCGCCGCACGCCCCTTGAGCCTTCCCCTGTCCCCTCGAGGGCGTCACCACCTCGCGGCGCTCACCCTCCTCGGCACCGGCTCCGCGACGGCGGCCCCCTCGAGGGCGTCACCATCTGCGATGGCGGCTGCGACATGGGCAGCCACACCAAGCCCCTCTCCTTGGTTCTCTCAACGAACCCATCAGGAAACACTTCCTCCAGCCTTCAGCATTTAGATAAATTTTCGATTAATTGATTCATGAAAAGTCACCAAAAAATTCAATAAAATTCACCATTTGATCCGTAATGAGTGATATATCCGTGAAAATGCAAAAATTTTAAAGATTCGATGGATGCATGAAGGTGCAAATAAGAGAGAGAAATTATGAAGAGAGGAAGAAGAACAAATGGAGGAGGAAGAAGATGAAGATGTGTGGACAATAATACCCCTCTTAACTGCACCAAGGCTTGAAAAAACCATGGTTAAGTCAACTCATTGACGGTCAATCTGACGGAAGGGCACAAGTGATGACGGAGCAAGTTTTGAGGGGCACAACTGATATTACCAAAAAGATAGGGGTATAACTGATATTGCAATATCTCGGAGGGGCACAAGTGATAAAATCCCTTTTATATATCAAAGTATTTCATGCATAGGTTGAAAGTAGGAGTGTCTAAACCTTTTCAAATGCATCTCAGGAACTCAGTGCTATTGTTCCTGCACGGGAAAAGCAGAACATTGTCAGAACTGCAATAAGCAAGGTGCACAAATTTCTGGATTCTTATTTGGGTTCGTTTACACTTTGAAAGTTTTCTTGAAGAGTCTTATTTTCTACGGCTTGCAATTATGGACAACAATTTTACATGCTTTCTTTCTGTCAGATCCGTGCTGCCATCAGGCTGCAACTCGATTTTCATAGAGCCTATTTATAACCTTGGCACTGTACTGGTATGCGTTTCTTTTTCTGCCGAGCTTTTTTAATAGTATGGCATTTATTCCTATGAAGAATGATGTGACTTAAGAAATATATTATTATTTGCAGTATGGTCTTGCTGAGGATTCGTTAAGGTCTGGACGACCAGTGAGTGCAAAAGATGTTTCTCCAAATGAGCTGTACAGCCAGTCCGCCATTTACATAGCAGCTGCTCATGCTTTGAAACCGAATTATTCGGTAATACTTTTTCCGTGGGATTGTTTCTTGCCTGATTTTCAACTTCCGAACACTTTTTTGCTTGACTCCTTATTTCAAGTTCCAAATATTTGTCATTAATTTGACATCGACGAAATTCAGACTAAGTAGAACATCACATAAGGGGATACAATTTTTTTGAGTTAATGCCACATTTCATAAACAAAACATATCCTTTTCCCACATTAAGTAGGGTCAGCTACATGGATTCTTTGCCTCCATTCAGATCTATCTTGAGTCATTCTCGGGTTTAGATCCAAAAAGTTAAGATCCATTCGTATAGTCTCATTCCAACACTTCTTGGGCATTCCTCGCCCTCTTTTAGCCGGTTCAACATCCCCAAAACTCGCATCTCCTAGTCGGTGCAAATGCCACATTTCATAAAAAAGGGAAAATAAACAAATTCTAGAAAGTCAAAGGGTCAAGAAAGAGAAGATAAATTAACACGATGGAATTATGAGATAGCATTAAAACAATGGCGAGAGTAATAAGAATATAATGAACAGTTTAACCTGGAACTTAAATAACAAGTGTGATAGGTTTTTTTATAAATTTAAAATATATGTGAAACTGAATTCTTACCTCAGAAGCAATAAAACTACCATTAATTTACTCGTTCAACCCTCCTCGTAGCAATTCTTGGTTCCGCCTTATAGAAACTGATGGTCTGTTCCAAGTGGAGAGAGAAGACCCATCTCCAATGGAGGCCCCATGAGGGGTTGAAGCTGTGGGGTTCAACCAAACGAAAGGAGGAGTGGAGGGCTACCAAAAACAAGTGAAGATGAATGCGACAGTTTGGCAAATTGTTTCTCATCTCAAAAGCTCACCGCATTGCTTCCGTTGTCGTCTTCATGGACACATGGATTTCGAATGCTCTTATCTCCCGTGTTGTTTTCTCTGCAATAGTATGAGTCACCGACGTGCACATTCCAGATCTCGTCATATACAAACCCTCATAGGTCCCGCCTCAACAATACTCATAAGTATCGCCTCCGCAATATTTGGTTGAGCAGGTATCGACGATTGCCAAAGAAGTTAGATCCTATGCAGATGCACTAAGGGACTCCTCCAGATCTAAAATTCAGCACGAGGGGGGGTGGTGGTTATGCTAATGGGTGTTGTCACGGACAATAATTGGGATATCAAACTCCTCATTCAAGAGATGCAGAAGAACCTTTATGGAGGTTTCATTATTGATGTGGTTACGTTGGATAGCGATGTTCCATGTGCAAGGGGTTTACTACAATTAAGGCCACAATCTTGGTTGAGAAAGGAGTAATGGGAGGGATCAGATGGAGACCTCTCCGTTTCACAGACTTTGAATTGATTTCCCCGATTAAAAGAATTCTCAAAATTTGAGGGGTTCCATTCCTCTCAAGACGAATAGAGAATTTAAAACTGGCCCTCGTGGTGTTTAAAGTGCTATTAGAGATCATTTCATATGGCCGTTGCCCAGATTCAGACCTTTCTGCTATGTTTATGGTGGTGATGGGTTCTGGAGTTGCTCCATCAGAGCGGTATGCAAGTTACGAGTCGGTATGGCTTGTTTCAATTTTTTGGCAGAGGTTCTCACCACCAGCTCCATCGGCCGTGGAGGTTTCAGAGGCTTCAAATTCAAACACCTCACTGGAGATGATAGAGATCCCAAGCGAGGTTTTGCTGGAGAAGAAACACATAACACACCGAGTTTCTTATCGGAATTGAAGAGGGGCATGATTCAAAATTTCAATCAAAAGGGGTTTGCAATTTCAGACCTTGAGCGGTGATCAGATCTTATCGCCTCCTTCCTTATTGCATTTCGAATCAACCAATGCTGCATGTGGTTCGAAATCACCGGTTACATTTTGTTGCCCTTTCCTTCGGGGGTAAATCTTGTTTTGGAAGCCTTTAATATCGACCCGATTGGGCGAAATAGTAATGTCCTAAATAGACTTTCAGATCCACACAAGACCCGACTTTACGAATTCTGAACCGAACCGGGTTTTGACCTTTGCTTGAGGATGTTATCTGGTATCTCGATGCAACCTGTTAGAGGTCTCTGATTTGGAAGCCCCTCTCGATCAACAAGTTTTCATTGAAATGAAATCTCGAAGGTCAACCCTTGATGCACCTATTCATTTGCAAGTTGATGTAGCTGATCCTCCATCGTTGGATCTATCACCTGCGAGCTCTCTAAGAAGCATTGGGAGATATGACTTAAGTGCCAGTCTCCTCGAGCTCCTTGAGCACGACAAGTTGGGGGAAACTCAAAGGTTAAAAATGAAAATGTTATGGGGCGAGGAGAAAGGTCAATCCTTGGCCACTTATATGTCTGAACATGCAGCTGTTGATGAAGACACCTTGCAGAAACATCGAGAGAAAAAACTTTTGGTGGCAACTTTCACAGGGGGTTTCCTACAATGGGAAACAATTTGTTGAATCAATGAAGGTCCTGAGTTGGAATGTATACGGTCCGGGCGACCTGGAGAAATGAAGAGCAGTGGGCTCTTCGATAATGTCGTAGAGTTGTGATATTCTTCTATTACAAGAAACTAAATTAAGTATCTGGAACTCCTCTTTGTGGAACTATATGCGAATCCATTAATTTTCAAACTATAGTGTAACTAACACCACGAGAGCATCGGGTGGAACTGTTATAGCTTGGAGGGATTCATGTTTCACTCTCAAAGAAGAACATAAAGGAAGATTTGCGCAATCTGTTTTGCTGCGGAATCTCTTAGTTGATTATTCTATTATGATCTCATGTGTTTATGTGCCTATGATTGCGCCATCTAGGGGTGCTTTATGGGATGATCTGCATGAAGTTAGGGAATTGTTACCGTAACCTGCTTGGTTTGTTCATTGTTGGAGGTATGCGATCAAATTTCGCCGAAATTTGGTCGAATTTCGATTTCGGTAGGTGATCGAAATTCGACCGAAATGACCTATATCGACCGAAATTTGGGGACCCTAGTTCAAAAAGCGACCGAAATGATCTAAATTTCGGTCAAATTTCAACCGAAATTCGGTTGAAATTTCGTTTCGGTCAGTCACCGAAACGAAACTGAAATATGACATTTAATGTCTTGGTTCAAGGGAATTTATTTTCACTCTTTTATCCACTGATTGTCCACGAATGCGAGGAGGCCAGGATCATGGTTGACATGATTTATTGGAGTTAATGGATGACCCGGAATGAGAGGCTACAAATATTCGATACACTTGGTGGAACTCTGGATCTCATTCACGGGTAGATCGTTTTCTGCTACAAATATTCGATACACTTGGTGGAACTCTGGATCTCATTCACGGGTAGATCGTTTTCTGCTGTTCTCCGGTGCTCTGGAGTTATTTCCTCAGACCTCGGTTTCATCTAAACCGATATCTCGCTTTGATGATATGCCTCTGGTCTGGGATGCTTGTGAGAATTAGTTCCACGTTTGTTTTTCATGTTTGAGAAGTCCTGACTACTGGAAGAAAACTTTTAGAATATGGTAGGTAAACATTGGTTTGCTATAGATTGCTTTGGATCTGCAGCTACGAGGATGGCTTTTAAATTGGTGTCACTGCGTGGTAGACTCTGTGCCTACAAGGAGGTTCGAGAATTGAGATAGTCTCATGCTGCGGCGGAATCTGAGGTGTCTGGCATAGATGCCACTGAAGACACAAGAGATTTGACCCCCTTTGAACAACAAGAAAGAGCGGCTAGGCTTAAATTGATTGTAAATGAGGATAAGAAGTCTGACATAGAGCGGCATCAAAGCAAAACTGGCTCGAAGAGGGAGATGCAGATACAAAGTTCTTCCACAAAATTGCTAGTGGTAGGAGGAGCCATAACCTAATCAATAAGGTGGTGATCATTGGTAGACAAGTAGAAGCAATCAAGAAATGGGAAGAGCACTGGTAGACTACTTCTGCACTTTCTCTCACAAGGTGGATTCCATACTGTAGTGATGAACAGGACATGGAGCCCAATGTTTAGAGACAGATCTCACTAACTGGTTGGTGTGTGAAATCTCGATTGAGGAGGTGAAGGAAATAATTTGAGGGCTAAATGAAGATGGTGCACCTGGCCCACATGGATTCTTGGTTCTCTTCTTCTGGGAGTTCTTAGACTTAATTAGTGTTGAGGTAACACGTGTGATGGAGGAGTTCATGAGGGGCAACTCTAGATTCGATAGGTCAAACAAGGCTATTTTTTCCCTTATATCGAAGGAGGTTTAGGAGAGGGTGGAGGACTTTCTCCCTGTAGCACTCTCTAATGCCTTATATCTGGCTGCTGCTAAAGTTCTGGCAAACAGACTGAGCGTTGTTCAGAGATAAGTGTTGTAAAAGTTGCCCGACTAGCCCGACTAGTAGTTCCGACTAGTCTAGTCAGTGAGATGGCCGACCGAGTACTGACTAATTCCGACTAGGTACATTAATTGACCAATTTTTGCTTGATATAACGTATTTTTTTATGTTTTACTTTTTTTTATAAGGAAGCTTATTATAATATGCTTAATGTTTTATTTAAATTCAATTACTTCTTTTATTTTATTATGATAGCATAAAAATGTACAAAATCTATGTAAATATACATATAAAAATAAGTTACGTATTTAAAATAATCATAAAATTTAAAAGTGATTAAAGTCCGACTAAATTCGATTAATCACCCGACCGCCGATTAATCCTTAGTCAGGACCCAACCGACCGAGTACCGAGTACCGACTTTTGCAACCTTGTTAGAGATCATTACTGACTGTAAGAAAAGGACCAGTGGCCTATTGTGGAAGGTTGATTTCTCAAAGGCATACAACAATGTAGATTGTCGCTTCCTTTGGTCTGCTATGGCAAAGAGAAGATTCCCAGTACTCTGGATTTTCTGGATGAAGAGATGTGTCACAATGACCTCCTACTTAATGTTAGTTAATGATCATCTAGATGGGGGGGGGGTTCTTCCAGCCTTAGCGTGGAGTCAGGTAGAGTTGCCTGTTGGCTCCAATGCTCTTTGTTGTTGCAAAAGATGTTCTTGCACATATGATTGATCAAGCAACTACCTAGGGCATTACTTTGGGGTTCTTGCACATATGATTGATCAAGCAACTACCTAGGGCATTACTTTGGGCTATTCTCTTGGTGATATGTCTATACCTCTTCTGCAATATGCATATGATGCAATCTTTTTTATTGTAGGGGGACACCGTGAAGCAAAGGGGATGGATATTGTACTCGTTATTTTGAGTAAGCTTTTGGGTCTGAATATGAACTGTTCCAAGTCTAATGTGTTACCTTTTAGCTTATCAGAGCAAGATGCTTTGGCATGTGAAGAGGCTTTGAACACATCCCGTGGCTCGCTTCCTATTTGCTACCTTGGGTTGCCATTAACATGCAAATGGTTAAGAGCCAGTGATTGGATACCTATTTTTGAGAAGATTAAGAAGAAGCTGGTTGGGTGGAATGCAACGTTGCTATCTAGAGGCAGGCATCTCGTTCTCATAAGGGCAGTACTTAGTGCCATTCTAGTGTTGTTTTTGTCATCGAGACTACTTCCAGTTGGTGTTCAACAATACTGAAAACGATTATGCGTAGATTCTTCAGGGGTTAGGGTGAGCAGTCAGACAATGGCATTCCCTTAGTCGATTGGGCGACGATTACTCCTCCTAAGGTGGGCGGGGTGGGGATCCACCTTCTGTAAACCATGAACAAGCGCTCCTGTTGAAATGGGTCACGAGAATTTGGGGCATGTAAGATAGTTTGTGTTGCAATCTTATTCGTAAACTCTGTGCAATAAACACACTAGATCTCCCTTTGCAGTGACCTTCCACTACAACTCAACTTTTTGGAAGGGAATTTGCAATTTGTTGGCTCGGTGCTCAGACTTTTTCCGACCTAAGGTTGGGGATGGATGTTCCTTTGCTTTCTGGACTGATAACTGGACTGACAATGGAAAGCTAGCAACATGTTTTTTCATGCCTCTTTGCTCTAGCAACAGATAAATAGGCTTCTGTGGTAGATTACTGAGACAACTCTTGGATGCCAAATTTCACTTTTGCACTTTCAGACCAAAGGGTGGAGGAGCTCTTTGCACTGCTTGACGTTTTAAATCACATGGATAGCCCCTCTACAGGACAAGAACAATTGTTATGGAGGGGGTACTTTCTCAATCAAGCAAGCGTACATAAAGATTGTCATGCCATCAACACCATTGTAAGGAACTTTGGTTCGTGAGTCCGTGACAACCACTTCGTCAGTGGCTTCAAGTTGCCAACCCCCTCTTTGTTTTCTTGTGGTTTTTGAGTAGAGGGTGAATCTTAACTAGAGATAGATGGTCTGTATTCATTGTGGGATGTATCGATGGATTTGCACTTTGTGACAATGCAGCGGAAGACATCAATCACTCTTGTTTGAAGATTAAGCTGTTTTGGCAAGACCTTCAGCCTCATTGGATTAACACAGTGAATAATGAAGCTCATTGGGACTTGTTATACGATGTGAAGACACTTCCTCTCAATGAATTGCTACTACCTATAGCTGGCATGTGGGCAATTTGGCTAGCGAGAAACAAATATTCGGATCATTTTATTTCGAAACTGTAGTCTTTCATGCTAAGACTCTCCTTGTGTCTTGGGACCTTGTAAGGTAATCTCGTATGTTTCTTTTTTCTTTTGATTTAATAGAGCTGGGACGGCCACCATAGAGTGTTCCCCCTTTTTGGTCTCAAAAAAAAAATTCTTGGTTCATCTCCTCTGGGAACAAGATGTTTTTGAGCAAATAGAGGATAAATGTTGAAAGGGGATAGTGGGACTTAGTTCTTTATCCTCAATCAAAGTAGGATATTCTTCTGTTTTTTGGATATCCCGATAGTCATAAAAGGTCATAGAAAATAATGAACATATTAGTTGCTATTGATTTGATTCTCCTCCATCATTCGTACACACATACACAACCGTAACAGAAAAAGAATTAGTGATTGCCCTTTTTTTCCATATTCAAAAGTTGTACGTGTTTAGCATAATGATGATGGTCTTGATTCTGTTTTTGGATTTAATATCATTGTCCACGTCCTACAAAAGATTTGTGAACGAAGTATCTGCTGTTCTTGTTTCCTCTAATCATCACCATGCCATTATGATCCATGAGTGGAACTTGGCCATGAGATGAATATCGAAGGGGACATGGACCTTAGTGGATCCACCAAAGGATTCTATTATTATTGTCTTTTTTTGAAAAGATGCTGTTATTATTGTTAGAAAATGGCTATTCACAACCATCATTTACCTGATGGATCTACGGTACGATGTAGCCATATTGGTGGCGAATAGATACAGTCAGACATCACATGGGATTTGACTTTCTGAGACTCTCCGATGGCTTATCTTACGACCACGAGCACTTTTATTTCAGTTATAGTTAACTGGTGACATACAAGAGGAAGTGTATATGCATCGACCTTTGAGATTTTAGACTAAGGGGAGTATCATAAGATCTCCAAGCTTCATAAAGCCATATATGTCAAAAAAATAGAGTCGTAGGATCTAGTTCCATAAATTATCTGAGGTTGTCAAATACAAGTTTCAAAAGATCTTCTTTATGCCATTCAATTTTGTCTGAAAGACATTGAAAGGTACAATATCTATACTTATGTATGTGGATGATGTTATTCTAATTGGCGATGATGAACATGACATTACTTCTGCAAAGAAGTATCTTTCGAAGAACTTTGCTACAAAAGACTTGGGGTAACTTGGCTTTTTTTCTTGGTATGGAGGAGCTCGAGTCCCTAAAGGGTTGATTTTATCACAAAGGAAGTATGTGTCATATTTGTTATAGGAGACATGAATGTTGGGGACAAAAATTGCTCTTATTTTATGACTTCGAATGTCTAGTTATATGCATGGCATCAAATTTTGTCAAACGAATTTCGATTTTGCTGTGTGACTAAAATTCGATTGAAATGGCCAAAATCTCATCTTTTAGGATTGCTAATAGAAGCGTTGGTGATCGAAATGCCAAAATTTTGACCAAAATTTGCTTTCGGCCAATCACTGATATGGTGACCAAAATCGATATTTAAGGCCTTGGTTATATGCTGGATAACCTAGCCAACATATTTTGTTCGCAGTCTAGATATTTCCTTCGAAGTCAATCGTGCGCTAGTTTATGGATAAGCCATATCAGTCACATTGGGATATTGTGATGACAATGCTGAGATATTTGAACTCTGAAATCGATAAAGCTCTTCGTTCCACATGTCATAAGTCCTTTAAGGTGGTAGCTTATAGGGATGCATGTTATGCAGGTTGTCCTAAGGATAGGAACTCAAGTATAGGTTTCTATACGTAGATTGGCAGCAATCCAATGACATGGAAAAGCAAGAAACTTGATGTGGTAGCTCGATCTAGCGGTGAGTATGAATATACGGCAATGACCCAAGCCACTATTGAGTTGATGTGGATTAACCCTGTATATGAGATCTTCATCTCTTTAATCATAGTCTGATGGTGTTAAGTTGCGATAGCTCCACGACCTTGTTTATTGCAAATAATCCTGCTTTTTATGAGAGGACAATGTACATAGAGGTAGACTTCCAATATACTCTAGATATATCTAGATTGGGTACATCCATGTTGAGCCAGTACCTTCAGAAAAGTAGATTGCAGATGTATTCACTGAACTCTTGAGTCACTCTTTTCACCATATATACATTCAAGTTGAGCATGATGGCTTTTTATGCTCCAACTTGGAGAGGATGGGGGATTATAAGTCATATACTCAAAGGCTTTATTTGTCCTTTTCCTATAAGGCCAAGGACATACTTGTATGTTGGCATTTCTCTCGTCCTCCTATATAAGGGGATGCCTTATTTTTTAGTCATTTAGTTCCCATCTCTGTTAATATGTAAAGAGCTCGATTAGGTTGATGTATACCTTAGAAAGAGAATAGATAATGTGAACCCTCTCGGATCTGGGCACCCGTTTATGCTGCATTCGCAATACAACATTTCAAGTATTTAAAAATACATGGAAATTTTTTGCTTGTTGCCAAGACATGCATATTCAATTGTAATAACCACAGAACCAACACCAACAAGTGCCACCAACATTCTATTTCATTAACTTTCATAAAAATATACAACATGTACAAAAGGACGTACAATATATATAAATGTATCCCAACAATCTGATTGAAGAGAAAAGTAAGCGTTGACATCATAACTGATCAAAAATTGAGACAAAAGAAACTGTACCGTTATTATATACCCGATCGCCAAGAATCATGAACAGCTCCTGATATGCAGGCTGGTTTCCTATCACACATGAAAGGAAGAAGAGGCATCAACAAGCGTAAACAACTAAAAAGTTTAACAAAACAAAACAACTAAACAAGCATGCATTTTATGAGGGATTTTTAACAAAACAAGCATGCATTTTATGGTGATTGCAAAAGAAGTAAGTAGTAAAGTGTAAACAACTAAAAAGTTATAACTACTTACATAGAAGAATGTTTCAAACTACTATGAGGAATGCTTCAAGTTTTTACCTAATACCTTTCATATGTTGTATTCTTATATAGAAGTTAATGTATGCATGATTTCTCCATTGCTCCTTAGCCCTATATAATTAATTATTTATTAATCAACAACCCATATATATATTATTCACTTATTATTCAGAGATCGTGTTTATGGATTTTGATGATGGGAAAGGTGAAATTCTAATCTATTGTATGATTCGATCTAACCTCCCAAATCTAGTGGATAGTCTGTGGTCTTGGTCTGCATATGGCCTCACACTATGACTCTAAGACGCGAAGAGTGACTTAGGGTTGGGGTGCATCCGTAGTCATGCGGTGTGGTGTATTGCATCTTAACTAAGTTCGCAACACGTCCACTAACTTTATTTTGAACAACTCAAGCCAACACAACTTATAATTGACTCCATCTCTTAGACAAGATCCATAATGCTTCTTTCTGAGTTAAATTGAAACTCATCCAAATGTAACCCTAGATGATTTAGATGTAGCATCGCCAAGCATGTTGGCGGACAAGTAACTAAAACTCAAACGGTGAGGTAGCCTCCTAAGAGGCTCTTCCATCTCGCCCTCTTACTGGAAGTGCGGTCTAATAGAGGGAAACATCTCTACTCCAAAACTACGCCCTAGAGACGGCTTTTTTTTGAAGTCAAAATAAGGGGGAGACAATCGGCGGTGTTCACCCCAATATATTAGATAAAAGTGAAAGGAAAGCGGGTGTACGAAAACAAGAGAAAAAAACTGTACAAAGAGGCAACACAACCTCCTTCAAACCAAAAAAGAGAGGTGAGTCCTAAACCGCACCCCACTCCTCCACCAATCTCGCACTGTGAATAAGCACGTTCTCCTTGTAAAAGCGTTGGCTTGAGAAGATGGCCTCATTTCGCCCAAGCCAAATCGCTCAAAGTCTCGCCACTGGAATCAATATTTCCTTTCTATCTCTGTTTCTGTTAAGAACCAACGAGTCGCAGAAGGCCACCATGTCATCCGTTCTCACCCAATCCACATCTGGTTCCTCCCACACCTCCCGTACCGTGCGGCATTCGAAGAATATGTGCTCTAAGGTTTCCACCGCCGAATCACAAAGCACACAGGGGTTGGAGATATTGGCCATGAACCTAGCCCAACGATCTCTTGTCAATAGCCTTCTCCTGCGGAAAATCCATAAGAAGAAGCCAAGGCGCACAGGTAACCTTAGCCCCCACAAAAACCAACAATCCCGCACCAAAATGTCCCAACGCACCAGCGGTGGATGAGCCAATGCCCCATAGGCCTTGCGCGTCGAGAGGATGCCGTCCCTCCAGGCCCAGTGGTCCCGCCCATCGGACGGTCTACCGGCATCATCGAGGGTGTCGAGAAGGGAAAGAAAGTCATCAAGCCTTTGATCCGAAAAGTTCGCCATGAATCGCGGACACCAACACCCATCTGCCCAGCAAGAGGCGACTGAGGCATCCTTGTCAGCTGCCAGCGCAAACAAACGCGGGAAACGAACACTCAAGGGACCCCCTCCCAACCAATTGTCTTTCCAGAATATAAACGATTCTCCATTCACCAGCACCGGCTTAAACAACGATCGATGCCTTTCGAAGACCTTCTGCACACCATGCCAAAAGGGAGTTCGAGCACCAATCATCCCAACCCGCTCCTCCCCCGCCCTATCCTCCCCATGGATCTCCCGCAAGATATCAGTAAAGAAATTTCCACCTTGGCCCTAGACCCTACTCACCCACTTGAGAAAGAAGGCATCATTAACAAGCTCCAAGCGCCTCACGCCCAAGCCCCCTTCCTGATTCTCCCTGGACACCTCATCCCACGCCACAAGGTGAATCCCAACCCCCAACTCACCATTTCTTCCCCACAGAAGCCTACGCATACATCTTTCAAGTCGCCTGCGGATCCCAACCGGCAAACGATGATTCGACAAGAAGAACACCGGGATAGAGGAGAGCACCGCTTTAAGAAGAACAAGTCGGCCCCCCTTCGATAGAAGGGTTGCGTGCCAACCAGCAAGGCGCGCCTCCACCCTCTTGACGACCGGAAGCCAATCCCTAATCCTGGCCCTCCCAACCACCAGGGAAGACCAAGGTACCCAATAGGAAGCTCGCCTGGAGGAGACCCCAGAATCCGGCCGCACTCGATCGCCAGCGCCTCCGTCATCCCAAAAGGAATAACCTTGGATTTGCTCCCATTCATAAACAGCCCGGACATCTCACTAAATAGATCAAGGGTCATCGCCATGTCGGAGACCTCAGAAACTCCTCCCTCTATGAAACATATGGTGTCATCAGCGAATTGAAGCAAGGGCACGGAAAGGTTCCCCTTAGAGAAACCTTTCGAGAGCCCGACATCAATGACCCGATCAGCATACGAGCCAAGACATCAACGACCACGACAAACAGGAGAGGGGCCAGGGGGCGCAACCCCCTTCTAGGCTGGAAGTAGAGCCCCCCTCCAAGCGACCATTAACCAAAACAGAGAAAGACACAGTGGTCACGCACCGCCGCATCCATGAAATCCAAAGCTCAGGGAAACCATGTCTTCTCAGAACCGACCACAAGAAGCTCCATTCAAGGCTGTCATATGCTTTGGCAAAATCGATCTTCCAAAGCACTCCCTGTCTACCAGAGTTTTTCCAATCCGCAATCAATTCCGAGGCCACCGCGATGCAATCAGATATCTGTCTGTCCGAATAAATGCGGCCTGGATCGGAGAAACAATCGAGTCAAGGGCCTGAGCAAGTCTACGAGCCAACACCTTGGCTACAATTAGATAGATGGCGTTAGATATCGAGATGGGACGGAAATCCCCAATATTCTCCGTCGTGGGGGACTTAAGAATAAGCAACAAGATGGCCCTATTAATCCGATCGAACTCCGCATTCCCATTGCAGAACTCGGTAACAACCTCAAAAACATCCTCTCCCACCACCTCCCAAAAATCTCGATAGAATGCCACGGAAAATCCATCAGGGCCCGAGGATCCATCGTCATTTAATTCCCACACGGCCGCTTTAGTTTCCTCCAAGGAGATCGCCCTAGTCAACATCTCACAATCCTCCTCCGAGACGGTTGGAGCCCCATGCCCCAGCCACCGCCATGTCCTCGGGGATCGCCTCGCCGTGAAGCTCTTGAAGTGTTCAACAATTGCATGCCCCATGTCTCTGTCCCCCACAAACGTCGACCCATTAATGGAAATAGACCACAACGCACTGTTACGCTCCTTCGCTAGCCACATGGTGAAAGAAAGCCGTATTTGCATCACCTTCTTTGATACATTTCAACCTCGATCGCTGCCGCCATTCAGAAGCCCGCTTCTTGTCCTCCGCCGCAACACGCTTCTGCGCAAGAGAATGTTCACGAAGCTCGTCAGGCATCAACTCCCTTTCATTCTCCATCACGTCGAACTTCGCAATAACGTCCTCTGCCTCAGCCCTGTCAGCGACTCTCACCAACCTCGAATCCCTCTTGAACAGAGCCAGCTTCTTCCGCAGTGACACAAGTTTCTGATTCAACCTGGAAGCCACAGATCCCACAAAGCGCGATTGAGCCCAGTGCACCGTCACAATATCCTTGAAGCTCGCCTCCTGAATCCAGCACCCCTCGTATCTAAATAGGCCCCTTACCAAAGGGACCTCACCAGAGTCTCAGAGAATTGGCAAATGGTCCGAAAAAGGACGGGGCTTAGAGGAAACCGAGCAATAAGGGAACATCTCCATCATCTTCCCAGAAGCCAAGAAGCGATCAATCCTAGAACGGGAATTATTGTTCCTCCAAGTGTAAATAGTATCACTTGCCACCAGATTCTCTAAGGCCAGCGTGTTCCCCACCTCCACAAATATGAGGGAACCCGGGTCCCGGCCACCCCTCGACCGGGGACGATCCAACGAATGGAGCGTAACGTTGAAATCTCCCCCAATGAGCCAAGGGAGCCCCTCAAAAGCGATGCTCGCAACACGCAAATCATCCCAAAGTTCGCTCCTCTTAAAGTGACAGCAGGGGCCGTAAATGCTCGAGAAGGCGACCGGCAAGGCAGTGGTTCCGCTAACTAGCACAACTGATATCATATGCCTCCCCACAAGCATTGAGCTGAAAGAAAAAGCCGCCGATCTCCACGCAATTAGCATACCCCCCGCCGCCTCGTTCGCATCCACCGCTCTTAACTCATCCAGAGCACCCGCACCAAAGGAACGCCAAAGTATATCGTCAATCCCCCTACTTCGATTCTTGAATTAGAACGATATCACAACCCCACTCAGATAATCTAGAGCCCAACGCCCTTCTCTTACAAGCTCCCCTAGCCCCCTTACATTCCAGGAGAGGATCTTCATTAAGACAGCTGCCGACAACCCCCAATGAGAATGAGACTAACCGCCTCCGCCACGGTTTCTCTCAAAGTTGCACAGGTATGTATTTGCGAGGACCCCGCTGATGAATCTCGGATTCATCACTCTAAATCTCATTTATTAAGCTCAAATCACTCAAAATCAACAGCATATCTGCGTCTATTCTGCATAATTGGCATTCATGCATGTTTTCATAAAAAATGCATTTTATCCATTACGTTTGCACAAAATAAGAAGCCAAAAATCCAAGCCAAAAATGATATGTAAATAGCCCAACTTCGTGGATTTTTTAACTCCATGCTAACTCCGAATAACCCAAAACCACCTCCACGGTGTACATATCACTAACAAGAATAAATGAAAAATACAGAAAAATAACTAACTCAAATAAGTAGACCAAAACCCAAACCATAGTTTCAGGATTTCTGGACTAAAAACCCCATATCTTCCCCATCTAGTGTCCGTTTTGATCCTACTCACTTTTGAACTAATGTACATTCAATTACCTTCAAAACAAGACCAAGTTCAAGTGAATCGGAGCTCATATGTTAAAGTTGGGTTTTGGGCCTCTTTTGTACATTGTGTATTTTAGCGGTTTTTGACCTTATATTTTATGTACATATTTTCTTAATTAATAAAAATCCAAAAAATTAGATTAAGGTGTCTTTATTTATCTTTGATTTTTCCATATTTTTTTAGGATTTTTATCTGGTTTAAAAATGACAAAAAAATTACAAAACCCAAAAATCCAGGTATTCTATGTACATGGGATACCACAAAAAATCACTTTGCGCATTTGATCGATTTTGATTTTGATGTCTTTATGAAAGCTGTAGATCTCATCGAGACGAGCAATTTTCGTGAAGAAACTTTTTTGACCCGAGGTCATTTGCTATTTATTTCACATTTTACAAAGTATTAATTTCTCGAATTTCCTGGTGCTGACACGTGGCCGCACCTGGAGCCGCCACGTGTCAGCTATTTTTGAGGTTTTTATTCGTTTTATTAAAAAAATTTAAAAATATATATATAAAACGCACGTGCCCCGCCCTCTCCCTCTCTTTGTGCCACGCGGCGCTACAGGGACCGTCTGATCTCGGCCGATCGGACGGCACCTGTGCGTCTTCCCCATCACCCCCTTTCTAAACCGGCTGCCGCCTTCTCCTCCGATTACTCCGCCGTTGGCCTTGCAACGACCAAACCTCCTCCGCACAAGGACGCTCTGAGGTGACAGCTCCAGCGTCTTTCTGCAACGAGATCCGGCCGCCCCCCCTCTCGTGGCCGTCGCAGCGCCGCCAGGCCTTGCTGCCATGCTCCGGGTCCTCCTTCGTTGAGCCAACGACGATAACTGCAATGCCTCCTACAACTCCGCCCCGAGCATTTCAATCATCTGCTTCATCCCCCGCCAAAGCTTCACCGACAAAGTTGTTCCAACACCCAACTTCGCACCCCACCAGGAGCTCGGCCATCGCCGCCACCTCCGCCTAATCGGCACCAGGTGCCTCCGCTCTGACCGCCCTCCACCAAGACGCTATCGCACCCTCCGCCGGAGGCACGCCTCAGTTGCTGCCCCACCGCCTCTCGCCACCGGGCGTGAGGCCCTCCCACGTGCGGAGCACGTGCAGAGGGAGCTACGCCAGCCGTGACCAGCAACCTCAGGGGTCACGTGAGATGCACATGAGCATCTGGGCAAATTGTAGAAGGCACCGCAGAGGTTCTCTGATTCGCGCATCAGTCCAAGGGTCACGTGCTGAGCACGTGACCACTTGGAATATTTACAAAGAGACCCTCGGAGTATTCCTTATTCGCCATCCAATCCAGACAGCCAGAGGGCACGTGCCACGCACGTGTTCCCACTGACAATTTTGCAGGAAACTCCCCTTATCTTTTGGTAATTAAATTAAAGACCTTTGCACTTAATTTATTTATATTATTTGCAGTTATACCCCTGTGTTCCTCAGTTATGTTAGACCTCTTCTCTACATCATTTTATTTATTAAAAATTGGCATTTTGTTCCTCAATTAATTCTTTACATTTTACTAATTGTAGACAATTTTGTGATCAATAACTAATTAATAATCAATTATTCTGTGGAAAATTGTGTATTTTTCCCAGTTTGTGCTATTAAATTTGTATTTGATTAACTATTACTCTAAAAACTCACGAAAAATCACATATTGTGGAGTTAATTGTGCTTGACATTATGCCCAAAAAGAATTGCATTTGCATGCATCTTTTGCTCTGTTAAAATCATTTTGCATATTTCAGTATTTGATTTTTAATAGGTATTAGACCCCACAATTTCGAAGTTTAGGATTTTTCTGAGATCCATCATCTAGTGATAGATCTTAGATAATTTTATCCCCTGAAAATACTGTTTGCACTTAAAAATTCATAAAAAAATCATATTGCATCCAAAAATTCCAAAAAAATTACAGTGCATCCATTTCATCATATTTTACATTATGACCAAGTTTCATATTTTTCGGACATCATTTGGACGTAATTGACATTTTAATCCCTAAAATAGGCCGAAATTACATCTTGCATCCCTTATTTGCATTAAAATCCAAAAAAAGGCCGCATCGAAAACATTGCACGAATTTTGATAGACACAATTCTAGGTTGTTTTTTGCCTCCTTGTGATCGACTTTGTGACTTGCACAAGTAAAATAAAGATAAAACCACTTGATTAAAAATTGATTAAATTATTTGTGGTTATTTCTTGACTGATTTCGATTGCCGCCTACAACGAACGACAAATTATTTTTTAGCACGAACAAAGATAAAATCATCTTCTTAACGCTGCGACTTCGGACTCCTTGCGTGCCCGAGATCTATTGCGCCTTCGATATCTTTTCCCTGACCTCTTGTCAGAAAGGCTCCCCAAATCACTATCAATGTCAATGACTGGGATAACCCCCGAAGAGCTTGGTGAGGAAATCAGTAAAGACGCGCCGCTTTCGTCGAGGAAAAGAGGGCTCAGAAGAGGCCTGCTGCTCGCAACATCAACCGGGCTCTAGTCTCCTCCCGAGAAGGCACGTGACCCCAGTAAGGGTAAACCGCAACCAGAGGGGCGAATCGCATCCGAGTGGGGATCCGCCTCCTCCGAAGGGGAACAGATGGCCGGACCCGGATCCGATACAGAGAAGATAATCGAATCACGGGTAGCTCCCGCCCTTTTCCAAGATCCGAAATCCAAAAGCCCGCTTACGTCCACCGCGGTCTGACCCGACCACGGACCTGCATACCGAAATTGGAAAGCACGGTCCGACTGCCACGAACGAGAGCCGAATATCGAATCAACCTCGGACGCCACCCCATCAGGCAAACCGTCTCTAACAGAGGAGATGCACGACACCAGAGATTGCACCCCGAAGGGACGCGGGAAATCCATCATTATGGGTGACTCTTCGGAGGATCTCCCATGCAGTGCCACCTGGCGACCAGAAGACAAGGCGACCTCACCAACCCAAGGGACCTCCGTTCTCGAGACCCAGGCCACCGGAGAGAGCGCCACTGCCGGCGGAGCTATTGGCTCGATGAAAGACAACTCCACACGAAAGCAGAAGCGATCAACCTTCAGGGACACAAAGAAGACCTTGCCCATCGCGTCGTCAAGAAGCCTCTTGCTGCACTCCATCAAATCCCGCGTGAACCTCCAGTCCAAGTAAAATAAACATAAAACCACTTGATTAAAAATTGATTAAATTATTTGTGGTTGTTTCTTGACTGATTCCGATTGCCGCCTACAACGAACGACAAATTATTTTTTAGCACGAACAAAGATAAAAACATCTTCTTAACGCTGCGATTTCGGACTCGTCAGATGGCGCCGTTGCCGGGGAGGCAAACGGCTTACTTTTGTGTTTTGAAATTTCTGGTTCTGTTTTCCGCATTCGGGTAGTCTGACCCCCGAATTTTTCATTATAAATACCATTTTATTTTCTACATTTATTTTTCAGCATTTATTTCGCCTTTGATTATTTTCTGAGTCACTCTCTTACACCAATCTCTCTTATTTTTCTTGCGAGGCACCCGGCGTAAGTGAAGCGGTTTTTTAAGAAATCGAAGCATCTTCACCGACATCCGAAAAAGCAGCAATTAATTTAAAATCGAGTCGAGTCGTGAGAGAGCGTAGAGTCTAGGTTTTTAATTTCTGCAATTTTATTTAACTGCTCATTTACAGCGGTGTCCGTTTGGACTCTCGCGCATGTAAAAAGATCTTGAACTTTTCTGTGGTGTGTCGTGGCCTGTTTCACTTTCCGGTGAGGGTGGGGCCCGACTTGAGTGGCGATTAGGATAGATCTGTACATACGGCTCTCAGAGCATTTATATTTTTGATTGTGCTCGTAGGACTTAAGCCACACTTCACATTAACTGAGACGAACATAGATCGTTCAACTTAGTCAAATTTAACTCAATTCTTTCCCGCTAATAAAACTTTTTGCTTAGGTGCGGTTTTTCATCGACTTGCGTTCATTTAGAATAACTTTTCAATTCTATATTGCATCCCACATGGAGATTGCGAGGAAGCACTGTAAGTCTTCTAACTGAGCATACATCATTGTTTTCATGTGCATTGGTTTTTCCCGAACTCCTCCCTCTTGTTTTATCACATAATTTTAAAGGAAATTGGGACTGTACGGTAGACGTGTTTTTGCGCTCATTTAAATTTTTCAGTGATCACCTAATTAAAATTGGGACTGCTAAATATAGCCCATCTTAAGAACCCATAAAATCAAGAATTCTTGCGGGAGAGCAATCCCGACATTGTTTGATTTTATCTTGCAGCGAGGAGAGAAACACACACTAGGATAAGGCCAAGCCAAGATTTTCATATAAACTACTGATTTTAAAAACGATTAGCTACTTCTTAATGAGGAATACGGGTAGCCGTTTTACGGTCCGGATTTTCTTAGCAGAGTGGGTGCTTTAAAGGACATTGCGTAAGGCTCCGTCCTTCAGTAACACGGGTAGCCGTTTTAAGGTCCGTACTTACACCTATACTGGCTGAAAGTGGATGCAACTAGTCGTACGAATTCGGGATAGTCTTTAAGAAAAATTCGGCACCTAATAGCTCGCTAATTTTTTGCCAAGATTGATTTATCACCAACTAAAATTGAAAAGATAATAGCCGAACTCTTACGGCTTCATTGTGTGAGTTTGTGAACCCGGAGTTTGATTTGTGTTTGAATTGGTGTGCGTGAACTGATTTCGAAGATTAAAAGCCACACACTTGATAAAATTTGTTTTGACTATCTCGTGCAATCATCTCTCTCATTTCTTGATTTAAACCTCATCATGTAACTCTTGTCTAAAAACTCGTACAGATCCAACCCCTTATTTCTTTTAAAAACGGCCGAACATTTATCCGAAGATCCATCAGTGCTATACTATGAAAACGAATTTGTATCGGTTAGACCCAAAGCACCTCCTCCAACTGCAACAAGAGACTCTCAAACACCAACATTCTCCACAAATCAGACTTGCTTCATGAAAGACAACCCTTTGTTTTCGGACCTAACAAACCAACAACCAACTGGGGTCTCCACTTCTTCATATATCAATCCTCTCTACGCCGATCATACAATTGATCCTTCTTATTCGGTGAATGTCAATCCATCATTCATGGGAGATGATAACCACATCATTAAACTCAACACTTTTTCATATCTTCTGTCATCCTCGCCAGTGAACAGCAATGAACAACCATCATCCTGGATTGACCATGACAACCCCCTTTTCAGACATGACAATCATATAGAGGATTGGACTGAATACATAGAAACACAGGAACTCTGTATACTGACTACACCATATCAAGATCCGACCACTTATGATCAAAGGAATAAATTCTACTCGGATCAACTCCACATGTCTGGATCATATGAGCAGCCGCCTTCCATAATTATTGAAATATCTTCTGAAAATAATAATCATTTATTGCATATTCCAAGAGACTCCTCTTCTAGCATATACAGGAAAATGGAAGATGAAATTATTGAATCGCAAAAACACACATCGACTGTTCCCATGAGTGATCATGAACAAATTTTTGAGGATGATATTTCGAGGATAAATAAAAGATTTGAATCAATGGAGGATAGATTGCAAAAATTCACCGACCGATTAATCTCATTCTATGGTGGCTCGGATATTAAAATAAATGAGGAAATGATTGGATCTGAGATTGAAAATTTTGAGGATATTCAGGAACCTAGGGACGATTCCGACAATATCACTTCTGCATATTATTCCCCTAGAAATGACTACGCCGCTGACTATCACTCTGAACATCAGAACCCTTTCTCATCTATGGAAGACACCACACCTCCACACCACACAGAAAATACCAATAAAATGAAAATATTTGAAAACCACAAAAAAATTGAAAATGCAGAAAATGTCATAAAAATTGAGACTGAAGACGATGTGAGGAATTTGGATCCGACGGTACGGGAAGCACTGGAAAAATGCTTGATGTTTGAACTTCCCTTTATACAGGCCATTGAACACTTCCCCGACCTTAAAAGATTTATATGAATAAAAATTAATGAACAAAAAGTCGGGTAGGATACGAACAAAGACTGAAAGACATATCTTGTCAATGGCCTCCTCCTTGGTGTTGAGGAGAAAAATCAAGAGCCGTATAGTGAAGCGGTTTGCCTAGATTTGACTGTGAAATCAAAGACACAATTTTCACCCATGCACGGATTGATGACGATTCATCGATCAATATCATCCCGACCTCTGTATTTCACGAACTCAAATTCGGACCGATTCGGAAGATACGAGATATTGTTCAATTGGCAGACCGATCGATAAAGAGGCCGAGAGGAATCATTTCTGTCATCATAAATTTTCAAGGTGCTCCGCTCAGAGTAGAATTCACGGTCATTGATATTGAGCATCAAGGAGAACTCACCCAGTCTCCAATCATTCTTAGAAAGCCGTTATTAGCATTGGCTAAGGCAATTATTGATTGTGAAACTCGGGAAATCAATTTTAAAGCCTTGGAAGCACTTAAATCGGACCATGTCTTTGAGGAACCACGATCTTCTGAGAAAACTCACGAAGTCCCGGACAGCCGCAACCATGAAGAGGTAGAAGAGCCCTACCCCACTGCTACACCTGAGATAGCGGTTGTTGAGGAGACTATTGGTTTAGAAAATCTCCCCCCTGCTCCATTCCCAGCCACTCTTAACATGGAGAATCAAGTACATGAATCATATGATCCGGAGACTTATGCATGGGCACACCCTGGGTTGTCCTATTCTGACTAGCTTGACCATATCAATACGACACAGGAATGCTTCAACATCAAATCAATTGGCATCAAACATGCAGAGACTCTCCCCAGCATTTCAATTGCCACGGATCTCAAAATAGACAAATCCTTCTACTACGATCCTGAGACTTATGCATGGTCGCACCCTGGAGCAACCTACTCTGATTATCTTGACCAAATCATCCCAAATCGAGAGTGCACCAACATTCGGGAGACTAAGAACAAGCACGCAGGCCGAACACCGACCAAGAAGAATTCCAATGGCTATTCATCTGGATACTCAAGTGAATCGACACCTTCATGAGGAAATGAAAAGAGAGTCATCTTTGACCTTTCAGAAGAGGAATCAGCTGACGATCCCTCATCAGATCTAAAAAAGGTAGTCTACATGAGTGAAGTCTGTTCGGCAGTTGTAAAGCCATACCTTCGCAAGGATCCAAACTTCAATTCTCGTTGGACAACTCCCGTTCCTAACTATTATTCATACAAAGCTGATGCTCCTGCCCTCTTCAAGTACATTGGAATAATTTCTTATGAGCTGACTGAGACCGGTGCTTTTAAGTATTCATCTGAGGACAAACCGATTGACCCCAAGAAGGAACGAAATCTAAGGAAACAACTGAAGAAACACAAAGACATGGATACCTGGAGGATGCCCACTTTCAAATACTATTCTCTGAGGATAATTCTGATGATGGATACCTTTCATCTATCTGACTCAAATACTTCATCCATTATCCATCATGATTTTTCTGAGGATGACACTGGTAATAGCTGGGAATCATATGTCTCATCTCCATCTCAACATTACGATCTCCCACCACAGGCTCACAAGAAGATCAGCCGAAAACCGCCTTAATCATCGGCTACCCACCCTCACTCCCGACCACGTCGGTCCCCTTGTACAGCTTCTTCCATATGTATATACCATTTCTCTCATCACACTTCTCCTTCCCGATCACTCCATTTCCACCCGTCTCTTATAGGCTAACCAGAGTCTAAGTATAGGGGGAACCAACACCCACCTGTATATACTCTCCTCATTTACATATCTTGACCGCATCTTTTGCGCTCTTCTTCTATACTTAGACTATTTACAGTCTAAGTATAGGGGGACGGACCATTATATATTAATTTTCCACTCTCTTACGCTTAACCCGAGCTATGTCTTCATTACGCTTCTTGTGCTTTGAGGACACAACATTCGCTAAGTATAGGGGGGTCTGTATATATTCTGTGTATATATTTTAGCCATACCTCGTACTTTCGCGTAAGTCTATATGTATTTACGGGGTGGGTAATCTTCAAAAAAAAAAAGAGAAGAAAAGAAAAGAAAAGAAAGAGGATTTTGCCACTAACACTGACTTTGCCCAAAATTTTGAAAATGGCTTCTTATTTATTTTTGCATTGAAAAAAAATCCCTTGAATAAAAAGAAAAAATGTGTCTACATTTCACACACCTGCACTTCATCCAATATCGCATTCATCTGCATCTGTGAAAAGTCAATAGGTTCTGTACCGAGTTGTGAGCAGAAATCGAGAGTGGTATGAACTTGACCTTAATCCCCCTAATTTTCAGAGGAACTTCACCGAGAAATAGGATTTTAAGAGCTTCAGGTCTTTGACTTAATTCTTTAAGTTCCACATGACAATGTGCAGCGTTTGACTCTTAGTGTCTAACCTGATCTCTTCATTCTGGGTACAACTCTGGAATAAGGAATTAATTTGTACTCTCGCACTATGCACTTAGCTCAACTCAGACGGGATGTTGGAAGACTGTGTGAGTTTCTTTTCTAATAGCATGGAAATCTAAAGACCGGAGTACGGGTTGAAATAAAGCTTCGGAAAAGGGATGAATGGGCTGGGCATAATTTTTTCTAAGACCCCAAAACATGTACGGAAAAAAAGATTCTATATCCGTAGGGGCACAACAAGATCCAAGCAGAATCACCAAAAATCCAAATACAAAGAAGCCACTACCAAATAAATATCTGACCAAAAAGGTCCAAGTTTCAAGAAAACCTGCAGATCTTGGTGGAGACTCTGCTACACTGGCCAGCTTCACAAGGAGAGGTGACTACACTGGCCACCCTCCAATTCTTTTGCCTTTCTTCTAACTTCTCCCCCAATTCGATTGTGAACACAACGCGACAGACCTTAGAAGGAAATACCTGACTCTTCGAGGACGAGTTACTGGAGAGGAGAGGAGCATGGTAGTCCGGCATTCTGGATGGGAAGAGCTACAACTTTCACACACATGAGTCGGTTGTTCAATGTTCATAGGGTATACTTTGGAAAGAGGATTGATCTAAGATGACTTATGAGCCGAAACTGTGACAATGATGTATAGAACTTGAGGGCTGTTGATTTTAAAATTCTAAGTCTCACAGAAGTTCCGACACACAAATAATCCAAAGGTCGAGTTTAGTTTCACTTCACCTTCAGCTTATGGTCTTGGTATGGAACCTAATCTCATTTCACCTCATGGCATTTCTTTTTGATGCTCAGGGACGAGCATGGTTTAAGTATAGGGGGATGATGAATCTCGGATTCATCACTCTAAATATCATTTATTAAGCTCAAATCCCTCAAAATCAACAGCATATCTGTATCTATTCTGCATAATTAGCATTCATGCATGTTTTCGTAAAAATTGCTTTTTATCCATTACGTTTGCACAAAATAAGAAGTCAAAAATCCAAGCCAAAAATGACCTGTAAATAGCCTAACTTCCTGGATTTTTTTAACTCCTTCACGCTAACTCCGAATAGCCCAAAACTACCTCCACTGTGTACATATTACTAACAAGAATAAATGAAAAATACAAAAAAATAACTTACTCAAATAAGTGGACCAAAAACCCAAACCATAGTTTCAGGATTTTTGGACTAAAAACCCCATATCTTCCCCGTCTAGTGTCCGTTTTGATCCTACTCACTTTTGAACTAATGTACATTCAATTACCTTCAAAACAAGACCAAGTTCAAGTGAATCGGAGCTCATATGTGAAAGTTGGGTTTTGGGTCTCTTTTGTACATTGTGTATTTTAGCGGTTTTTGACCTTATATTTTATGTACATATTTTCTTAATTAATAAAAATAAAAAAAAATAGATTAAGGTGTCTTTATTTATCTTTGATTTTTCCGTATTTTTTAAGATTTTTATCTGGTTTAAAGATGACAAAAAAATTACAAAACCCAAAAATCCAGGTATTCTATGTACATGGGATAGCCCAAAAAATCACTTTGCGCATTTGATCGATTTTGGTTTTGATATCTTTATGAAAGCTGTAGATCTCATCGAGACGAGCAATTTTCGTGAAGAAACTTTTTTGATCCGAGGTCATTTGCTATTTATTTCACATTTTACAAAGTAATAATTTCTCGAATAACTGGTGCTGACACGTGGCGGCACCTGGAGCCCCACGTGAGCTATTTTTGAGGTTTTTATTCGTTTGATTGAAATATATATATATATATATATATATCTATATATAACGTACGTGCGTCGCACGTGCCCCGCCCTCTCCCTCTCTTTGTGCCACGTGGCGCTACAGGGACCGTCCGATCTTGGCCGATCGGACGGCACCTGTGCATCTTCCCCATCACCCCCTTTCCAAATCGGCCGCCGCCTTCTCCTCCGATTACTCCGTCGTTGGCCTCGCATTGGCCAAACCTCCTCCGCGTCACGCGCAGGCAACCACCTCCGGATATATCGCCCCCCTCCCCGAATAACCCTCGACCTATAAATAAACCCCGCCGACCCACGCCTTCACCTATCCGCGGATAGACGAGTACGCTCGGAGGTGACAGCTCCGGCGTCTTCCTGCGATGCGATCCGGCCGCCCCCCTCCCGTGGCCGTCGCAGCGCCGCCAGGCCTTGCTGCCATGCTCCGGGTCCTCCTCCGTTGAGCCAACGACGATAACTGCAACGCCTCCAACAACTCCACCTCGAGCATTTCAATCATCTGCTTCAACCCCCGCCAAAGCTTCACCGACAAAGTTGTTCCGACATCCAACTTCGTACCCCACCAAGAGCTCGGCCATCGTCGCCACCTCCGCCTTCATCGGCACCAGGCGCCTACGCTCCGGCCCCCCTCCACCAAGATGCCATGGCACGCTCCGCCGGAGGCACGCCTCAGTTGCTGCCCCACCGCCTCTCGCCATCGGGCGTGTGGCCCAAGGCCCTCCCACGTGCGGAGCACGTGCGGAGGGAGCTACGCTAGCTGAGACCAGCAGCCTCAGGGGTGACGTGAGGTGCACGTGACCATCTGGGCAAATTGCAGAAGGCACCCCAGAGGTTCTCTGATTCGCGCAGCAGTCCAAGGGTCACGTGCTGAGCACGTGACCACTTGGAATATTACAAAGAGACCCTCGGAGTATTCCTTATTCGCCATCCAATCCAGACAGCCAGAGGGCACGTGCCACGCACGTGCTCCCACTGATAATTTTGCAGGAAAGTCCCCTTATCTTATGGTAATTACATTAGAGACCTTTGCATTTTATTTATTTATATTATTTGCAGTTATACCCCTGTGTTCCTCAGTTATGTTAGACCTCTTCTCTACATCATTTTATTTATTAAAAATTGGCATTTTGTTCCTCAATTAATTCTTTACATTTTGACAAATTGTGGACAATTTTGTGATCAATGGTTAATTAATAATCAATTATTCTGTGGAAAATTATGTATTTTTCCCAGTTTGTGCTATTAAATTTGTATTTGATTAACCATTGCTCTAAAAACTCCCGAAAAATCACATATTATAGAGTTAATTGTGCTTGACATTGTGCCCAAAAAGAATTGCATTTGCATGCATCGTTTGCTTTGTAAAAATCATTTTGCATATTTCAGTATTTGATTTTTAATAGGTATTAGATCCCACATTTTCGAAGTTTAGGATTTTTCTGAGATCCATCACCTAGTGATAGATTTTAAATAATTTTATCCCCTGAAAATAAGTAGGTTTAATATTTATTATAATTAAAAATTGAAAATCATTCTGTTTGCACTTAAAAATTTATAAAAAATCATATTGCATTCAAAAATTCCAAAAAAATTGCAGTGCATCCATTTCATCATATTTTACATTATGGCCAAGTTTCATATTTTTCGGACATCATTTGAACGTAATTGACATTTTAGTCCCTAAAATAGGCCGAAATTACATCTTGCATCCCTTATTTGCATTAAAAATTCCAAATAAAGATCGCCTCGAAAACTGTACACGAATTTTGATAGACACAATTCTTGGTTGTTCCTTTACCTCCTTGTGATCGACCTTGGACTTGACCAAGTAAAATAAACTTAAAACCACTTGATTAAAAATTGATTAATATATTTGTGGTTATTTCTTGACTGATTCCGATTGCCGCCTACAACGAACGACAAATTATTTTTTAGCACGAACAAAGATAAAAACAACTTCTTCTTAACGCTGCGATTCGGGCTCGTCACCCGCCCGAGATCTGTTCCGCCTTCGATATCTTTTCCTCGACCTCCTGTCAGAAAGGCTCCCCAAATCACTATCAGTGTCCATGACTGGGATAACCCCCGATGAGCTTGGAGAGGAAATCAGTAAAGACGAGCTGCCTTCGTCGAGGAAAAGAGGGCTCAGAAGAGGCCTGCTACTCACAACATCAACCGAGCTTGAGTCTCCTCCCGAGAAGGCATGTGACCCCAGAAAGGGTAAACCGCAACCAGAGGGGCGAATCGCATCCGAGCGGGGATCCGCCTCCTCCGAAGGGGCACAGATGGCCGGACTCGGATCCGATATAGAGAAGATAACCGAATCACGGGTAGCTCCCACCCTTTTCCAAGATCCGAAATCCAAAAGCCCGCCTACGTCCACCGCGGTCTGACCCGACCACAGACCCGCATACCGAAATTGGAAAGCACGGTCCAACTGCCACGAACGAGAGTCGAATATCGAATCAACCTCGGACGCCACCCCATCAGATAAACCGTCTCTAACAAAGGAGATGCACGACACCCGAGATTGCACCCCGAAGGGACGTTGGAAATCCATCATTATGGGTGACTCTTCGGAGGAGCCCCCATGTAGTGCCACCTGGCGACCAGAAGACGAGGCAACCTCACCAACCCAAGGGACCTCCGTTCTCGAGGCCCAGGCCACCGGAGAGAGCGCCACCGTCGGCGGAGCTGGTGGCTCGATGAAAGAAAGCTCCACACGAAAGCAGAAGCGACCAACCTTCAGGGACTCAAAGAAGACCTTGCCCATCGTGTCGTCAAGAAGCCTCTTGCTGCACTCCATCAAAACCCGTGTGAACCTCCAGTCCGAGCTAGGCTTGAGACCAACCTCCACGACCGCAATAACCTCCCCCCAACGCCGAAGAGCTTTGCCGAGGTAGTGAACATTCCGAGAGAGGAACGGAACTCCTCGCTCCTCTGCAACACTCACCTCGATGTCTGACCAAACTCCATCCACAAAACGCAGAGCCCTCCAGAAAACGTCTTCAGTTGCACCACTCGCAATAAGCCTTTCCCGTTGATCCGGGGAAAGGCCACGAACACAGCATCGAGAAGCATCCAAAGCCACGAAGTCCCCAGCGAAGAGTGGACCCAAGAAACCATAGAAATGAGATCTAGAGACGGTTGAAAGAGACTCTCCGGAAAAGTCATTGTATAAACTGGCCCGACTAGTACGAGCAAGCGAGCTTGTACAAAAAACTAAAAATCCAGGATCCCCCGCATGGGTATCCGAAAATAGAGGGTCAATGGAACTGGTCAACAGTCGGGATTTCAATGAGACGTAAAAACACTGCGAGCTCGCGTAAAAACCGTAAAAGGGACTGTGATCCTAGACCTGCGCACTTGACAGCCGTTGCTCAAACTGGGCGTCCTTTCCTCTGCCCAGTTGAGGGTCACCGCGCCCTCGCACGGTCAGATGCGAGGGTCACCATAACCGGCACTATAAATTTTAAGTCATCAAGGATTTTCAACCATATGGATGTACTCGACTATGAAATTTGATAGTAGTCCATCAAAGTTACGGAGAGATGGATGAGTATAAATCGTTTAAATTGTCCAGGTTCCTAGGACAGTTTCTAGCTGGGGGCATACTTGCAATGGCTAAATGCTAAATTCTAACCAAATAGGTCTAACTATTAGTGGTTAAGTTATTACAAATTTTTATAATCACAATATGCTCAGCCCTACAACAAAGAACCTATCGATGCTTGAATTCTTTCCTCAAGCAAAGAATACTATTGGTCTTGGTGCAACTGAATTGTTAAGCATTCAAGGTTCTGTACATCTGAATAATTCCAGCAACAAGAAGTTTTGTGTAACTAAACAATTTCAACAATAATAAGTTCTGTGTTAGCTAAATAATTTCAATAAGAAGTTCTAATGAAATCTCCACTGTTATCAAGTCCTACAGGGTCTGGAATTTGATCTTTTTGTTAGATTGTATGTATGTCATACATGGCTTGGAAGTTGTAATCAACAAAATCATGAATGTCTAATATATCAGCACAACATTCTTGTTTCCTCTGCAGTCACTAATTTGAAGTTAATCGTGAATTCTTAATGTGGGTGTGGTTTGGTACACCATTAGATCCCAACAGTTTCATGAGATTCAAGCTGGCAGTCCTAATTCAATGGAACTTTATATTTGGGAGTTGAATGAGTACTCCACATTGGCCTTTTGTAGATAAGCACCCAACTTTTCTTAGGCTTTCTACCTTATTGCAGTTTGCCATTGCATGTTGAGGATCTGCTTACTTTTCTCTGGCCTGAACTTGTCTTGTCTATATGAATTTGTCTCTCTATCAACATATATGTATCTGTTATTGTAAGAGTATTAATTCCCATCAATTTTTTAAATGATATATGATTTGGCTGCTACTGGCAGAAATCAAAATGTAAATTATTATTATTATTTTTAGCAACAAAAAGATGTAAATTGGTTTTAATCTCTGAATAAATGATAGAATTATACAGAGAAATATAACATGTACTGCTGTTGAACAACTATTAATAAATGGTTCATGAATCAGATTAAAGTAGAACTAAATTAAAATCCAGAACATATATAAATGTTCTAGACAAACAAGCACATGAAGTAAAATGCATCAGAGTCAAAGTGCACGAATGATCAATCATGCCACATGCTTTAATTATTTGAGAAGCTACTGTTTGTGCTACAACATTAAATGAAAATGCCGATAATTTAGCATGAAACATACATGCATGGCAGCAATAGGAATGGTTGGGGATTGTACCTTTAACATAGATCTCCAAGATGGAGATCACAAGCATGCAGGACTAGATTGGAGGCTTCAGCAGTGGCTGGAAGCAGCAACAACAACTATTAGAGTTGCTGTACAGCAGCTTTGCAAGAAAAAGAAGAGCTTTGGTGAGGGGAAAATGGAAGAGAGAAGAGGGCTGAAGCTCTTCTCATTTTGGAGATAGGAATAATGGAGTGAAATGGAAAGAAAAGGGGAAAAGAACATGGAATAAGGGCTCTATCGACTGAAATAAAAGAAGAATATATAAGAGAAGAGGAAAGGAAAATGGGGAGGAAGGTGGGGAGAAAGCTTCCTCTTCCATGACATCACTTGTGACAACATCATGCTGATGTCGGCATGATGATGTCATATTTAAATTTTTTAAGGAATTGCTGGAATCTTGTTTCAGTAAATATATTTTTTAACTCTCTTTCTTTCTTTTTTTGACATGTTTAAATGTCTGTACTTGCGCATCGAGTGTCGGATTTCGACGTGCAATATCTCGTTTTGATCGTCTCTAAACGACGATCAAAATGAGTATAATATTGATATACTTTTGATCGGGTTTGATTGCTCAAAAATTTTGAGATACGGTTTTAGTTTGGGATTAAATTTTGTGAAATTAAAATACCCAACGATCTCCGATAGACGAATGGTTGATTCCGTTGGTCTTGTTTCGTCGAATCGGATTTTATGATGATCTCGGTTATTTTGCGGTTTCTTAATTCACGTCGCGGCTTTTTCGAGCATGCATTATGATGCGATCGATTTTTGGTCGATTTCGCCCGAATGACTTTTGATTAAGGATTAATTGATCGGTTTAAGTTATTTAAGAATGCTTGATAGCTTTATTGGGTTAAACATACCCTAATCGGATCGGATTTGGATTTACTTGTGACCCGGATGTCACATATAAGTACCCATGAAGGGGTATATCTCGAACTGCAATATATATGAAAATATAAATTTATAAGGGTAAAATGGGGATGTCCCCTAGGGGGAGCTAACTTGGCTCCCCCCCTTCGCCTCATTTTTTTTATTTTTTTTGAAAAATGCTTCAGTGGATTTTCATCATTATATCTTATATTATGTCATTCAAATTTTGTGTGAAACAGAGACTCCTATGACCTCCATCCAGTTCGAGTCGATTTCAACAATTCTATGACCATTAAAAATGATTGTCTGAATAGAGACCGCAGGATAATTCATTTCGCACGAAACTTGAATGACATAATATCGGCATATAGTGATGAATTTCCACGGATTCATTTTAAAAAAAATGAAAAATGGAAAAAATGGGACATGGGGAACCAAGGTAGCTCTCTCATGGTCAACCCCATTTTCCCCAAATTACAATTCTATTACATAATAGTGTTCTTCGTAACCATGCCGATTTTTGTGAACCCCCTCGTATCCAGGTACCCGTTAACAACACTTTCGCAGCATTACATTCGCTAGAGATCGCACAAGCTACTTAAAATGTGGGGAAATTTCGCGTGTTTCTGACATGACATTCACATTCACTGAATAAACCACATAGACAAGAAGAAGAATTGCCACCAATATTTCATTCATTTCCATATAACATTACATGTAACAAAAGAATGCATTACAATGTACATGTAGATCACAAAATACATGACTAAAGAGGAAGGAAGCGTATTACATCATAACTGACCAAAAACTGCAACAAAAGACATCGTACCATCCAGAGTATACACGGTCTCTTGAAGTCATCAACAGCTACAACAGAGTTGTAGACTCCTTGCCTGCCAAAACATGTAGGGACGAAGGGGCGTCAACGAGTGCTGGTACACCCATAATTCATATTATAAAATTAGCAGGCATTAATCTGGATACAAAAGAAACAAGTAGAAAGGCATAAACATCTAAAATTTATTTCTACTTTTTTTGAGTAACGAATGGGTGAGCCCCCATCATGGGGGTCACCACCAACTATCATTAATAAAAGTGATTACATTACCGCGATAACCAGATATTATAAAGCGCGGTGCAATGAGAGACTACATTTTCCCAGTAACACCTCTGACCCTTAAATATCACCTCGTTACGTCCAAGCCAAATGGCCCACGGTATCGCAAACGGCCACGCACAATCATCCGTGGACCCACCCCCATCCGTCGTATGGAAGCCCAAAATGTGGCGAGATCATCCGTGCAGATCCAAGAGATAGCAACCTCCCTCCAGACCCTGCCCGAGACTGGGCAGCCCAAAAATAGGTGTGTCGAGTCCTCCTCTGTCTCATTGCATCTGTCACACTGGGTGTCGAGCTGCACCATCAATCTCCCTCTGCGGCTTTTATCAAGAATGCGCCCCCTTCTTAAGCACCAAAGGAGAAATTTTATTCTACTAGGGATTTTTGATGCCCAAATAATTTTAACGTCATCCTTCAGCTCTTGGTCCAGCTCCTGCACCCTACTGTTGAAGTCCTTGTACGTCACTTTGACCGAGAACCTGTTCCCCGCCCAAACGAAGTGGTCTCTGCCCGTGGTAATCACACCCGTCCAAGGAAGATCTCTTTGCAATGTCAGAAGATGCATTGTAAAAATGTTTCCAAGTGGCTTATATGTACAATTCCCTGTTTACCCCTTTATTCCAACATTTCCGATATAAAATATTTTTATATTGTAAATTAATTGTTGTATGTGTATGTATATATATATATTCTCATATTATTCAGATATCATGCTTATGGATTTTGACGATGGGAAAGGTAAGATTGGAAATGGTTTATTGATTTATTTAATTCTCAAGTCTAGTGGGTAGTCTATAGTCTTGGTCAGTGTGCGACCTCACACTATGACTGTAAGACGCGTGGAGTGCCTTAGGGTTATGGGTGTCTCCGTAGGCATGCGGTGTTGTATAATGTATCCTAACTAAGTTCCCAACACGTCCACTAGTTTATAGGGATTTCGAATCAAATAACTTTCAACCGACTCAACTTTGATTGTAACTCCTCCAAACCTCAACTGCAACCGTCTCAGATGTCACTCTAGATGTCTTAGATGTAGACATGGATGATTTGGATGTAGAATCGCCAAGTCTGCTGGCGAAAGTATACAAAAATCAAGCGGTGAGGTAGCCTACAAAAGGCTCTTCTGTCTCGCCTTCTAGTTGGAAGTGCGGTCCAATAGAGGGATAGGTCTACTCCAAAACTATGCCCTAGAGACGGATGAGAGAGACTATCCGGAAAAGTCGCTCTAGAAACTGGCCCGACTAGTATGGGCAAACGAGCTCGTACGTAAAATTGAAAATCGAGGATCCCCCGCATGCGTATCCTAAAATAGAGGGTCTGTGGAACTGGTCTAAAGTCGGGATCCCAACGAGGCGTAAAAACACTACGAGCTCGCGTAAAAATCGTGAAAAAGACCGGGATCCTAGACCCACGCACTAAGCGGCGCTGCCATAACTGGGCTTCCTTTCCTCTGCCCAGTTGAGGGTCACCGTGCCCTCGCACGGTCATGTGTAAGGGTCAACATGATCGTGCAATAATTAATATCCGTGATTTACCTTCTTTCTTACTTATTTGACTATTCAATCCTTTCTCGATCCTTTTTGTGGTTAACTGTGCAGACTTATACTAGTAGATAATATCCAAGGACTCATTGGTTGGGGATTTGTAGTCATAATGGCCGTATGGAAACTTTTTGCTAAGAGAAGGATAATGATATCTTTAATATTTAGAATATCTCCTTTGCTTTTTCATGCAATCAGTGATTAAAATCAATTTATGTGTAAATACTTATTAAGATATTTTGATATGACTAAAATAAATAAATCTGTTACACTTTTTCTAGAATTTCAAGGATATGTGACTGAAACTTAGTAATTCCATAATGCATATACATAATGCAGTATCGTTTTGAGCACGTCATAAACACCTATCACTTATTCTCCCATTCACTTGAAATAAAAACAAGATCATCTTAATGATCCTCGACCCAATTCAGCCATTTAAATATAGAACTAAATCAGTATTATATATTCTCACTGTGCTCATGCACAGTGATGGAGAGTAAGGATTTTTACTCGAACACAAAACTCAACAAAGAATTAGGATAAAGAACCGTAATGATAATAGCTAGGTGGAGTCACAACCTAACAGAGAATTGTGAGTATAACTAAATATATCAAGGAATATCTGTGAGAAGAATTTAATGGAGAACCTCGGGCATAACTAAAAAGAATATGGAGCTGTGAGCAAAAATTGTAAACTGTAACAACCATTTATAATTTCTCAGATTATCCTTTCTTCTTCTAATTTTAAACATTCCCAACTAAGTATGTCTTTTAAAAGTCAGTCATAAGGGGACCCACACTACAGGATAAATCCAGGTTTCCAATTAAAAGTCGTTCTCATTCCCTGAATCCCCTCAACATCCCATCTCAACTTTCCAAGCAAAATAAATTATTTGCTAAAAAAAATCATGTGGTTCTGATTAAACAATTGAAATTAAACTGTAAGCAATTGATGAAATATTCTTTACACTATTCCACAAGAACATAACAATGATCTGTACTCAAGGAAGAGAATAAATTATAATGTATGACCCATTGATAAGTGTGTGATAAAACAACAAACCCTTGTTTTAGTTATGCCATACCAGAAATTTTCCAGCATGTCAACTAATATTCTAAAAATGGTTCATTATGTCATTCAAGTATGCAGCAAAAGGATCCGTACGAAGAAAAAGTGTAAAAGAAAATAAGTATACATGGGGATCAGCTATTAGGGATCTAATTTGCTCATGCATGGCAGCAAAGAAGGGGGTT
Organism: Ottelia alismoides; assembly: GCA_037367405.1. Taxonomy (NCBI): domain Eukaryota; kingdom Viridiplantae; phylum Streptophyta; class Magnoliopsida; order Alismatales; family Hydrocharitaceae; genus Ottelia; species Ottelia alismoides. Next base: position 187,709 of record JAZKJV010005075.1, on the reverse strand, counting down.
TTGGATGTATCTTGAGTTTTCTCTAATTTGGAGATGATTTCTCATGCAAGAGAAGCTTCAAAAGTAGCTCTAGCTGAAGAAAAGATGGCTGGACAACAGTCTGAATTGGAGAAAAACAGTTGGAGGGGAGGACTGTAGCAAGAACCCAAAGTAAATGGCAGCAAGAGCTGCTGCCTGGAGCGACAGTAGCAACTCTAACTGTTGGATTGAAGGAGCAGCTCCAGCTCCTTGATTGGCGGGGGGCTTCTCCCACGGCTGGGAAATTGGGTATTAGAATAAGGGAAATTTATAAAGGGGAAAGGGAAAACAAGGGAGAGCTTTGGGGCGTTGGATGCTATTATATAGGGAGAGGAGGGATATAAAATGGGGAAGCTTCCAAGAAGCCTCCCATTCACTTTTATTTTTATTTTTTTGCTGAAACAGTAATCATATTACCATTTTTAAATTAAATTTTATTTATTTATTTTAAGATGTTAAAAATTGACCGTATGCGCACATCGAGCCTCCGATTTCAACGCGCAATATCTTGATTTGATCGTCTCTTAACAATGATCAAAATAAGTATATATCGATATACTTTTGATCAAGTCTGAATTCCCAATTTTTTTTAGATACGATTTTGATTTGGGGTTAAATTTTATGAATTAAAAATATCAAACGAACTCTGATTGACAAGCGGTTGATTCCGTTGGTCTTGTTTCGTCGAATCGGATTTTATGACGGTCTTGGTTTGTTTCGCAGTTTCTGAATTTATGTTGCGGCTTTTTCGGACACGTATTACAATGCGATCGATTTTTGGTTGATTTCGCCTGAACGACTTTTGATTCACGATTAATTGATCGAGTTAAGTTGTTTAGCATTGGTCAACAACTTTATTGGGTTAATCGGACCCAAATCGGGTCGGGTTTCGATTTTGGTTGAAATCCGGATGTTACAATTTTGGTCTAGTATTTTTTCATAGTTTAAGTTCTTGATGGAATCTTATTGGTGAACATTAAAAAAGCCCATAAGAAGTAACAATAGACTGTCATTTGCTTTGAAAAGCAAGTTACTAAAAGTTGTGGACATGAATGGGATGTTGTAATTAATTGGATGTTCAGGCAATAGAGTATGTACATTCAAAATTGTTTAAATTACAGATGTATCAAGGTGATAAGTCTTACTATGAAAAATTTGGGAACGTGTGACTGAAAGAAGGTTGCGGCAAGTTCCCAAAGGAAAAGAAAATCAATTTGGATTCATGTCAGGTCGTTCAACTATTGAAGCCTTCCACTTGTTGAGGAGAACGATGGAGATTTATAGAGCTAAAAGGAAGAACTTCCATTTGATTTTTATTGATTTAGAGAATGCTTATGATTCCGTCCCATGGTAGATATTGTTGACAGTTTTGTAGAAGAGACAAGTACATGTCTTGTACATTAACCTCATAAAGGATATGTATCATAGGACTTCATCTTGTGTAAGGATCTGGTCTGGGGAGACTGATATTTTTGACATCAACATTGGTCTGCATCAAGGTTCAACTTTGAGTCCATTCCTTTTTACTTTGATTATGGACAAGTTGATAAGTCACATTCAGGATGAGATATCTTGGTTTATATTATTCGTTGATGATATTGTGTTGATTGATGAGACTAGAGATGGAGTAAATGAGAAACTTGAGGTCTGTAGACATGCATTGGAGACTAAAGGATTTCATATAAATAGGAATAAGATTGGATATATGGGATGTAGTTTTGATGGAAGCAGCGGTGAAGGAATCGTGGTAAATATTGGTGATAATAACATTCTGAAGAAAGATTCTTTTAGATACTTGGGATCTATTTTACAACATGATGGAGAAATTAATGGAGATGTTACTTATAAAATAAATGCAAGTTGAATAAAATGGAGAGGAACCTCTACTGTTCTCTGTGATAATAGAATTCCTTTGAAAATCAAAGGAAAGTTTACAAAGCAGCTGTGAGACCTACTATGCCCTATGGATTTGAATGTTGGCCTGTAAATGACATACATATGCAGAGAATGACAGTAACGAAAATGAAAATGTTAAGATGGATGTCTGGACACACACATAAAGATTGGATTCAGAATGCCGCAATCATGAGGAAAGTTGGTGTAGCTCTGATCGGGGATAAAATGCAATAAAACCTCTTAAGTTGGTTTGATCATTTGTAAAGGAGGTCGGCTGATGCACCAGTTAGGAGATGCGAGTATTAGGATGTTGAGCCAGCTAAGAAAGGGCGAGGAAGGCCCAAGAAGTATTGGAATGAGACTATACGAAGGGATCTTTGTTTTTTGGATCTAAGTCCAATATTGACCCAAGATAGATCTGAATGAAGGTAAAGAATCCATGTAGCTGATCCTATTTAATGTGGGAAAATGCTTTGTTGTTGTTATTATTGTATGAATAACTCCTAATCTATCCCTTTTATAGATATAATCTTTTCATCTTGTACCTTAAGGAGTTTATTCAAATATGCAACTCTTGCTTAACGGAGCATTTCATCTCGAGGATTGACTGTTCTATTAGTGCTGAAAAAGAAATTGTATCTACTTCCTTTTACTTAATTATGTGAACCATCAGGTTACTTTGAGCTACTTGGCACGTTAAATTGACATGGTTAATCAAGGGCAGTGGCACAGTTTCTAAAAGACAGAATTGGAAACTTTTAAGGTTATTGAAGAAGTAAATATTTTTATATGGAATTGAATGTGGCCGTGTGGTTGCAATTAGCATATGAAATGTGGCCTGAATAAATGAAATATTTTGTAGTACAATTCTCTGTTACTGCAGTCAACGTTTTTATTATCAATTTTTATAATGATACCTGTTCTAGATCCAAATTTCAGCTGAAATTTCGGTCTTACCCTGGTCCTTACCGTTAGTTCTCAGTATTTTAACTTAATAGTCAGTCTAATCGAAGACAACAAACCACAAAGAAAACTTTTATTTAAAACTAGGTGCATGAATACTCTTGATGCCATCTTGTCAGAAGCATTCATGGAGATTATGGTTGCCGGTTGCCAAACAATCTATGTACCATTTGGAGTCCTGAGACTGGATGTACAACATAAACAATGTTCACGGAGTTTATGTTAAAAATCGAAAAACTCTGTAGAGTACGAGTATCATATAAACTGAAATTTCTCACTGTTTTCATACACCTCATAAGTTTGATTTTTTTTGAAGAGAGATTTGTTTCTTTTGTTTTTCAGGTTTACACCAGTGCCCTGAGGCTAGTCCGCTCAATGGTAAACTTCTTTTTCCCTTGATATCCGCCATCATTCAAAAAGTGCTTGACGATTTTAGTTGTTTATCACTGATTTATTCGAGCATGCTCTTTCTGAAAATTCCATTAGCATGGAGTTTGAGATACTGTAATTATGGTTGTTTCTTTTTAAAAGCTATTAGTAATGGAGTTCCTGTAGTCAACTGGGTCATGATCTTTTGGTGGGCTGACAAATCAAACATGGTGTTGTTAGAGAAGGTTATGGAGAGGAAATGTGAGGGTGTGGGTGGATGGTGCCTATGAGGATTCAGGCTGAGAGGAGAAGAGAGAAGAACATATCCAGCCTCACAAATTGAGAGAGGAACAATGATAAGAAACCTGATTTTTTTGAGGCAAGGAAGAGAACATGCAAAGGTGTCCACCCCGAATATATTTAACTATTGGAAAGATACCAAAGTCACCTTACACGAGCCATGACTCGAGGAGAGTCTTAGCATTATGGATTACATTATCAACATATAAACGATCATATGCAAAGATGACACTGTTTTGGGAGAGCCAAATAGCCCTAATACCTGTAATAGAGTGGAGCATTTCTCTACTGGCACAAAACCTTTCAACGAATATTGAGTCCTAAAACCTCTCAAGATTACCCGTGTCAACCCATCCAATCTCCAATCCCAACCAGACATGTTTTATCTTCTCGCAAGCAAAAATTGGTGGTCAATTGACTCTATTGCGTTGCCACAAAGTGGGCATTTGCCATTGACACCAAGGGAAGATTCTAGACCAATGATCTGTCATCAAGATACACCATCTACATATCAACCGAAGGAAAACTCTGAATCGAAAAGGGCATTTTCAAGTCGCCAATAAATCTACAATCTCGAACAAGATTCCCAAATATCGGGTCATGAGGTGTATCAATGCATTTGTGAGCTCGTCTCACCGAGAATTCATCATCTCTTCAAACCTAGTGGTCCTTTCCCTCCCAGGACCATCTAAAGAGATGAGAATATCTTGAAGCTCCATGGAATCCTCTAGATGCTGATCAGAAAAATCAGAAAGGAATGTTGGCGCTCATGTGTCAACTGTCAACTACTCAGCGTTTTACCACAAGAACTCCACGAGCAGAGGACAAGGGAAATGATCACGAGGAAATGAGATGCCAACATTTCTACATCAGTTAAATTTTCCTACCAGAATGCAAACGAGCAACCATCACCAAGAATAGTCAAGAACACGCCAGGAAACTGCGACATCAAGACACAAATGCCCTTCCAAAAGTGGATGTGAAAAAAGAAGGCTCGGAACTAGATTCTCTAGAGAAAGGAAAACTAAAATGAGAGGATTGTTAGAGTCAAATTCAAATTTTTTATTTCATATTTGTCTTGATATTCTACTAGTCCTTTTATATGTTAAGTTGAGGAAATTATGAAATAGATACGGAATCTAAATCAAACCTTTTTAAGTTTGATGAACATCTAGTTTCAGTAAAATAACATGTAAAATTACCAAAAATAGAGATAATTATTTAGCTTCAAGTTATTTATTAAAATAAAAGTAGTTGGAAAGTAAATAAGACTCAAATAATAGCATAATCCCAATATTGCAAATATTTAGATTTCGGGATGGCATCAATTCTCCTTGATTTTAAAAAACATATCTTGTGATGAGTTGTCATTAGTTTTGAAGTTTTTCTTCATAATTCTAGAGCTAAGAAGTTATTTGATTTGAGTGCAATTTCTAAAATCTCAAAACCTATGCACCATTTTCAATGTTGCAGAGTTGATTTTTGAACTTTTATGAGTTTCAAAATTTCATCGAACTTGATTTGGGGATTCTGAATCTCAAACAAGCTTTACTAAAGACGATCAAAATGAAGAACTGCATAGTGGATCCAAATATCTTCTCCTTGTCGTTCATGCTGTATTACTAACTCTATGAACTCATAATAAATCTCCTATGTTATATAGAATTACATAATCTGTAATCCATCGCATGCGAGGATTAAGCGACAATGGTAATGGAGATGAGTCTGTATCATGCTTGGCAAGCTGGGTAAACATTGGAACTTGGGAACATCGTGACGGTGTTGATGAAGTTGGCAACGATCTCCATGGTGAGGGTGCTCGAATTTAATATCTAAGATTGTATATTTCATTTTTAAGAGAAATCAATGATAATGTAGAGTAAAAATGAACATATTTATTAGAAAATATAAAACAAATCCCCACTAAGATCTCAATGAATACAAGAAATCATAGTTTTACACTAGAAGAAAAGTCACAAACAAGTAATATAGCACCATATATTACAAAACCTATAAGAAATCCATCTCAGAAAGCATGTAAAGGCGAGATGGAGAAATGGTATCGGCGATATCATTTAAAATAGAAAAAAATGCGTAAAATTTTCAAATTTCGATTGATATCCATCGATATCTCAATATATCGATGATATCTTGTGAGGTACCAACGTTATTTAGGAAATGGTATTTAGGGTAGTATCAATACTGGATGATATGCATACCGATATATCATCGATTTATCGTGATATTTGGTGCCATGAACGAAATAATGATGATAGAGTAGTGTTCGTTGACGGTTTAATGAGTGGTGCATGCATAAGAGAGCTACAATCACATAAAGTCTATTAACATGCTTTTGGAGGACAGGGGTGCAGGGAGCTCGAAATAAGGTGGATGCAGAGCATTGAGATGTTGATTAAGACATATACATAGATCAATAAGAGGCATGGCTCTAAAGACTCTACTCTAGAGGTACATGCTTGGAAGAACTGTTGCTGATAGCATGTATTAACACGCCAAACTCATTTGCCCGATTGTTGTAAGGGAATGGATGTTACTTGTATAGCTACTGTTGGAGTATTTGATGTATGCGTCATGAGTTGTAGCAGGGTAAATGGATCCTGGAGAAGATCCATTTACCCCACCTAGTTGTTTAGTCCCACATCGTCCAGTGGTGGGACTTGGAGGCTCTGGAGAGGCTATATAAGGAGCTCCAAACCTCTTGTATCCAATGAGAAAAAACAGTGAAGCATGTCCCTTTGAGGACTTCTCCCGTGGTTTCATCCCGCTCCTCGCGGAGTAGGGTTCCACGTTAAATCCTGCTTTCTTTGATGTTTATTCTTTTTCCATGCTATGCTTCCGCATGTTTATTTCTTAACATGGTATCAGAGCGGGTTCGATTCTCGAGGAGTTTTTTTTGTATTCTTTATTTGTTCGAGATTCGATTCATTGTTTATCCATAAAGAAATTTTTTTTGGGAGATCATGTTCAAGTTCGAGGGCTAGGGTTATTCAAGACCCTAAATACATCTTCTGCGAGATTCAAGTTTTGATTCAAGGGTTCATTCTGAAACCCTTGTTCTTCATCGGCGGCCCGATCCTCTTCTATGCAACGCAAATCTTCACGCAAATCGGCCATGGTGCCGCCCCTCCAGATCCAGGTCGATGGTTGCATGCTCCATCGGGAGCCCTAACTCCAACAGGCAGGGATCGCATCCCCTCCATTCCATCAGGCGAGCCCTAGCACGTGCCCAGGCGACATCGTGCGCCCAGGCGAGCCCTTGCACGATCCCAGGCGATGCTCTCTTGTTCAGCGCTCTTCCTCCACGCACAGGTTGGCGGCACGAACCCCTCCGCACGCATCTCTCCTGTTCAGCAACAAGGCGACGATTCCGCTCCGATGAAGAAGCCCTCCAGGTTGATTCCCCAGGCGGCACCCGCGACTCCTCCCCAGGCGCACATCGCGCGTGCGTGCGTACCAACTGTGACTTCAACGGCAGCAGGCCAAGGTCGTGGGTCTCCTCCAGGCGCAGGTGATATCGCACTCGTAAGATCTACAGGAGCCCCGTGGAGGCGCTCCTTCGCTAAGCCTCCAAGTCCAGTCATTCCCAGCCAAAGCCTCTTCTCTATATACAGGTCGATCTCCCTCTCTCGGATTGCGTCGGCGCGCTATCGCTTCCCTTCAGCCCGCGAAACCGCACAAGCGGCAACCTCCTCCAGCCGTATATCACGCGAGCTCTGCATATCACGCATATCACGCGACACATCTCCCTATCGTGGGGGCGACGACAGAGAAACCCCCCCCCCCATCGTGTATGAGAACCCTAGGGTTTCCAGAGGAAAAGGGCCCGTTGACCTGACTTTGTAAAAAAAAGAGAGGGGGGTGTTTTAAAGCCCAATGGGCTGCATGTTAAAAAAAAGGGGGATGGAAAAAAAGGGGGCACAGTTTTGGGTCAAGGTTCAACAAAAAAAGGCGTGTATAAAAAAAAGCTGCACGTAAAAAAATTGCAAGAAATGCCGTAAAAAATGATGAACGACTTTGGAAAAAAAAGAAAAGAAGAAGATTGCGGTTATTAAAAAAATGAAATGAAAATAGTAAAAAAAATGATGATGTTTGAAATGCAGAAAAAAACAAAAAATAATGAAGTCGGTTTTTTTTATGTTTTACCCCCATCATTGTTGTCTTCTCCCAACTTGGTCGACGTCTACGTTTTCCGACAAGTATGGGAGAAAGGGGGAGTATGGTGTAGAGTCACATGTCTTATTCCAGATTCAGATATCAGATATTCGTCAGACCAGCCGATTTTCAGACTCTACAGTTTTTCAGATGAGGATTTTCCATGCGCAATTCCAGACTCGAGGTTCAGATTCCAAGTCTCAGTTTGATGCGCAGATTCAGACTCGACATTCAGATTGGTCAGAGTCCAAGTTCGAGGCACTCCATGATGAGGCCCATTTTTCGAGTTCTCCAGAGAGAGACTCAATTTCAGGCACGCATGAGTTTGCGGTCATTTTCAGATGAGCACTTGTATGCCATCATTGTCAGAGGTCCCCGTCCTTTATTGTTTTGTAGGCCAGAGTTTTCATGTGAGCCATAGGGATTCCAGAGTAGAGGACCATTCCCTATGCCATGTTGGCAAGAGTTTTCATGTGGCATCATAGATACACCAGAGCAGTGCATCATTCTCTGAGCCAGATGGGAGAGACCCAGTTCTTCGAGGAGGAGACTTTTCAGACTCCATTCTCCAACGAACGTGGACTCCGACGAGGATTGCACAGCCACGACCCTTTTCAGTTCGGCCCCTTTTAGAGATGGAGTAGTTGTCCACATTATTGTGATGGGCCAGAGTTCTCCGACGAGGAGACTCATTTCCAGTTGCAGCGACTCTGACAGGCGCAGTTCAGAGCGCATGCTCTCCGACGAGGAGATTCAGCAGACTCACACTCCAGCCCGTTCGTCCTCCTCACCTACACGGCATGAGAAGCAACGTCCTCGACTGCAGCAATGTGCGCGTTGGGTTGATATTGTCCGTAGTGTCCTGTAGCATTGAGTTGAGTTTCTTTATGTTTGTCCAAGCTGAGCATTGCATGCTCCAGCTTGAGGGGGAGTATTGGAGTATTTTATGTATGCGTCATGAGTTGTAGCAGGGTAAATGGATCCTGGAGAAGATCCATTTTCCCCACCTAGTTGTTTAGTCCCACATCGTCCAGTGGTAGGACTTGGAGGCTCTGCAGAGGCTATATAAGGAGCTCCAGACCTCTTGTATCCAATGAGAAAAAACAATGAAGCATATGTCCCTTTGAGGACTTCTCCCGTGGTTTCATCCCGCTCCTCGCGGAGTAGGGTTCCACGTTAAATCCTGCTTTCTTTGATGTTTATTCTTTTTCCATGTTATGCTTACGCATGTCTATTTCTTAACAGCTACTGATAATCATCCTCAGCCCTCGACCTATTCCCATAATGGTATCCTTCCTGAAGCACAAACCCCCTCAAAGCTGGTATGAAAATTATAAAAACCTCAAAGGGAGTCTCATCCTCGAGACTCGAGTCAAGGTCATTAGGTGTCTTGTTGGGATTTTATATGTCCATAAAAACCTCAAAGGGTTTTGAACTCATAAAAACCTCAAAGAGAAAACAAGCCATATATTTTAACATATATTTAATTATAAAAGCTTGTTTTGATTTTTACCTCAGAAAAGCTGCGGGTATCATGCCCGCATGTCGGATTTGGTTTCCCATGTCGCTTCTTCGACTCTGTGACGGTACCACAACACCTTGACCAATGGAAACTCTTTGCTGCGAAGCTTCTTTACAGCACGGTCAAGTATCTAGACTGGCTTCTCCTCATAAATCAGATCTGGCTCCATGTCAAGATTCTCATAACTGATGACGTGTCGAGGGTCGCGCACATATTTCCTTAGGTTGGATACATGAAAGATATCATGGATAACTGAAAGATGTGGAGGAAGCTTCATCAGCTGAGGATTCGCGAGTCGGATATTCCGAAGACTGCTTTCCGGACTCGCTATGGACACTACGGGCCTGTTTGGTTGCAGGGTTGGGCAGGATTGGGTTGGGCTGTGTTGGGCTGGGTGAATAGTAATCTGTGAGGAGGAAGTACCCTTGTGAATAGTAACCAGGGTTGGGCTAACCCTGCCCAACCCTACAACCAAACAGGCCCTACGAGTTTGTGGTGATGCCGTTTGTGCTCACCAATGCACCTGTAGCTTTCATGGATATGATGAACATGATTTTCCGTCCATATTTGGACAAATTTGTAGTGGTGTTCATAGATGATGTACTCATATACTCACGGAATGAATGTGATCATGCTAATGATCTGCAGATCTTTTTAGATACATTGCGGGAGCACAAGTTATATGCCAAGTTGAGCAAGTGTGAGTTCTGATTGTCCCAAGTCTCATTTCTGGGGCATGTCATTTCTGGAGCAGGCATCGCAGTTGATCCTGCGAAGATTGAGGCAGTCATGTCTTGGGAGCAACCCAAGACAGTTACACAGATTCGGAGCTTCCTCGGGCTAACAGGTTATTACAGACGCTTTGTCAACGGATTTTAACTGTGAACCCCCGAGTATCCGGGTACCCGTTTACGTCATTTTGCGGCATTTCATTCACACAGGATCACACAATTTACAGAAAAACATGGAAATTTTTCGCGCGGATAATTTTCCACATGACATTCACATCCACAATCATAACCACAATTTAATAGAGACAAATGGCACCAAAATCTCATTTCATTAATTTCCATATAATTTTACAACATGTACAGTGACTGACAGTACATAGAGTAGTCCCAGAATTTTTAAGCAGAAGAGAAGGAAACATACTACATTATCAACCGAACAAAAACTGAGACAAAATAAACCATACCGTATAGTATATACCCTGTCTCCTGAAGTCATCAACCCGCTACTGAGCTAAAGGCTCCTTGCCTGCCATGCGTGCAAGGAAGAAAAGGCATCAACGGGCGCTGGTACTTCCCATAACTTATATATATGTAAAAGTCACTGGCATTTAAAATGTTCAAAAGTAATAAGTAGAAAGATGGAACAAATACAATTTACATCTACTTGCTCAAGTAAAAAAGTATTTAAGCTGTTGAAGCATTTCTCATGATCGCCCATTAACCCAACATTTCCCATATGTGACATATTTATATTATACATGAATATTCATGAATGTATGAGTATAAGTATACATATCATCATTTTCTTTAGAGATCATGTTCGTGAGTGATGATGGAAGAGTTTGATATTGGAAAGGTTTCTTGATTTAATTAGATTATTAAGTTTATTTACTTTTTTTTGAGTTAGTGGATAGTCTGTGGTCTTGGTCTGTATGTAACCTCACACTATGACTCTAAGGCATTAAAAGTGCCTTAGGGTTGGGGTGCCTCCGTAGGCATGCGGTGTTGTATAATGCATCATAACTAAGTTTCCAACACGTCGACTAACTTATAGGGATTTTGAATCAGATTATAGTAACTTCTAATCAACTCAATTTTAATTGTGATTTCCTTTAAACCTTGACTGCAACTCTCTCTTATGCAACTCTTGATGATTTAGATGTAGATATGGATGATCTGGATGTAGAATAGACAAGTTCGTAGGCGAAAGAAAAACTCAAGCGGTGAAGAAGCCAAAAAAGGGGTCTTCCGTCTCGCCCTCTAATTGGAAGCGCGGTCCAATAGAGGGATATGTCTACTCCAAAACTACGCCACTGAGACGGGTGAGAGAGACTTCCCGGAAAAGTCACTCTAGGAAAACAGCCCGACCGGTAATGGGCAACCGAGCTCGTATGGAAAACTAAAACCGAGGATCCCCCGCCTGGGTATCCTAAAACAGAGGGTCAGCGGAACCGGTCTAAAGTCGGGATCCCAACGAGGCGTAAAAACACTGCGAGCTCGCGTAAAAACCGAAAAGGGACTGGGATCCTAGACCCGTGCACTTGGCGGCCGCTACCCAAACTGGGCTTCCTATCTCCCGCCCAGGTGAGGGTCACCGCGCTCTCGCACAGTTAGGTGTAGGGGTCATCATAACTGGCTTAATATAAATCGTCATCGATTCTTATTAACCTCATAGGTTCTTTAATTATATATATTCATGCCCTTGTATCTTGTATGATTGATTTTACAGATCTATTTGCTCATTCCACGTCGTCAATTGAGATAAGAGATGTTCATATCGTAGGATACTAACAATCATTGATGATGATTTTGTACCATTGAAGAATACTTAAAATTTCACTCAAATTTTAATCTTAATATTCAGAGATCTGGAACCAAGGACGGATCTGAATTTGAGATTCAAATCTACACAAAACCCTTACTTTTTAAATTTCTAAAGTATGAATTATGAAATTCTTGGACAGATCTGAAATAGGTTTAATTTCACACTAAAACCCCCATATTTTAAGCTATTAAAACATGAATTTTATAGTCATTAAACAGATCTGAAATTGGTTTAATTTTACACTAAAACCCCCATATTTTAAGCTATTAAAACATGAATTTTATAGTCATTATGCAGATCTGAAACTTGGGTTTAATATAAATCAAAACCCCCAATTTTTTAAGAATCAAACCATGGATTTTGGGGCTCTAATTCAGATCTATAATTCTTGAGAGAATACATTCAAAATACCCAATTTCGTCATAAAAATTTCAGCTCTTGAACTATAATTTCAGGTCTGAAATCTAGAGATAAAGACATCCAAGACCCTTAAATTTTAGGTTATAAATACTTAGGTTTTGGGGTTCTAATTCAGATCTATAATCCTTAGAATAATACCTTTTAAATCCCCAAATTTCTTATCCTTTGAAGAATGAAATCTGTAACCAATTATTGGCATAAGTTAACTCAATTGTATGTAGAATACCCCCAACTCTTCCTCTTTTAAAACATGAAATCATGAGCTTTTTACTTGGTCTAAATTGAAGACTAAAGTCTCAATTTTGTGACATTTGAACAACAGCTAATGACCTACAAAAAATCCCAAAATTTCATCTTTAAATTCATGAACATGGGCTCTAAAACTGATCTGAAGCCAAATGATAGTTCTGAATTTAGGCCCAAGTCGTATGCTAAAACCCCAAGTTTTCATCTCTAAAATGTGAGATCTGTAACATCAAAATCTGATCTGATTTCAGATTAGAATTATATAAATCAGTGGCTTTTGAAGAGCAAAATTTTGCATGCAAACCCCTCAATTTCAACTCCACTTGAATAGAATTTCATCATCCAAATTCATCTACAAATCCCCTTTCAAATTCAAATTTCTCAACAAAACAAATAACTAATCATAACTAATTGTCCATCATTATGTTCTGTGTATAATTGGTGCATGGCATTAACTAATGCAGTGCAGACTCACCAGTATAAATTTCTGGAATACATAAATCATATGATTCATATCAAACCCGTGAAGAGAAACTTTTTGGCCATTGTCTAATCAAGTTATCTGTCATTGGTCAATGAGAAGCTTTTAATTGGGAAATTTGCCTAATTTAAACACTTGTATCCTATTTCGGATGATAATGAAGAAATTATTTGTTAGGGGAGATTATTGTAATATCCAGGAAATTAAATTTCAATTTTTTTATCTTTTGTTAAATTATGATACAAACATGTATGCAAACCCCATGCATGGTAGAAAAAGATAGGTATGGGGTTTGTACTCATGTATGGCAATAAGAGAAGGGATGGAATGTACCATAGTGTCGAATTGTGCATGCATTGGCAGCAAAGAGGAGGAGGAGTTGTACTTATTTGGATCTTCAAAACTTGAAGATCAATTTGCATGCATGACTTCATCAGGGCTTTAGACTTGTACCTATGATTAGTCACATGTGCATGCATGACAGCAATAAAGAGGCTTAAGATTGTTCCTAAGATTAAGCATAATAGACATGCATGGCAGCAAGAGGTTAAGGATTGGATGGTACCTAAAAAAATCGAAATTTTGGGGATTTATCTTACATGCAGATCCTCCTGGATTTGGAGCAGCAAAAAGTTGTTATTGCAGCAGCCCCCTTGGTGCTCCAGCTGCTGTATTTAGCAGTAGAACAGATGCAACTGGTTCTTAGTGGTCCTTGATTATTGGAGCATCTGCATCTGCAAAGGAAAGTAGTAGAAATAGCTGCTTGATGGCCTTCAGCAGTTGCTGGTCTGCAGATCAGTAGCTTTGAAGTCTGCAACAGGGGAGGGATTTGGGCACCTCGAAGGGTTTTAGAATAGAGAAAAGATAGAATAGGATATGGGGTCTTCGTAGGGAAATGGGGAGGCAATTGGGAACATGGAAAGAAGGGAAGAGAAGTCACGTTGGAATGGAAGGAGATTAGGGAAATTGGAGGGGGAATTGGAAGAGGAGCGGGTCTTTGCTCCCACGGCTAGAGATGAGGGAAGATTAGGGGGAATTTGTTGATACTTATAAGGACAAAGAGGTCTTGGCTAATTGCCAATTGGAGGGATAATTTGCCAAATGGGAAATGAAGGACAACCCAAGTGGCTGGAAAGAGAATTTTGGCCGCATGCTGTGTCTGTTACTGTTACCAAAATATATATATATTATATATATATATTTGTTTTCAAAAGCCTCTTTACTTGATACTTAAAAATCTACCGTAAGCACACCTGGGGCTTCGGATTTTGACGCACAATATCTCGAATTGATTGTCTCAAAATGACGGTCAATATGAGTATAATATCCATATACTTTCGGTCGGGTTTTGAATACCCGAAATTTTCTGATACGGTTTTTGTTTATGATTAAATTTTGTGATTTAAAAATATCAAACGACTTCCGATTGACAAACGGTCGATTCCGTTGGTCTTGTTTCGTCGAATCAGATCTAATGATGGTCTCGATTTGTTTTGGGGTTTCCGAATTTGAGTCGCGGCTTTTTCGCGGTGCGCATTACGAAGCAACCGATTTTTTGGTCGATTTCGTCCGAACGACTTTTGGTTCACAACCAGTTGATCGTTTTAGGTTATTTAATATTGTCAGATAACTTTATTAGGTTAATCGGACCCTAATCGGGTCGGGTTCGGGTTTGGTTGACATTCAGATGTTACAAAAAATAATGATGCCTTCCGATGCATACCGCATCTTCTATGAGACTACTCTTAGCCCGTTGAATTCACCTCTTGCTCACAACCTTGCTTGATAGCCTTAGAGCTAGGATATCATAGTCTACACACACTATTTTAGTAGTGAGAAAGTTGAAAGCCGAGGGCATCGTTATGTATCACATGCCTACTTATCCATGGTAAATGTGTGGCTACTTCCGAGGTTATTTTTCTTTGGGTGAGGGACATAAAACTAACACATATGGCAGATTTGGTAATGTCATGGATGAAGAGGTGTGTCAAAATAGGCGCCTTCTCCATACTGCTCAATGGAAGATGTTAGGATCGTCAAATACGACAAAGAAGAGGATGTCGGGGTTTCTTGTTAGTGCCCTTATTCTAGCTGCAGATTTCTTTGCATTGGGACCATTCTGCGTGCTTGTGAGAGGCGACTATACGATATCTGAGAAACTTGTTAGATACTGAAGCCGATCTTATAATATGCTAGTGATCCATTTTGTTCATCTATGGTTCAGCTCAACACACATCATGCAAGGGTCCTACTATCAATCTTTTGCGAGGCATGGCGACCTAAATTGAACAATCAAATGTCTTCTTTTGTGCCTTTTGGCTTGCAGAGGGTGAGGTTGAGAATGTAGGGGGTGGACACTGTTTTTTTATTAGTTTACTAGGGTCTTCCACGAATCAGTATCCCTTATAGAACTATTGATTAAGGGCCACTATGTAAAGGGTTGGGAGGTGGCTTCATAGTTGGAGATTAAAGTCAGTATTAAGCAAGGCACGACTTGTATTTTTGGGTTTGTTCTTTTCTTATTATTGTTATTTTTCTTGTTGATCTTCGGGTTATCCTAAAGATGGAAAAAATGTATTCATGCGGTGAGAATATGATTCTTATGGATATTGAAGCCACATGGATGGGGCCGCTAGGTGTATATTTGGGATGATGTTTGTAGACTGAAGGGGACGAGGAACTGTATGTAAGGTTCTGGAGGGATGTTATAAGAGAAGTCTATTTTCGGTTAATAGAGTGAGTATTCCAACAACATCTCTGAGGGGTATCATGGCATGAATCCCAAAGGAGGCAACTTTTCTACATTGGTGCCTAAGCATTGATGGAGTGCGGAACGTCGCCCCGAGAGGCCGGGGCACAGGGCGATCGGGGGAAGGCTCCCGAACATGCGGAGTCGGTGGGCGATCTTCAGAGGGGATTCTCGGCGATGGGATCTTTCACGTGGGGTACTGGTCTCGCCCCTAGCCCCCTGGATGTTGGGGATTTTCGGGCTCGTACGGTGTTGTGCCCGTCCATGAGGAGGTGTTTCAGATGCGACGGGTTAGGTCACATCGCGCGCTGGTGCAAAACGAAGGATAAAGTTTGTTATCGATGTCGGACAGAGGGGCATGTGCGGAAGGAATGTCCTCGTGGTTCCACAAGGATGGAGGTTGACGGGGGGAGCGGCCGTGGACCTTTGGAGGAAAAGGGTGACGATGCTGACCCCCGTTTCCGGGCTCCTCTTCGCGGAAGGTCCTCATGAGGATCTGAAAAAGGTGGCTGAGGTGTTGGCATTTGGATGATCGACCGGCTGTCTGGAGGACGAGATCTGGTTGTCTGACTCAGAATTGTTTGTTCACAGGGTGGATGCCGAGAAGCATGGTCTTTCCTCTCCAATGGCTGTGACATGTTCCCAACGTCGATTCGCTGGCGGAGACCTAGGCTGTGGGATGGGGCGGCTCGAGCCTGTTCGCGGACGCTGCTGGAGGTTGAGAGCCTGCCGATCCGATGTCGGAAGTTGGCCATGGTCAAGGAGGCGCTTCAGGACGTGGGATATGTGGATCGTTTGGTGTGCTCTGGTCATCGCCATGATGAAGATTGGAGTGTGGTGGTTTCCTTGGTGGGGGTGCGGATGCCGATCCCTACGATGGTTTGCTTCTCGGTGGGTAGAACCACATTCTGTTTGCGTCTGAGGTGTGTGGAGGCCTCGGTGCTCCGCTCCTCGATGGTAGTTCAGAGCATGGTGGTCTTCCGCCGGAGTTGCCTCAGGAGGAGGCGCACGTTTGTTCCGGGACTTCGTCTTCGGTGACCGGAAATTCCATCGGTGGAGGTCGACTGCTGTCTCCGACCGACCGATCGATTCGCGGAGGGAGTCGAAGTGTCAGGAGGGGTTCGCGGGGGGAGCTGATCGGCCACTCAATTTCGCATGGGGCCGTTATTGCATATTTGAAGTTTCGGGGCCTGCGGGTCCCACTGTGCCAGTCCTTGCGCGTGAGGACTCGTAGGCTCGCGGGTTCGGGTGCGTTGACTCAGGCTCTGTTGGATTGAACCCGGGATGTGATCCAGGTGGCGTGTTCGGGTTTTCTCCTGCTGGCTGGGCGGGATCCGGTCTTGGGCCTGCGTGGTCTCTTTGCTCCGAATCCTTGGAGGGGACCTTGGCGCTGTGGGTCTTCCTCATTTGTTGTTTGAGGTGGTGGTCGACGCTTCTAGGGCTGGTGTGCGTGACTCGGATGTCCCTCCTGTGGGCTCCTTGTGGGGAGTCGATGCCATTTTGCCTGCTTTGGGAGATGTGCCGCATGTGGAGGGGTCACTGAGGGGGGCTCCCTACCTAGGAGTGGTTTCTGAGCTGTCTGTTGTGGATGGGGATAGTCCCGGGAGAGGAGTGCGATGATGGTGTTGGGGACTGCGTCTGCGGGAGACTCCGCCTTTGTTCTGGGGGCTGCATCCTTGGCTCGTAGTCAGAAGATGGCATTGAGGATTCTGGCCGCGGAACGGGCAAGGAGGGGGCGAAGATTGGCGTTGGGAGAAGGGGATAGAAGGTCGAAGCTGGACCCTCTGCTCTCCTTCTCACGTAAAAGAAGGAAGTCGGAAGCTAGATTGTGGTTGGAACGGGAATTAAAAGACACAGAGAAGGGTGCGACTGGAATCGAGAACCCCTTGAAGACAGTGGGTGCTTAACATTACTTGGAAGCTCGGGTGGACAGTGCGGCTAAGGATGCGGTGGACAGTTACGTGTGGTTTGCGGAATGTTTTGGGGTGATCATCCCTACCTCAAACCCTCCGAGTGGATCCAAATGAAGATCGTTTCATGGAACGTGCGTGGGCTGGGGGAAGGGGAGAAACGGAGGACGGTTGGAAGGCTGTTCATTCCCTTCCGAGGTCAAGGTCGGACCACACACCCATTGTTTGGGTGTCGGGGGACGAGCTGATGGCGAAATCGAGATTTAGATTTGAAAGATCCTGGTTGCTCGACTACAGATTTAGAGAGATGGTGTGTGATTTCTAGGGTTCCTTGAGTGTGGAAGGTTCTGCGACGCAAAGGTTGGCGTAGAAATTAAGTCTATTGCGGCGTATGTTGACGGAGCATAAAAATCAGGTGATCCGAAGCAGAACTGAAAATAGTGAAAAGGCGGTCGCAGAGATTTCCAGATGGGATGCTATAGAAGATACACGACCTTTGAGTGGTGAAGAATTGATTGCTAGAGGAGCACAACAACAAGTGGTCGTGGAGGAAGAAAAATGAAGGGAGGTCGAGTGGCGACAAAAGTCTAGGCATAAATGGGTAAAGGAAGGTGATGCGAATACCAAATTTTTTTCATGCAACTACCAGCGGTAGCAGAATGGCGAACACAATTTTTGAACTAAAAGTAGAGAAAGCCAATGTTACTGGGGAGAGGGAGATTGGGAAGGCTCTTGTTGAGCATCTCCGTAGGATCAGCAGGAAACAACCCGAATCAGGAGGGATCTGGTCGGGGAGGGGTCTCAAGAGGCTAGAAGAAAGTAGACATGAACGACTTATCTCGGCTTTTTCAAGGGAGGAGGTCCGTGCGGCAGTTTTCGACCACAACGTTGATGTTTGCCCGGGTCCAGATGGGTTCCCAGTGGCTTTCTTTTGGGAATTCTGGTCATTAGTGGAGCCGGACGTCATGGATCTGTTGGTGGAGTTCAGGGATGGAAACAAGGGATTGGAAAGTCTAAACAAAGCGGATGTTGTTCTTTCTCCCTAAGAAGAAGGGGGCAGTGCGTGTTGACGAATTCATGCCAATTGCTTTGTCGAATGCTATTTATCTTATTATTGCAAATGTTCTCGCCAACCAGCTGCGTGGAGTAATGGATGATCTTATATCAGAATCACAAACGACTTTAATTCCGGGCAGACAATTGTTGGAGGGTGTGGTGGTAGTGACAAAAATAGTTGCTGACTGGAGAAGGATGGTTCCTCAGGTTTCTTATGGAAGGTCGACTTCTCCAAGGCTTATGATTGTTTTAGTTGGAGATTTCTATGGGCATCATTGGTGAACAGGGGCTTCCCGGAGTTAGGGATTGATTGGATGAATAGGTGCATCACGACCGCTTCTCTGTCGGTTCTGGTGAATGGCAGACAGGAAGGGGGTTTCTTCCAACTGCAACGAGGGGTGAGGTAGGGATGTCCTTTGGCTCTACTTATGTTTGTCTTGGCATGAACGGTTTGGCTACGATGGAGGATTTAGCGGTAGAAGGGGGTTTTTTCAAAGGTTACATTAGAGGAGATTGCTCAGTACCGGTGCGCGGATGACAGGTTACTCTTTATTGAGGGAGGGGTTGAGGAGTGCAGGGCGGTGAAAGCGGTGGTTGACATTTTTGGGAAGCTTTCTGGGTTGCAGGTGAATGGTACAAAGTCGGCTTTTGTTCCTTTTAATATACATTCGGAATCGGTGGTGAGGTGTGTGGAGATCTTGGGAACATAACAGATATCGTTACCTATCAACTACTTGGGTCTGCCACTGATAGTAGGGAGGTTGAGACAGATGGATTGCATGCCATTGATAGAGAAAATGGAAAGGAAGTTAGCGAGTTGGAAAGCATCTTTTCTTTCGAAGAGGGGGAAGCTGGTGCTGGTAAAAGCGGTGTTGGCAACCATTCCGATTTTCTTCATTTCGACTCGAGTTTTACCTGTATGCATGAGGGAGAGGCTGGAGGCCCTGATGTATCACTTCTTCTGGTCCTCCTATGCACCAAAGAGGGGACTTGCTTTGGTTGATTGGTCTACGGTATCCACTCCGCTCATGGAGGGGGGCCTTGGCGTACTACGTCTTGCAGATATGAATAGGGCATTACTGGCAAAGTAGATAATAAAGATCTAGGGTCCTGGGTGCAACCTTCTCTCCATGATGATTCATTCTATTTATGGTGTGGCGTCGGATCTTGAAGCTAGAGCGGACTGTGTTGCGTCGCCTACGACTTTTTGGAGAGGCATCTGCTCAATCTTGCCTGATATGGTGCGGTTTCTATGCCGAATTGGGAAATGGTCGGGGCTTTCTTTTTTGGACTGCTGACTGGTCTGGCCTTGGAAAGATGCGTGAGCTTTTTCCGCGGCTCTATGCTTTGACCTCCAGCAAGGAGGCATCGGTGGTGGAAGTTTGGTCGGATGGCTCATGGACGTCGACTTTTGTCTCTACTCTTTCTGATCAACGGGTTGATGAGTTCTTACATCTTTCTACCATGTTGGGTAGTATCGTTGGGCCAAATGCGGGGATGGATTATTGGTGTTGGAGGGATGGCTCCTTTCAGTCAGGAAGGCTTATAAAGTCCTCGTTGGGCAGCTGCCGGTGGATGAGACGGGATCGAGAGGGGATTGTTCGAGAATCTGGAAATGGAAGATCCCATCGAGGGTGAAGATCTTTTTGTTGCTTAGAAGGGAGCGGATTTTAACGGCGGCTAGGAGGGCCAGATTGTTTCCTGATGCTGAAGCCGGGTGCTTGCGATGCGGATCAAATTCGAAAGACATAAATCATTTGTTTTTATTGTATCCTGATTCAGTTGAGATGTGGCAAAAGGGAGATTGCATGGGGTTAAACTGAGAGGACAAGTCGTCCTTTTGGAACTCAATTGGTGGAGGTTGGACGGGCTCTGAGGAAGGGAGATCTAAAGTTTGTGCAATCGTATGGGCATTGTGGTTGGCTAGAAACAATGTCATTTTTAAGGGAGGGAGGTTTTATGTTGAGAATATCTTGGGACACCCACTGCCTTTTTCAATCGTGGTGGATGTAATTTTTTAATTTATTTATACAATATTTTGGCTAGATCTCTAGAGGAGGTCTATCCCACCGTTCTCTCTAAAAAAGAATCCCATCCTAGTTTATTTTGTCTTGATGCAGATGGGCAACTGCTGGTGGCACAATGATATAATGGGATGATAGATTGAGGTACATGGTTCCATCTCAAGCCTGAGAGGAGAAGAGAGTATTTTCATCTATTATTGCTGTGTTAGTGGGGGTGTTGATGGACATTTAGGATTGTCTTAATGGCATTCGCCTGAGACTGTGCAAGTTGATCTGCCATATATACCTTGGCCGGAGCCCCCTGGCTCTTGTGCCCACTGCGGGCGTTCGACCTTCCCCTTTTTGGAGGGGGATTCTCTCGCTGCTCCCTCGTTTCCAGGACTTGTTCCAGCCCATCTTGGGTAACGGCCTCTCCTTTGCCTTCTGGCTCGACAACTGGACCAGTGAGGGGATGATCGCTTCTCGCTTCCCAAGGCTCTTTGCCTTGGCGACGAATCGAGACGTTAAGGTTGCCGATGTGTGGTGCGATGGGAACTGGATGCTCAGGTTTTGCATAAATTTTTCAGATCAAAGACTTGATGATTTCCTTCAGTTGTGCGATTCTTTGGCCGGATGCGAAGGCCCCGGGGGGGACCACTGGATTTGGAGGGGCGCTCCTTTTTTGGTCAAGAAGGCTTACACGGCTATTCGGAGGCCGCCACCCAGTCCTTCCGAGGCCCTCAATAAAGATTGCTCCTTCATTTGGGGGCTTCACCTCCCTGAGCGTATTGGTTTCTTTCTATGGCTCCTCAGGCGCAAGCGCCTAATGACTCGGGACCGCTGCGCTCGTTTTTGGGCTCTGCTTCGGATTCCTGCTACCTGTGTGGCCATTGAGTCGGTGGATCACTTATTCTTCCAATGTCAACGCATTGCTGACTCATGGCTCGAGCTGGGTCTCGACTGGGTTGACGCGTCTTCCTTCGACACCTTTTGGGAGGGGTTCCAATCTAATCCCCATAGACCGTGGGTGGAGGTGTTTGGTCCTTTGTCGTCACTGTGGTGTATTTGGCTGGAGAGAAACGCCTTGGTGTTCTCGGGGTGCAAATTCTATATGGAAAACGTGTTAGCTCGGTCCAAGGCTTTTATGGAAGCCTGGTCATCTTTATGACCCCTCTTATTGTATTTTTCCTTTTGTCTCTTTTCCTTTTTCTTAATTAATTGATTAGGGAAGACACCTTAGCGTGTTACCCCCTCTTTTGGTCTTAAAAAAAATCGCAGTTAAACCGGTACATGTGCTTTTAGGATGTATCCTCAATATCTTAATCAGACTTTCACCTGGGATTTTTTGTTGATATGAAAGACTGAGGTATCGCTGAAGCTATGAATACATGCATAGCTAGGAAAAGACTGGTGAAGGTCTATAAGAGTAAGTAGTGGAAGGTTTGGTTGAATGGAAGAAAGAGAAAAAACACCACTAGAAAATGACAATTGCTCTTTGATCGATGAACAAGAAGAGGGGTTCAGAGACATGAGGGGACTTTTCAGGTTCCACATATGTCTGCTTTTAAAGGTTAGTTAGGCATATATGACACTTTATCTCCACTAGTAAACCATGTTTGTTTGATAAAAACTGGCAAGCTATCATAGAGGTCAGGGCACATTATTTTATTGATTCATCTTTCTTCAATCCACGTTTCGAAGTACTCGACTTTCTGGAAGCAGTGTGTGTGTGTGTGACTAGCCTTTATCTGCAGATCTGATGGGTACTATTATTGGAATGGTCTGGAGTGCTGTGAGGATCACTTAGGTTGTTGCCTCCGGCTTTGATGAGTTCCAGGTAAGCTTCATAACAGAAATAATGGGCAGAGTGAAGCTAACATATAGAAGGCATTATGATTGAAAATATCTAGTAGTAGGCCTGTGGACCATATGGACATTGAGGAATTATGTTGCATTGTTCGAGCAGGAGAGGTAGTATGTTTAGAAAGTAGTTTTTAATGCGAATGCCTGGTATTGGTTGTGGGTGTATTCTTTTAATGGTAGAATGCAATTCATTCTGGAGGTGCAACCTTTCTTTGATTAAAGGAATCTGAACGACTACTCCAGTTGAGTAATCGACCTTTTTCTTCTTAAAAAAACTGTCATTACTGTTCTTATCGTTGTTATTGAATGCATTTTGCTGTTATAATTGTTCTTGTTTACCCAACGTTCCTGCGACCAAGGTTTTTCTCCATGGGAGTTGGCCATGATACACCAAATACCGTCTCTATGGATATGCCCCATATTCTGGGGTGGCAAGAAGTGAAAATTTAACCTTTTGCCATATCCTGCATTGATATCTAAGTCAAAGATCTCAACATTAGTTTATTCTAGAAAAGAAGAATGCATGACAGATTTAACTGCAAGAAGTGAATCTTTTTTCATTTTTGCTAACTATCTAGCTGTCACCTTTTGATTTTGTAACAACTTTATCTTCCACGGGTGCTAAGGTGGCAAAGATACAAACATGGGAGTTCTATTTATGTTCTTGAGGTTTTTTCTTTCTTTTGCAGCTCCCGTTGCCTTATCTTAAGGTTGGTTATTTGACTGCGCCTCCTCCCAAAAACCCACTTGCTCCACACTCAGACTGGGAGAGATCTCAATTTTTTTTGAACCATGATGGACTTCAGCAGGTAATTTTCTTTTTTGTGGTTCTATTTTCAGACCCTTCCTTGCAAAGTCCTCTCTGTTTCTGTCGTAATACATAATATTTCTTTTGCAATTGACGACTGGCGTCTTCTTGTTGCTAGTAGTAGTCCAAACTAATTAAGCTGTTTTCGGAAATTATTATCAGGTCTAGTTAAATCTAGATGTCTGCCATGTTGATAATCATCAACACTCTTTGTAGAAAAAGGCCCTGCTAAGAGTTTCCTAAGCTACAGCTATAAATGATGTGCCGCAATAATCTGCGGTTGACTTTTCTTCTTAGTTGGACTAATTAAGATATTAGGCATGGTAGTATAAAACAAACACTGTGAAAATAATCACCCAAGACATGAGAAGTTTTCAAAGTAGTTAGTAGCAAGAGGATATTATCCGAGGACACCATCCTCTACGCCCAGGAGGTTTTACACAAGAACTCATGTTATATTAATGAATGATGAGTTGAAAGAGGGAATGCTTTTTTTATTAGAGGCAGCACCCCTTGGTCTCCTTATATATGGAGAATCCTAGGGTTAGGGTTACATCAATGAGAGACCAAAGAGAAAAAAAGGCAAGAGTACCCCTGAAGGGGTGTACAACTCATATCTCTCATCCCCCCCACTCCTGGAACATATATTTCATTGATGCTTAGTTTGTCACAGCATTCTTAGATTGAATATGAGCAAGAAGATCGATGAATATATCAATAGTCTGAAGCTACACTAGAAGAGCACAACAATCCCTTTGTATCAAATATCAAGTATAATGGCAATCAAATTTCACATGCTTCATGCGCTCGTGGAATGTGGGATTGTTAGCTATACACATGGAGACCCTGTTGTCTCATCTTATCTTCATTAACCCAATGGGGGTGACTTGAAATTATGCAAGTACGGATCTAATCTATACTAACTCAGGTCCTACGTTCGTTATTGTTTTGTATTCACTCTCTGTATTAGAGTGGGAAACAACTTGCTTCTTCAAGTAATCAGTTCCCTACCAAGTAGGTACCGAAGCCAGTATTGTACCTCCCATCCAGTAAGCTTCTTCCATAATCAACATTGTATATAGACCATGAGATCCATAGTTCCCCCCTTACTCGAGCATGCTTGGATCCCAACATCCTAGTCTTATACAGTAGTTCACTAGCATAATTCCTTTTGGACATGATGAAACCTTGTCTAGACCGAGCAATCTCAATCGCAAGGAAGTATCATCTGCATAAACTAACAAAGGCATGATGCCTTTTGATGCAGCGTGGAACGAGAATATAGGGCTGCATATTTAATTAATGTTATATGTTAATTTTATTTACGTTTATTTACGTCATCGTATTTTTAATTGAATAAACGAGATCGCCTGTGATCTCAATTAGTTTGTTAGAGATTTGAATTCTAAATTTAGTCGGTTAATTAGTTAGAGTCTATTTAGGATAATTAGTTGTCAATTTGAATTAGTTTTCTATTTTTTGTAATCCCATCCCTCCTATATAAAGGGATAGGGGTCCATTGTTTTTAGACAGTTCAGGATGTTAAAAAATTGAGATCTTTATCTCTATCTCCGTCTCTCTCTCCCCTTGCAATCTTCGCGCTTCTCTCTCTCCAAGCCCCTCGTTTCCGACGAGTTTTCTTCTTCTCAGCCCCTCTATTTTCTCCACCAAATCCACCGTTCAAATTATTTTAATTTTTGTCGATGCGCAAAATTTTTGATCCGCATCATTTTGTATCAGAGCATGGCCTACACATCGTCCTCACGATCTGACGATCCGTCCTGACGTTTGCACCGACATGCGTCAAGGGACCATCGTTCGTCCGAACTAAAACTACGAGCCATCGACGCCTACAACAAGGAGACGAAGCGCATGCTACGTGAGTTCCAAACCACATTCCATTCCCAGTTTCGGGATCTTATGGCTAACTTCGAGGCCCTACGCGCCGTCAAATCAAAGCCTCCAACCACCGAAGCCGCTGTCCTGAGTTTTGACGAAGAAAGCTTCGCTGTGGAAGTCGATTCGCCCGCTGTCCAGCACCTCCCATCTCTGATTCCGCCACCGGAATCGATTCCACCGCCCCCTCCGACCGTCCCGGCACAACCCCATCCATCCCAGGTAACCCCCTACCTTCCCCGCCCTTCAGTTCACCCCAGACACCACCTCCGACCCTCCTCGCACCTTCTGCGAAACCCACCACAGTCCCAACACCCCTTCCTGGCGCACCCGTACCCCCACTTCCCAACCCTTTGCTGCCTCCCGCCGCCACCTCCACCGCCTCGCCGACCCCCCTAGCCTTGCCGCACCCCCGTGATTCTCCCCCTTCCCCACGCGTTCATCGCCTCTCCTGGGCCAACCCCACGCCACCACCCTTCTCCCCTTCCGCGTCGACTCTCGCCTCGGCCAGCTCAGAACTCCGCGTCCCTCCCGCGCATGGAACATCGCGACCCCGCCTCCCCGCGACGCTGCCACCGCCACTCACACCTTCCCTCGTCACCACGACCGCATCCCCCTCTCCCAACCCCTCCCCAAAGCTTCGCGACCATCACCCACCCAGGCTGTTGCCGCCTCACCCTGCCGCCCCAACCATCGCCCCCCTACCCCTACTCCTTAACACCCAGCTCGTGCCACCTAGAGCCAAACTAGCCCACCGTGATTCCATTGCTGCCGTTCACAGTGCCATTCACAGTGTCGCCGTTTACCGTGCTGTCGTTGTCGATGTCCACATTCCGCGCCGCCGCATTTGGAAGCCCATATTTAGGCCTCCACGCCCCCGAAGGCTGTGGAGGGATGGAACCGAAAAGGCACGGGTCCCTGTTTTCCCTCCTGCGAAAATCCCGTCCCATGGAATTAGGGATTGGGAGTTGATGTGCGTATATTTTAGTGAGACCCCTACTCCCATAAGTTTTTATCAAAAGATTTATTTGGAGGAATTATGACATGACTTCAACTTAAGTGAAGGGGTACGAAAATTGCAACTAACACCCCTGCTGCGGAAATATTTAAAGAAGAGGGCTGAAAAAAGGACATCTTATCCTATTAGGACTAGGACCATGGGTTTCACCTATTTAAAAGCCCCATGGCTTCATTCCTTGGACACATCTCCTCCTCTCCTCTCCTTGTTTGCTTTACTATGGATTCTCCAAAGGTCATGTTGTTAATGCCTCATCAATTTTTCAATCATCACAATGAGGAGGCAAAATTCAAGAAGACGCCGTCGTTTGCGCCACACATGTTCTTCCACCACGAAGACCGCGTCACCAACGCCCGCGTGTGGATCCCACCATGCGCCCATCAATTCTTCCAGGGGATGACTGAGAACACGGATTCGGAATTATCAACCTCCAAGCCTGCAGATCCAACAATTCGTCGGGAGACGAATTTTTAAAAGCGAAGGAAAGTTGATGCAACGTGGAACGAGAATATATGGCTGCATATTTAATTAATGTTATATGTTAATTTTATTTACGTTTATTTAGGTCATCGTATTTTTAATTGAATAAATGAGATCGCCTGTGATCTCAATTAGTTTGTTAGAGATTTGAATTCTAAATTTAGTCGGTTAATTAGTTAGAGTCTATTTAGGATAATTAGTTGTCAATTTGAATTAGTTTTCTATTTTTTGTAATCCCATCCCTCCTATATAAAGGGATGGGGGTGCATTGTTTTTAGACAGTTCAGGATGTTAACAAATTGAGATCTTTATCTCTATCTCCGTCTCTCTCTCCCCTCGCGATCTTCGCGCGTCTCTCTCTCCAAGCCCCTCGTTTCCGACGAGTTTTCTTCTCCTCAACCCCTCTATTTTCTCCACCAAATCCACCGTTCAAATTATTTTAATTTTTGTCGGCTCGCAAAATTTTCGATCCGCATTACCTTTCCCTGAGTTTTTTTGTGAGTCGATTTCCCTGAGTTTTATACAAGCATGAAATGATCGGATGAGGATATGAAGGTCAGACTCTCAATGGCCTCTAATAGCTTTTTGAACTTGGTTTGAAGACTCTGCTTAAGGCCATAAATAGATTTCTTCAACAGATATACCCTTTAACCCTCCCCTTGAGCCTCTAAATTAGTAGGCTGCTGCATATAGATAACTTCCTATAACTCCCCATACAGATATAGACTCTTCACTTCAAGAAGATGACAATACTAATTTAGCTGTATTGCTAAAGAAAGAAGATTCTGAACTGTCGAAGGATATATAATGGGGGATAAGGTGTCAAAGAAGTCGCCCCATATTTTTATATAAAACCCTCGGTAACCAACCTAGCTTTATACTGTTCAATTAAATCATGAGGGTTATATTTCAATGCAAAGACTATCCGGGGCCAACCACTTTGCCATATGCAAGTGGTTCCACAAGTTTCCATGTTCTGTGGGAGATGAGAGCAACAATCACATCCCCTATGGCATATCACCATCTAGAATCACGTAGTGCATCAACATGACGACATGGAACCTCTGTTGCTGTCAATACCATTACAAACAATTTGTACGCGTATTCAAGCCCAAATCTGAGGGGCCACATGCAATTTTCAGCAATAAAGGATGAAATGAAGAGCCTACTTGTAATGGTGTTATTTCATAAGGGTACACCAGTAATTTTTCCTTTTTATATCAAGTAATGGTTATACAATGATGGCTGTGGAAGGGGTTACGACAACTTTGATAAACAGAATAAAAACCGTATACGTGCCTTTACCTCCTCTCCCCACACCAATTCTCTTCCCCCTTCCTCTCCTTTCTCTCCTTCCCCGAGCCCTCTCTTTTCTCCCATCATCCTTTTTCCTTCTTTGCTCGATCTTCACTCCTCTACCCAACCCTCCTCTCCTCTCCCATCTCTCTACCCTCTTCGTTTCGCAGCTCTCTTCTTTTCATTACAACATCTCTTGCATCCTTTCTTCCTCTTCACTAATCTTCTCCTCACTCCCTTCTCTTCCGTCTTACCACCAATCAGTGGCATGCACCTTTAACCTTGTTAGTGGCTACAATCTCAATTTCCAAATCTGTTTCATCGAGCCCTCATCTAGTGAAGCTATTTGATCTGAAGGCTATGACCCACATTCTTGCTGAAGAGAGAAGGTCCAAGACTAGGTCTCATGGATTATATAGAAGAATGTTCACTTCCCTTCTCGCTTCATCATTGTCATCTACTACCACCGCCAGCCCATCTCTCCACTACCTTCCCTCTTGCCCATCGTTTGTCACCATCCTCCCATACCACAATCACCTCCGCTCCCTCACCAACCGCCATCACCTACTGTTGGGAGAAACGAAATTCATGCACTACAAGAGACCCTATGGCTCTCTTATGTAGGAGAAAAGCCCTAGGTTAATTACAGAGAACTACACAAAGTAAACATAAATCAGAACAGAACAAACTAGAGAGACAATTATCTCAACACTCCCCCTCAAGCTGGAGCATATATATCTGTCTTGCTCAGCTTGGTGCAACACTTCTGAAATGGACCTCTTACAGTCTGATCTTCAGTTGAAACATGTGAAGTAGATATGAGACTGATGACCAGCCAAATGACAGAGGTAAAGGTACAGAAAATTAGGTCGTTGCGACCTCTATCACTCAACTAAGTCAATCAAGAAAATGAACCACTCGAAAAATGCGGAAAGTAAAACAAAGCGGTCCTGCTATGATATTAACCTGGTATAGCACCCAGGGTCGAACACAAGGAGCACAGATTGGCCTTGCAGCCTACGATGTAGTCAGAAATCCAAGAGAATACTTTTTAGTATATTTTTTATTTGTTTTTATAATTTTTTGGATTTTTAGAATGTGAAGGAAATGAAGAAAAGTATAAACAAGCACACTTGAGCAATTTATTTAATGCATCAAAACTCAAGCAAAAATTCAAGAAAAATTGTTTTTATGCTTTTTGGGTTTTTAAATGTTTTTGGTGAATTTTTGGGGTTTTTCTGATATTTATTCTAATTGCTAAAAATCAAACAATAAGAAAAATGCAAGGTACTGTCCAGCAAGGCTTAAAACCCAAAAATAAAATATTTATGGATCTCAACAAGCCTTGGAGGTAATTTTCCTGTAATTTAGAAAGAATAAGGAAAATTTAGGCACCCTAATTATTGTTTTTGGATTTTTAAATTATTTATTATAATTTTTATGAGTTTTTAGGTGTTTTTCAATTTTTAGGTTTTTTAAGCAATGAAAAATAGCCAAAATTGGCTAGGAAATCAAGCAACACTCAAGAAACAGTACCTAATTTTTATAGAATTTTTAAAAGAGTTTTTATATTTTTTTGTGATTTTTAAAGATTAACAGTAACTGAAATGAAGGTTTTTGAATTTTTAAAAATAATAAACAAACTCAGAAATGTCCTCAAAAATTCTAGAAAATCCTACACCATGGCAGGAGCCATGTGTCAAATTTTCATCGAATTTGGAGGTGATTTGATGTTTTATTCAAAATCCACAAGGGGGCACTGTGCACAGGGACCAAAGTGCAAATACCCAAAGTTCTGGGGGTCCTGGTGCAAAATACCCAAGAAATCACGCGCGAGGCGCGTGTCTGGGGCACTCAGGGACCTATATGTAAGAGAAACAAGTCCTAGGACCTTTTGGTAACTCGTACCAAAAAGTCCAGGGGCTGTTATGCAAATTACCCACTAAAAAGGCGCACATGCGGAAATAAAACGCTCACAGGGGCATAAATGCAAATATCAAAAACTTTTCATTCATTAAGGAACATCCAGAACTACAGGGCTAAAGTCGCAAATACACCAAAATATCACGTGGTGATGCACGTGTCTCACACAAACAGGGGCATAAATGCAAATACTGAAAAGTACGAGGTCCAATGTGCAAATAACCCAACGTAAATAAAGTACTCAAAATATTTACAGGACTGAAATGTAAAGCATAAACTACGAGGGGGCCTACGGTAATTTACCCCTTTATTACGATCCAAGGGCGGAGCGTGCGCCACGTGTAGATCCGACGGTGGAGAGGCGAAGGCGCCTCACTCCTGCAATCCTTGGCGTGATCGGATGGCTCAGACGAAGACACGTGGAGGATCTAACGGTGTCGGCTCAGCTGCGCCTCATCTCGAGATCCAATGGTCCGGATCACTCCTCCTTTGATCGTGCGGTGCCTGACGCTCCTGGAACGGATGGCTAGGATTGAAACTGGAGCTGGAGGGCGATCGAACGGTGACTGAAGGTCGAGGAAGAACAGGTGGCCGGCGAAGTTCGCCGGCCCAGTACGTGCGCTCCTGACCTCCCCTGCTGCGTCTGAAAATCGGAGAAGGTCCGCGAGGGGGTCCCGCAGCTGGTGGTGGTCTCCGATGACCCAACCGAGCCCTGGAAGGGCTCCGGCGAGGTCGACGGAGTCGAGCTCCTGGCCTGGAAGTGAGGGGGCCTCAGATGGCCTCCTCTTGACCTGCAAAATGAACCAGAAGCTTCGCGGGTCGAGGGCAAAGTGCCTCGACCCGATGAAGCGACGTGAGGGTGAACGATGGGTCGGGACGAGCGAGCTCCGGCGAGCGGAGGACGGTGGAGCTCGATTCCCAGATCCTGTGCGATCTGGGTTGAGTGAAAGGGCGGAGAATGTGCGTGAGGAAATGGCGAAGGTGACGGTGCGTTCCGGTGATTGAAAAGTTACACGATATGCCCGGAATCAGCGGAATACGGCGGAGATACGAATTGGGCGAAACTGAAAATTAAGCTAAATGGAAGAGCTAATCGACTACCTGGGTGGAGCGGAAGACTGTGCTGGAGCTTGGCGAGCTCCCGGTCGTAGCCTCGAAGGGCGTCAAGGCCTGAGGCTCGAGCTCCGGTCAGACGTCGGAGCACGGCGGCGCAAGGCAGCCGGATCGATGGTCCAAGCACCTCCTCCTCACTGCAACAAAGGCCAACGCGAGCTGTCACCTCGGTGGTTCCGATGGAGGTCACGGGAGTGAAGGTAGGGAGCCAAAGATGAGGCGCGGAGGCGGCGGAGGTCGGGATATATATGGAGACAGGGCCGATTAGGGTTAGGCGATGACGGCTAAGGAAGGCGGGGATTTCATGACGAAAGATCCGGCGAGGGAGATGGATGATCGGCGAAGGATCCGGGCACGGGGTTTGCGTGGGTGACAGCCTGGAGACGCGTGGAAAAATCGGCGAAGGTGGGGCGGCGCGCATCTTCCAGAAAAGGAAGGAGTCCGCGGGGGAGTTGACCGGGGTCAACAATCCCCCGTGGACCAATCAGGGGCTGCCACGTGGTTATTTTTTTTGTTTATTTAATTTAAGGTAGAAAAAGGCCGAATTAAGAAAAACTCAAAACATGAAATATTTTTCTTTTATTTTTTTCTATTTTTTTGGTAATTTTTAATTAATTTTTGGAAATAAAAATAGGGTAGCTATATATATAGGTATATGTACACTATATAGATTTTAATTTTTGATTTTTTTATTTGTTATTTTTATGTATTTTTATGCCCATTTTATATTTTATTTATTTACATCATAAAATAAAGAACAAAATGGTATTTTTATTTTATTTTAATTATTTATATTCATAGTTTAAATAAATAGTTATATACATTTATATACATGGTATATACACTGTATTTTTGTATTTTTAATTTTTGTTGTTTTTATTTGATTTTTGTTTTGTTTCTTTTTATTTATTTTATTTACAAAATATGCCTTAGAATATTCACAAAAAGTTTTGAAAATAAATACATTTATTTTTAAGGTTAAATAAATAAGGAATGATGATCTATACACATGGTGAAAGGGCATTTTTGAATTTTTGATTTTTAAATTTTTATTTTGTTTTTAATAGTTTCTAAATATACACAAAATATGTACAAGCATATTTTTGGGTGAGGAAAATATAGTTTTATTTATTTACAGAAGTATATACACATGAGCTCCTATCTCCCTCTACTTTGTCTTTTATGCGGTCAGGCCCATGCTGAGCCCTCCCTTGGGTCAAGTTGCTCAATATTTATTCTAAATATTTCCCTCCTTTTCTTTTTACTCTTTATTCTTTTATTTTTGCACAAAAACATGCTAATTACAGGTTTTTACACAATGCATGCTTTTGGTAATTATTTGTATTTACACATATCTACATGTATTTGCAAAGGTTTTTGTAGCTAAAATATAAGAATAAAGAGTGATGAATGGGTATTCATCACCCCCCTATGCTTAACTTTGCTAGTCCCTTAGCAAACACTTATTTGAAAAAGAAGTGAAAAAGAAAGAAAAAGAAAAAGAAAAAGAGGATGTACATGGATCAAGGTTGATTTATTAAACTTTCCTTCATTAAATTGAAATATGGAGCTCGATCAGATCTTTGGATTATTAATGTGTCGGAACCTTATTTGGACTTAAGCTTAAACTCAACAGTCTCCAAGTTCCACTAATCTATGGGCAAGACTCCTCAATAAACCAGATCAGAACAAGTCTACATACACAAACTCTAATGACCATGAATCTTTCCATGCGGTGTAAGTGATATGTGGCTCCCCACCTCAGAAGTAACAAAGAAACAACCTCCCTCAACCTGGTAACTCTAATGCCTCGGTCTAGCAACTCTTTCCTCGAGAAGCGGGGTATTCCCTTCTAAGTTCAAGTGCAACCGGCTCAAGAAGAGGGGGTAGAAGTATAGAGTTTTGGAAGCTTAGCCAGTGTAGCTAAGTCTCCCGCTGCAAGCTTCATGAGATGTAACATTGATACCATAAGCTTTTGCTTTATTTGACTATGTATACTCCGGTGGGGTTATTAAATTTTCAATCCGACCCACCACTTTTTTTGGAGTTCTTTTTGCATTTTTGCATTTTTTTTTCAAGAACTTCTGTACAACATATCTACATGGTGCAGCATATAAGAAATTTCCTCTCGAGCCAGTAGACTATCCCTCTTTTGAAGCTTTATTGCAACCCACAGCTTCTGTCTTTAGCTTTCAACACCACTAGACCAAGTTGAGGTGCACTTCCTTCACTATAAGAAGAAGAGAGGTTCCGCCTAGAAGTACTACCCTCATATGCTACCCCAAGCCAAAGGAAACTGCCTCCTCACCACCTCATCCATGGAGAGCCATGTGTAAGTGCAGGTGCAAGTCAAGCCATTGTCTCTAAGAGCCATGCGTGTGTTGTTAAGTGCTCTACTTAGGCTCATCAAGATGACATATGCTTATAGCCTAGTGGACTCAAAGAATTAAGTCCTTATGGACCTGAAAAGCCTTAACCCTAAGTCCTATAAGGTTCCTCTTAAAGTTTAGTGGATTAAGATCTTTTTCAAGCTCCATTTCTCAATTTAATTCCAGGCTTAGTTTGAATGTCAACTCTTATCCAGGAAAAACTATATACATATATGTACACAAGATGCTATTTACAAATATTTTACAATCATGCAAAATTTTTGAAAAATGTTTTGAAATCACGGATGATGATGCATGAAGTGCAAGTTTTGCAAAAAGATATTTACACACATTTACACAAGATTTTTGCAAACTTTTGATTTTCAAAACATTTTGGAAAAATTTTGTACTATATACATAATTTTGATACAAAAATATTTACACAAGCTTTACACAAAAGATTTTTGAAATCATTTTTACAAAAATACTTTGTACACTAGCTATGTATGTGCAAGATAAAAGAGGTTTATGTACATGAAAAATTTTTAAATTTTTGTGATTTTTAGCCATTTTATTTATTAACATACTCACACAAAGTACGAGTTATGGCTAAAGTATATATGAAATATATACACACCCCCCTATACTTAGCTCGAACGATGTCCTCAGAGTGATCAAGAGCGATGAAGAAGACATAACTCGTGCTTAGTAAAAGGGAAGTGAAAAGGAATGGCTAAGTACAGAAACGAATAAATGAATAGAATAAGAGGAACTCGGTGGTCTCCCCCTATACTTAGGATTAACTAATCCTAAGTATAGTAAGCTGTACATAAAGGGAGATCCGAGTAAAGAATATACAGAATCTGCCCCCCCTATAC
This sequence comes from Ottelia alismoides, assembly GCA_037367405.1. Taxonomy (NCBI): domain Eukaryota; kingdom Viridiplantae; phylum Streptophyta; class Magnoliopsida; order Alismatales; family Hydrocharitaceae; genus Ottelia; species Ottelia alismoides. Next base: position 153,403 of record JAZKJV010005075.1, on the reverse strand, counting down.
TTAGGGTAAAATATCCCTAAGTATAGGCAGCAAAAACAGGAGCAAAAAGAATAAAAAGAATACCCGCAGGTCCAACATCCCCCCTATACTTAGGGTAAAGTACACCCTAAGTATAGCATAATCATAAGATGAGAGACGAGATGTGGGACTAAAGAATAGACTGATATGGACAACTGGATCTATACAGGCGGAAGAACAGTGAAAATCAGGCGTGAGATGCAAAAGATGTGAGTCAAAAGACCACATCTCACGCAAAATGAATAGCGGCAATAATAACGTCCCGCGGCTCATGATCTAGAAATGGCTTGAGCCGCTGGCCGTTCACTCGAACGGTACTCTCAGAGGATAACTCAGATATATCAATGCTACCGTTATCGTGTACCTTTCTGACCAAGTAAGGTCCCTTCCATTTGCTCTGTAGCTTTCCTGGAAATAATCTGAGCCTCGCATCAAACAACCATACTTTCTGTCCAATCTCAAAATGCTTGTGGCTGATATGAGAATCATGCCACTCCTTCACTTTCTCCTTATAATGTAGGCTGTTTGAGAAAGCTGTATCTCTAAGCTCTTCCAAGGCGGCTAGCTCTGCCCTCCTCTGGTCTCCTATACCATCTGGATCCATAAGAATATCTGTGACTGCCCAAAGTGACTTGTGCCTCAGCTCAACAGGTAGATGGCACGGCTTGCCATAAACGAGGCGAAAGGGAGATGTGCCCAATGGAGTTTTGAAAGATGTCCGATATGCCCACAAGACCGAGTCCAAAAGCTGTGACCAATTCTTTCGGTCAGGGCGGACGACTTTCTGCAAAATATTCTTGATCTCCCTATTCGACACCTCAGCTAGACCATTCGTCTGTGGATGGTAAGGTGTGGCAACACGATGGTCTATACTAAACTCGCTAGCAAGGGCCTTCACCTGGTCGTTGACGAAATGAGACCCCCCATCAGAAATCAGAACTCGTGGAACCCCGAACCGCATGATGATGTGCTTCTTCAAAAATCTGCAAACTGTCTTCGCATCAGCGGCTCGGGCGGGGATAGCCTCAACCCAACGACTAACGTAATCTACGGCCAACAGAATGTACTCGAATCCCTGACTCTTAGGGAATGGACCCATGAAATCGATGCCCCATGCGTCAAAAACCTCACAGAAGTGAATGGGCTGCATCGGCATCATATCACGTTGTCCACAAGTGCCCATCCTCTGACAGTCAGTACACCTCTTCACGAACTCATCAGAGTCCTTGAAGAGTGTAGGCCACCACAAGCCGGATTGGAGCACTTTCTGTGCCGTTCTCCTCCCAGAATGATGTCCTCCTGCCTCAAGCTTGTGGCAGTAATTGAGGACACTATGATGCTCCTCCTGAGGAATACACCGACGCCAGATGCTATCCCCTCCTTCGTGGTAAAGGATGGGATCCTCCCAGTGGTAGGACTTGGCCTTCGCAAGGAAGGTCTCAAGCCTCTGCCTGGGCCAATCTTGTGGGACTTTTCCAGCAACGAGAAAGTTCACAATATCGGCATACCACGGGAGTGAGGTGATAGCAAGGATCGCCTCATCTGGGAAGGTATCATGAATGGGATCAATCTGCTCAGAATCCTCAGGCTGCTCTAATCGGGAGAGATGATCCGCCACCACATTCTTGACTCCAGGCTTATCCTTGATCTCAATGTCGAACTCCTGGAGTAGAAGGATCCATCTAGTAAGTCTGGCCTTGGCATCCTTCTTTGACATGAGGTACCTGATGGCGGTGTGGTCTGTATACAAAGTCACTCTAGATCCAATGATATACGATCTGAACTTATCTAGGGCAAACACTACTGCTAGCATCTCCTTCTCTGTGACCGTATAATTCCGCTGGGCAGAATCCAATGTGCGGCTAGCATAGTGTATGGCAAATGGAACTCCGTCCCTCCTCTGTCCTAGCACGGCCCCTACGGCGAAATCAGAGGCATCCGTCATGATCTCGAATGGGAGAGACCAATCGGGTGGCTGAAGGACAGGAGCCTCAATAACACGCTGCTGGAGAGTCTCAAAGGATGAAAGACACTTGTCATCGACAAGGAACTCGGTGTCTTTCGTTAAGAGGTCAGTCAACGGTCGGGCAATCTTGCTGAAATCATGAATGAATCTCCTATAAAAACCAACGTGCCCGAGAAATGACCGTAGCTGCTTCAAATTGGACGGCGGTGCGAGTTTTCTAATGACGTCAACCTTGGCCGGATCAACCTCCATGCCCCTGTTGGAGATGATGTGGCCAAGCACCGTCCCTTGAGTCACCATGAAATGACTCTTCTCCCAAGACAGAACCAAGCGGGTAGCAATACATCGCTGGAGCACTCGGTCTAGGCAGTCAAGACAGGAATCGAATCCGTCGCCGTAAACCGAGAAGTCGTCCATGAAGACCTCCAAACACTCCCCTACCATGTCCGAAAAGATCGACAGCATGCATCTCTGAAAAGTCGCAGGGGCGTTGCATAGCCCAAATGGCATGCGTCGAAAGGCGTATGTACCGAAGGGACAGGTAAAGGTGGTCTTCTCCTGATCCTCAGGAGCGATGGCCACTTGATTGTAGCCCGAGTACCCATCTAAGAAGCAATAATGGCTCTTCCCTGCCAGTCTCTCTATGATCTGATCAATAATAGGCAGGGGGAAGTGGTCCTTCTTGGTGGCCTGGTTGAGTCTCCTGTAGTCAACGCAGACCCTCCAAGAGGTGGGTACTCGTGTAGCAATCTCTTCTCCCGACTCACTGATCACAGTCGTGATGCCCGTCTTCTTGGGCACCACATGCAAGGGGCTAACCCACTTGGAGTCGGAAATGGGATAAATAAAATCTGCGCTCCACCATTTTGATATTTCCTTCATGACAACCTCTCTTAGGTTGGGGTTCAGTCGCCGCTGGAACTCACGCGACGACTTTGCCCCTTCCTCGAGATAGATATGGTGGGAGCACAACGAGGGACTAATCCCATGGAGATCTGCTACGCTCCATCCAATTGCCTTGCGGTTCTTTTCAAGAACCTCCATCAGACGGGATTCTTGTTTTCCAGTCAGATCGGCGGAGATGATGACTGGGTACATCTCAGACTCTCCCGCAAGGAATCGATACTTCAGCGAAGTAGGGAGCGGCTTTAGTTCTGGACAGCTGGGTGCTGGCAAATCTGGCTTCTGAAGAAGATGTGTGTATGCTGACAATTCTACCAAATCTGCCTGGGAAAATGATAATGAACTCTCACAAACTTGATCTGGAGAAGGCGGGTCCTCTGCATTGTCTCTAATCTGTTCTGCCTCTACCTCCTCCTTATCTGTAGGCTCAGGTGGATCCAGGTCTGACATCTGATCATCACAATCTGCCCAATCAGACTCTGAATCCGAGGGATCTGTATCAACTGCGGTGGCATCAGTACCACCGTAGAGCAAGGTGGCCTCAGTACCACCATCACTGAAAATCGTGTCGCGATCAAGGTCCGACTCTGCTGACTCAATAGTATCCTGAACCAGGGCTGTGCTCTCCAGACTATCATCTGCTATCATCTCTGCATCAGCTGTAGCTGAATATGAGAGGATGGTCTGTGCTGCAGGATCTGCCCAAGCTGCCTCATCATCTGTGATCACAAAATCACAGTCCTGGTGGATGTCTGGCTCTGCGTCTGTCAACTGCTCTGAATCTGTACTGCCCTCTGAGCGGGATCTATCTCTGGCTCTGTGGTCCTTAACCGTCTCTATTTGTATACTCTCGTCCTGGACGCGAAAGAATACCTTCCCATTGTCATGGTCAGTCACTGCCTTGGCTGTGGCCAAGAACGGGCGACCGAGGATGATGGGGGAATCGGTCAACGAGTCAGGGGTCTCCATGTCCAGCACTACAAAGTCCACGGGGAATTGCAAACCCTGAATCGTGACGACAACGTCTCGCAATAACCCCTTTGGCCTCTTGACAGACCGATCAGCAAACTGAAGGTATGTCCTGCTCTGTCTAAGAGTGCCCAACTCTAAATGGTCGAGGAGGGCTGCCGGAAGAAGGTTGATCGACGATCCGCTATCTAATAGAGTACGGTCGAACCTCTGCTCACTAATCTGACATCTGACATACGGGGCTCCTAAATCTGGCCTCTTGGTCGGCAGATGGTTCTGGATCGCGTAACACGTGGCTTTGGTCAACACATGAATCTCTGTGGTTTTATTCCTCTTCTTCCTCCTGACTGTGGTCCGGTCTCTCAAGGATCGCTGAAGAAGAGGGATGTGCTGCAAAGCCTCATTGAGGGTCAGCTGGATGTGAAATCGGTCTATCATGCCCTGGCTGAACTCCTCCTGCTCTCTCTTTTTTGGATCTTTTTCTTTTTTCTTCCCCTTCCCCAACTCAAGGGCTCTAGGAAAGGGGATCACAGGGTCCTTCTCAGATGAAGGACTAGGAATAGGCCTAGACGGTTCGATGACCGGATCCTCACAAACATCATTCACCACAGTGGGATCAGAAGAAACTAAACCTTTTCCTTTATTCAAATTAGAGTTCTGAGAAACATTCATACGAGGAAAGACAACATTTCTATCAGAATAAATGTTGGTGGCCTCAGTACCACCTCTAGCTGGCTCTACAACTAGACGTCTTGCGGCCTCAGTACCGCGGTCTGGCTCGGCTCTGCTGGTGGCGTCAGTACCACCTCCTCGATATGGTGAAGCGGCGGCCTCAGTACCGCCGGTGGAAATAGCATCTCGGGTGGCATCAGTACCACCGTCATCATCATGTGCGGCTTCAGTACCGCTCTCCTCTTCCTCATCTGGCGCTCTAGATGGATCCTCGCGTTGTCGCTCAGATGAGGCGCCGCCTGCTGGTCTTCTACCGCTCCTAAGAGTAACAAAATCAGCATCAAATAGATCCGATGACATATCATCAAATGGGTTACTAGGAGTGGTAGGCTCAGTGGGATCTACCTGCTCAGATTTCCTCTTCAAGCTATTCGGATTAGGCTCGATCTGTGCAGGGATGGCGGCCTTCCCTCTCATCAGGTCCCGCATCTCCTGGCGGAACTCGTCCATCTCCCGTCTAAATGTAGCCTGCTGCTCTGTGAAGAGGCGGGCTAGATCATCCATGGCGGGGCTCTCATGGGAGCCCGACGGGTTGCCTCTCTGGTACTGAGGCTGCTGGACCTGGTGCTGCTGCTGCTGAGAGGGGTAAGAGGAAGGATGCTGCTGCTGGTGAGCCTTCTGCTCACGTCTCCAATTCTGTCCCTGCTGCTGGTAGGGACGAGATACGAAGGATGATGGCTGGTGTGGCTGGTATGCTGGGGGCTGCTGGTGATCTCTCTGCTGGGAGTACTGCCCTCCCTGACCGGCTGGCTGCTGTTGGGACTGGTTACCCCCATTCCCCCACCTGAATCCGGGATGGTCTCGTCGGATTCCAGGTTGAGGACGGTCATACCAAATCCCGTTGACATCCATCAACGGCTCAGCATCGAAGGGGTCTGGCGGCAGTGCTGCCAGAGGCTGATCCGGCTGATATACCACCATCTGTAAGTCTGGAGATGGTGGTGACTGATAAGAGGGCGGCTGCTGCTGGTATGGCTCCGCCTGTACAAGGTGGACTTGTCTAGGCTGCTGCAAAGAGCTGGAGCGCTGGGACGAGCTGCGGCTGCTGCCGGATTCGCCTCGCGACAGAAGACGGGGCTGAGGAGCCGTCTGTGCCTCCTGAAGACACAAGAGCTGGGTCTTCATGTCGCTCAGAGTTTGTGCCATTTGCTCCATCTGAGTTATGCCCTGGCACTGCTTCTTCTCTATTATTTCCATGCGGTCCAACTTCTCGCTGATAATCCCCATGTCCGCAGCGGCCGACTCTGCCTGTGCGGCTGCAACTGTGGACGAACTGGAAGGACCCGCATCAACCCGTGCTATCCGCTGGTACTGCACGGGTCCTGGCGGCGGCTGAGCTCTCTGTGTGTACAACCGAGTCTGGGACATCACCATGTAATTTTCGGCCATCTCCTCGTAGATGGCCCAGACTTGGTTGTGGTCCTTGGCAAAGTAGGACCCGCCGCAAGAAGCATTCACCAGACCCTGAAGCTCTGGCGTCAGCCCACTAAAGAAGCTCTGAACTAGGTTCGGCTTCGAAATGTCGTGGTGTGGGCATCTATCCAGAAGCTCTCTGAACCTCTCCCATGCCTCGTGAAATTGCTCGTTAGGGAGCATGGAGAAGTTGTTGATCAGGGCCCTCGCTGCATTCGTCCGCCCGAGTGGATAGTACTTGTTCAAGAACTCGGTGCGGAGCTGCTCCCAGGTGTAAACAAACTTCCCTAGATGCTTCAGCCAGGCGGCTGCTCTATCTGCCAGTGAAAAATGGAAGGCCATCATCCGAATCGTATCTTGGTCCACACGACGGTCGTGGACAGTGCTGCAGATCATCAAAAACTCCTGGAGATGGAGGTGGAGCTCCTCGGTGGCAAGTCCGTGAAAATGAGGAAGCATCTGCAAGGTATTCGGAGGGAACTTGAAATCCCCCACGATAGCAGGTACCACCACCCACTGGTGCATCAGTGTAGATCCGGGGTTGTGTAACTCCCGCATCGGTCTTGCTGCGGCGGCGGCAGCCGCTGCTGCGGCAGCTGCTGCTGCGGCTGCTGCTGCGGCTGCTGCTTCTGCATCAGCGTCAGGAATGTCCTCAGGCTCGCTCGGCTCGTCTCGCTCTGCTCGGAGTCGCTCCAACTCCCTTCTCATCTCCATCATAAAAGCTCCCTGATCGCGTAACTGCTGCTGAACTGTTTCTAATGATGCGATCAGGGTGGAGTTGATCGCCCCCTGGTCAAATACGACATGCTGCTCTCCCTGCTGACCTCCGAGGTAATCGTCTGATCTGGCGGCCATATCGACGTCTGCAAAATCAGATGAGCCCAACTCAGGTTCCGTCAAATCAATTCGTCTTTCCTCGGGCTCATGTCTCTCAGTAGCAAAAGAAAAGGGATCGAGGGGGAACAGGGTGGAATCGTACTCGGGCCCGGAGAACTGGTCTTGACTCTCACGGGCCAACCTAGATGATGAAGTAGACGCGCCTGAAAGCGGTGCAGCCAGAGGCTGCCTAAGAGATCGTCTACCCATCATCTTGATCTTGGCGAGTTGAGCGGATGGGATCTGGAGAAAATATGATCGCAAAGCAAACCCCCGGTTCACCAACACAACACAATATGAAGACCGTGAAAGCTCGGTCAATTTATCTTGTCAATTTTATTTGGTGAACACACAAGATATCAGAGCGCTTACGTGACCTGTTAGGATACCCGATGCTACCCCAACCGACTGGCCCGCACGGAGGAGTCGGTAGTCAGCTAGAGATAGCACCGGAGGGCTCTATCTAGGGTACGGGTCACTCTCTCGCGCATCCAAACCATACAAGGAGGGGGTTGCTCTCCCCAAGACAAATTTTTAATGTGAGTGTCTTTTAGGGTCAATAATGTTATCCAGTCCCAAAGATTTTTTTGTTTTTCTTTTTAATTTTTTTCAAAATAAATACAAGCGGCCTAACGATTTTTCCGATTCTCCTGATGATTAAGCCAAAAACAGAGGGAGAAGACGAAAAAGCCGATGCGCGAAGAAATCTATGATGCATGCAGAGATAGAAATGCGTACCTTGTCTCCAGCACTCTACATGCAAGTGATCCGCGCAGAATTTAAAGACAGAAATAAAACTACCTAAATGATGCAACGGGAAAAACCGAGTCCTAGATGAGCAACTTCTATCGCAGAACCGTCTAACTCAGTTACTTGCCTTCGATCCAAAGAGTCCGGTCTTGGCTTACCCCTCCTCTTCTCGACAGGTCGAGTTCAGGAGTAGCGCTTGTGGGGCAGGCTCGCGGCACGTAGGCTCTCAGGAAAGCAACTAAGTTATTTTTATTATTTATTATTAGTAGGTCCAATTAACGATCTATAGGAACAGATCAGCAATTACGTGTGGGGATCCTACTAATTACGGCACAAGCAAGAGAAATTCCTAAATCTAGGGGCTCGAGAAAAACCGCGTAAACACCGGAAAAGGCAGCTAGCTATTAAAACCGCAGAAAAAGCCGCGAAAATCCAAATGGGTCCCCCGAGTACACCGGTACTCGGCGAAACAGACCCGCTAAGTTACAAGTGTCCACAAGTCCAAAGTCTAAGTTATTACAACAAATATTCTCTCTCTCTCTCAGAAATAAAAACTCCTTCTTCTCTCTCTCTTCCTCCTGCACGGGTCCTCTAAAAAGAAGTTCCAAGTCGTCCAAGCAGTACCTCGCACAAAAATCAAAGAGAGAGTGTCAGAAAACAATTATAATATAGAGAGAGACAAAAATAGAAAAATGACTACAAAGCCGTGCTCCCCGGCAACGGCGCCATTCTGATGACCAGCCAAATGACAGAGGTAAAGGTACAGAAAATTAGGTCGTTGCGACCTCTATCACTCAACTAAGTCAATCAAGAAAATGAACCACTCGAAAAATGCGGAAAGTAAAACAAAGTGGTCCTGCTATGATATTAACCTGGTATAGCACCCAGGGTCGAACACAAGGAGCACAGATTGGCCTTGCAGCCTACGATGTAGTCAGAAATCCAAGAGAATACTTTTTAGTATATTTTTTATTTGTTTTTATAATTTTTTGGATTTTTAGAATGTGAAGGAAATGAAGAAAAGTATAAACAAGCACACTTGAGCAATTTATTTAATGCATCAAAACTCAAGCAAAAATTCAAGAAAAATTGTTTTTATGCTTTTTGGGTTTTTAAATGTTTTTGGTGAATTTTTGGGGTTTTTCTGATATTTATTCTAATTGCTAAAAATCAAACAATAAGAAAAATGCAAGGTACTGTCCAGCAAGGCTTAAAACCCAAAAATAAAATATTTATGGATCTCAACAAGCCTTGGAGGTAATTTTCCTGTAATCTAGAAAGAATAAGGAAAATTTAGGCACCCTAATTATTGTTTTTGGATTTTTAAATTATTTATTATAATTTTTATGAGTTTTTAGGTGTTTTTCAATTTTTAGGTTTTTTAAGCAATGAAAAATAGCCAAAATTGGCTAGGAAATCAAGCAACACTCAAGAAACAGTACCTAATTTTTATAGAATTTTTAAAAGAGTTTTTATATTTTTTTGTGATTTTTAAAGATTAACAGTAACTGAAATGAAGGTTTTTGAATTTTTAAAAATAATAAACAAACTCAGAAATGTCCTCAAAAATTCTAGAAAATCCTACACCATGGCAGGAGCCATGTGTCAAATTTTCATCGAATTTGGAGGTGATTTGATATTTTATTCAAAATCCACAAGGGGGCACTGTGCACAGGGACCAAAGTGCAAATACCCAAAGTTCTGGGGGTCCTGGTGCAAAATACCCAAGAAATCACGCGCGAGGCGCGTGTCTGGGGCACTCAGGGACCTATATGTAAGAGAAACAAGTCCTAGGACCTTTTGGTAACTCGTACCAAAAAGTCCAGGGGCTGTTATGCAAATTACCCACTAAAAAGGCGCACATGCGGAAATAAAACGCTTACAGGGGCATAAATGCAAATATCAAAAACTTTTCATTCATTAAGGAACATCCAGAACTACAGGGCTAAAGTCGCAAATACACCAAAATATCACGTGGTGATGCACGTGTCTCACACAAACAGGGGCATAAATGCAAATACTGAAAAGTACGAGGTCCAATGTGCAAATAACCCAACGTAAATAAAGTACTCAAAATATTTACAGGACTGAAATGTAAAGCATAAACTACGAGGGGGCCTACGGTAATTTACCCCTTTATTACGATCCAAGGGCGGAGCGTGCGCCACGTGTAGATCCGACGGTGGAGAGGCGAAGGCGCCTCACTCCTGCAATCCTTGGCGTGATCGGATGGCTCAGACGAAGACACGTGGAGGATCTAACGGTGTCGGCTCAGCTGCGCCTCATCTCGAGATCCAATGGTCCGGATCACTCCTCCTTTGATCGTGCGGTGCCTGACGCTCCTGGAACGGATGGCTAGGATTGAAACTGGAGCTGGAGGGCGATCGAACGGTGACTGAAGGTCGAGGAAGAACAGGTGGCCGGCGAAGTTCGCCGGCCCAGTACGTGCGCTCCTGACCTCCCCTGCTGCGTCTGAAAATCGGAGAAGGTCCGCGAGGGGGTCCCGCAGCTGGTGGTAGTCTCCGATGACCCAACCGAGCCCTGGAAGGGCTCCGGCGAGGTCGACGGAGTCGAGCTCCTGGCCTGGAAGTGAGGGGGCCTCAGATGGCCTCCTCTTGACCTGCAAAATGAACCAGAAGCTTCGCGGGTCGAGGGCAAAGTGCCTCGACCCGATGAAGCGACGTGAGGGTGAACGATGGGTCGGGACGAGCGAGCTCCGGCGAGCGGAGGACGGTGGAGCTCGATTCCCAGATCCTGTGCGATCTGGGTTGAGTGAAAGGGCGGAGAATGTGCGTGAGGAAATGGCGAAGGTGACGGTGCGTTCCGGTGATTGAAAAGTTACACGATATGCCCGGAATCAGCGGAATACGGCGGAGATACGAATTGGGCGAAACTGAAAATTAAGCTAAATGGAAGAGCTAATCGACTACCTGGGTGGAGCGGAAGACTGTGCTGGAGCTTGGCGAGCTCCCGGTCGTAGCCTCGAAGGGCGTCAAGGCCTGAGGCTCGAGCTCCGGTCAGACGTCGGAGCACGGCGGCGCAAGGCAGCCGGATCGATGGTCCAAGCACCTCCTCCTCACTGCAACAAAGGCCAACGCGAGCTGTCACCTCGGTGGTTCCGATGGAGGTCACGGGAGTGAAGGTAGGGAGCCAAAGATGAGGCGCGGAGGCGGCGGAGGTCGGGATATATATGGAGACAGGGCCGATTAGGGTTAGGCGATGACGGCTAAGGAAGGCGGGGATTTCATGGCGAAAGATCCGGCGAGGGAGATGGATGATCGGCGAAGGATCCGGGCACGGGGTTTGCGTGGGTGACAGCCTGGAGACGCGTGGAAAAATCGGCGAAGGTGGGGCGACGCGCATCTTCCAGAAAAGGAAGGAGTCCGCGGGGGAGTTGACCGGGGTCAACAATCCCCCGTGGACCAATCAGGGGCTGCCACGTGGTTATTTTTTTTGTTTATTTAATTTAAGGTAGAAAAAGGCCGAATTAAGAAAAACTCAAAACATGAAATATTTTTCTTTTATTTTTTTCTATTTTTTGGTGATTTTTAATTAATTTTTGGAAATAAAAATAGGGTAGCTATATATATAGGTATATGTACACTATATAGATTTTAATTTTTGATTTTTTTATTTGTTATTTTTATGTATTTTTATGCCCATTTTATATTTTATTTATTTACATCATAAAATAAAGAACAAAATGGTATTTTTATTTTATTTTAATTATTTATATTCATAGTTTAAATAAATAGTTATATACATTTATATACATGGTATATACACTGTATTTTTGTATTTTTAATTTTTGTTGTTTTTATTTGATTTTTGTTTTGTTTCTTTTTATTTATTTTATTTACAAAATATGCCTTAGAATATTCACAAAAAGTTTTGAAAATAAATACATTTATTTTTAAGGTTAAATAAATAAGGAATGATGATCTATACACATGGTGAAAGGGCATTTTTGAATTTTTGATTTTTAAATTTTTATTTTGTTTTTAATAGTTTCTAAATATACACAAAATATGTACAAGCATATTTTTGGGTGAGGAAAATATAGTTTTATTTATTTACAGAAGTATATACACATGAGCTCCTATCTCCCTCTACTTTGTCTTTTATGCGGTCAGGCCCATGCTGAGCCCTCCCTTGGGTCAAGTTGCTCAATATTTATTCTAAATATTTCCCTCTTTTTCTTTTTACTCTTTATTCTTTTATTTTTGCACAAAAACATGCTAATTACAGGTTTTTACACAATGCATGCTTTTGGTAATTATTTGTATTTACACATATCTACATGTATTTGCAAAGGTTTTTGTAGCTAAAATATAAGAATAAAGAGTGATGAATGGGTATTCATCAGAGACCTTTCTGAATCATGTCTCTAGTGTAATGACAATCTACCTCTATATGTTTGGTTCGTTCATGAAATGCAGGGTTGTTGGCAAAATGGCAATGAATAGACCTGTCTGATTATCACATAACAACTTCATAGGAAGAGAAACCTCAACCGTCATATCGGTTAACATAGATCTTACCCATATCATCTTTTCCCTTCCCTGTGCCATGGCTCTGTACTCATATTCTGCACTAGATCTTGCCATCACCGTCTGCTTCCAGCTTCTCCATGAAACAAGAGAGCTGCCAACGAAAATTGCAAAAACAGAAGTGGACTTCCTGTCTCTGGGGCAGCCTGCATAGTCTGCATCTGCACAAGCTGTCACATCAAGAGATGTACCCCTATTGAATAAGAAACCAAAACCATGTGAAGTCTTCAAATATCTCAAGATAATACATACCGCATCCGCATCCATGTACACCTTCCTGGGATGCTCCATGAGTTGGCTAACTTTACTCACTGCAAACACTATATCTGGTCTGGTGATAGTGGCGTATAGGAGCTTCCCTACAAGCTCTCTATATCTCTTTCTGTCTACCTCCTCTGTGTCCTGTCATCCCCGTCTCTGAAAGAAGATCTATCACGAACTTTCTTTGGGTCATTACAAGACCTCTCTGGTTCCTTGCAAACTCTAATCCAAGGAAGTATCAAAGTGTGCCAAGGTCCTTAGTCACAAACTGTTGACTTAGGAACTCCTTGGCAGCCAAAATGCCATGCTCGTCATCTCATGTGATAATGATATCATCAACATATACGAGGATAACAACAATACCTCTTTGTGTCCTCTGAACAAACAATGAGTGATTTGCTGTAGACCGGACAAAACCCTATTGCTCTATCAACTCTGGTACCAAGCTCTCGGACTCTGCTTCAGGCCATTAATTGCCTTATGAAGCATGCACACCTTCTGTGACTCCCCCTCAGTAGTAAACCCTGGTGACTGCAGCATGTACACCTCTTTATGTAGATCACCGTATAAAAATCCATTCTTCTCATCCAGTTAAGGATTTATGGTGTAACTATGAAATATCTAGATGTTTAGATGGAACCTCATTGTTTCATAGGTCCCTGTATATAGATATTTGCTATAGTATATTGCGACATGCAATTTTCACTAGCACGGACCTAAGATAAATTTTCTTTTAAATTTTTACTATATTGAAGTTATTTTCCTTTTAAACTGACTACATTAAATCTATTTTTCTTTTAGCAAATATAAAATAAATGGTACCTCTGGTTCCTATTAGAATTTTCTGAGATGAGGTAGCTCTTGTCGGTTTTCGACCATAAGTTGGGGAAACAATATAGGATTACTGGGACCATGTGGAACACAGAGTATAAGCATATCTCCAATTTGTAAATTAGTCAATGCTAATATACTGCGTGGAACCCAAAATATAAACATATCTTCAATTTGTAGATAGGCCAATGCTACTGGTACTACGTGGAACCCGATACAAGCATATCTTAAATTTGTAAATATGCCATCGCTATCTGTATATTTCAATTATTGGGTGGGATGAATCAGAGCTATTTGGTTGATTGATGTAATGAAATGTCCATCCTCTGCTAAGAAATTCCTAAAGTTTTTCTTTCGTTTCCTGTAGAGTGTGATAATGATTCCTTTATGATATTAAATAATTAAATATGTGTTATATTTGTAAACAAAATTGCTTGATATGCAGATTGACAAATCTGAACAAAAGCCAACCGAACAAAGCCCGTCTGGCAGGTTACAAGGGTCAACATATGCAGACAAGTCTCTTACCCGAGTTGATGTTCAGGATATTGTTTCAGTGTCTGCCTGTGCTGACCTCACATTGCCCCCTGGAGCTAGCTTATGCATCGATACAATCCATGGACCTGTCTTTTTGGTAAATTATCTTCACATGTCTCATCTAGTACCTTGTTTGATGGACACAACTTCTAGCTCCAGCAAGCTGATTAATTCTTGAAATGGCGCTATGCCTTCTGCCGTGGGCCATACTTCTCGCCTTCCTGCTCACACATAATGGTTTATCCTGAGAAGTATACATTGCCCTTGGTCTAGATTTCCCGGATTAAAATAATTTTCCATATCTGAATGTTAGAATTTAGTAAAGCTATCCCGTTCTGAAATTTGCACCTTATTCTGTTGTGTAATTTCGCTTGGAAAGATTGATTTTTCTCTCACATTTATCAGCAAAGTGGGAACTAAGATGATCAAGAATCCCCTACTGCTGCTAATTTTTTCATTGGTCCATAAATTACATATGTTCTGATTTCGTATTTTTCAACATCCTTATACCTCTTAATCATGACAGCATATACGCAGAAAAGTGCTCTCCTGCTATCCGCTCTTTCTTCCATGCAGATTTTGTGAGGATATTTGGTCACGCTTTGTCTTCGTTGTTTTTATGCTCAGTCCTGGTTTCTCTTCCACCTCCACTTGCACATAGCTTTTTACTACTTCAATGGCAATTACCGTGCACATCTCAGCCCCTGATTCGTCTGTGTAAAACCCTTATGTTGAATTAGTAGCTGCATAAAATGTCAATTCCGATGTCTCATGAAGATGGGTCTCCTGCACTGGCGAATTACTTACAATGGGAATGGGATTGCAAAGATGCCTATGATTTCAGGAATGGTGGCTTTGTTATGGATGTGTCCACACAGAATAAGGAAGTGAAGAGCTGAAGGAAAATGTAGAATGCAAGGGTATCTCTTTGGGGCTTGAAAACATTTGTGAAATCAAAACCCAACACCGAAATTCGACACGGGCTTCTTTGAATTTTCATGATTTTGATTGAATATTGACGACTTATTGTCGATATTTCTATTTCCCCAAGTTACTGATATGCTAGTGAAATCAACATTTAAGCCCATGTTAGAATTTCTGAAAAGGTATGTCGCTGGTGATAAAGCTTCAGAGAGGGAGGGGTAGTTTATGGTCAAGAAGCAACTTAGGGTGAGTAAGGTTCGATTGTGTCATTTGCCATTCCTATGTGAGGTTTATATAGGGCGTGGGTCAAGGTTGCAAAAGTCGGTAGTCGGTAGGTCCGGTCACTGACTAAGGATTAATCGACATTCGGACGATAATCGAATTTAGTCGGGCTTTAATCGGCTTTGATTTTTTAAATATATAATTTATTTTTATACATATATTATTATATATTTACATAGACTTATATATATTTTTACTATCATAATGAATTAAAAGAAGTGATTGAATTTAAATAAAACATTAAGCGTATTAGAATAAGTTTGCTTTTAAAAAAATAAAAAATATGGTATCTCCAAGTAAAAATTGGTTGACTAGTGGACCTAGTCGGAATTAGTCGGTACTCAGTTGGCCACCCCATTGACTAGACTAGTCGGGCTAGTCGGGTGACTTTTACAACATTGGCATGGGCCATTATGTCATCCACTATTGTCCCTACACCTCGATAGCGATGGAGGGTTTATGGTCAAGAAATGGCTTCGAATGAGGTTCGATTGTGTGTCATTTGCCCTTTTGATGTGAGGTTTATATAGGATGTGAGCCATTACATCATCCCTTATTATCCCTACATCTTGATAGTTAGGGCCTTATGCGGAGACCCGACCTTGCCGCAACTGCAGGTGGTAGTTGTTTGACTACTCTATCATCCAGAGGTCATTCAACATCTCCTACTTGATGGAAGTAGTCTAGGCTTCCACACTCCTATTCCTTGTGTATGGAGGGAGAGAGGGTTTATGATCACAAAAGGCTTTCAATGAGCGAGGTTTGATTGTGTGTCATTTTCCTTTCTTATGGGACTCTTATATATGGTGTGAGCCATTACGTCATCCGCCATTGCCCCTACACCCCGATAAGGAGGGAGTGAAGGTTTATGGTCACGAAGCAGCTTTTGACGACTGACACATTATACCTTACCAGATAGGGCTCTTGTTAGGGTTTCTTTGTACTGGGTAAGCGGTTTATTTTCTATATATAGCTCTGTTTTCAGTTAATAAAAGTGATGGATCACATATTCATCAATCCTCTCTACTTAGACCGTGCTCGTCCTCGAGCAATTAAAATGAATGCAAAAATGAAATGAGATTCGATTTCAAATGAAGATCATGAACAAAAAATGAAAATGGAGCTCGACCCGACCTTTGGATTCGACTGTATGTCATTTGCCCTTCCTATGGGAGATTTATATACGGCGTGAGCCATTACGTCGTTTGCCACCGCTCCACCTTGATAAATAGGGTTTCGTGTGAGACCCAACCTTGCCTTTAGCATAGGTGGTAGTTGTTTGAGTACTTTGTCATCAGAAGCCTTTCAACATCTCCCACTTGATGGAAGTGGTCAAGACTTCCAAACTCCTATTCACGGTGTATTTTAGAAGATAACTACTATAGGGATCGCTATTCATCATTATCTCGTGTCTGACTCTCACATTCATGAGTCCCATTTAGCCAACATGTTTAATATAAGTGCATGTTGTTATCCCCTTAGTTAGAGAACCGGCTAATATATCACTTGTAGCTATATAGATTTCCTTAATTTCTTGTTTTACCATTATATATTGTATAGTGATATCAGATCTCAATATCCTTTCCTTTAGAATTGTTGAAAGATATTTATATAAATCCTAAACCTAGGGGTATTCCCATACTTTGAGTAGAGAGGCACCACTCTTTGCAAATTGGTATCAATACGGTTCTTGTCCTCCCCCTTCTCCCCCTCTTCCCCACCCACCTCTACCACTCATCCCTGCTGCCTCTTTTCCAACATCGTCAACAAGCTGCCACACCCAGCCCTTGTAGGCCACGCCTCCAGCCCCCCTACCACGCGTCCTCCCTACCACCCAACAACCCCTTTCCAACCCCCTCTTGCTCTGCCTCTAGTCCCGTGCTTCCAACCCTCACCAAACCTGCTCCAACCCCCACTTCACCCACTCCTTAACGCACCCCTTTCGACCCCACTCCGTACCGCCTAATAACCCTACACCCTCTTTATCGCCTAGCAACCCCACGATTCCTTCGCCATCCCAGCAGTAGCCCCATGGCTCCCCGCTACCAGACAACCCTATGACAACAAACTATCCCACCCGTGCACTCCCTCACGCGTCTTTGATCGACTTTCCTACTCTTTCCAGTCCAAGAAAGCGACCACCCCTTCACCTATTAGGATTGTAATGAGCACATTCATTTTTATCGATGTTTTTAATCATTTTGAGCATAATACCTATTGATTTACAAATGTTATATCATATTCATATAAATTAATACGAAATGCTCATTAGTAAGAATAGAAAAGCCATCAAAATAAAGAAAGAACACAAATACGATATTAGTTAAAACTTGAATTTAACTTTTGGAGCTTGAGTTTAATTAATTAAGTTTGGATTTAGACATGAAATTTCCGAACTAAGTAAAAGTACTTGTTTGCAGAATATAAAGTTCACATAAAACTTAACTCAACACATCAGTGGAGAAATGTGTAAAAAAACCAGATTCCCTTATTTTTGTTCTTTCGATGAAAGGACATGTAATTTCAATAAATTTCGCTAACATTACACTAAATTTATGGCAAAAGAAATAGGGTTTTGATATCTTATGCTCTTAGCTTTTGTAATATCAGTTATGTATCTTATTCTACTCCCTTTTTTGTAATATCAGTTGTGCCTCCGACTTCTTAAAAACTTCACAGTTCTGCCCTTTTGTAATAGAGTAAATTACAAAAAAGTCCCTGAACTATACACCTGATTTCAATGTCATACATGAACTTTAAAAAGTTACTGTGGTACCCCAACTTTAAAAATGTCTCAATGTGGTCCTTCACCATAGAAATTTAGGTGATTATTTTGTCATTTTAACCTTAAATTTCAATAGCCAGGGATCACATTGAGACAAATTTGAAAGTTTGGGTACCACATTGTTACTTTTTAAAGTTCGGGTATGACATTGAAATCAGGTGTTTAGTTTAGGGACTTTTTTTTTGTAATTTTCTATTTTGTAATATCATTTATATACTTTATCTTAATGGAGAAGTCAAGGGCACAATTGCTGTTATAAAAAATAGAGGGGCATAACTGATATTGCAAAAGTTAAGAAGGGTACACATGCTAAAAACTCAACAAAAAGGCAACATTTCGATTTCATTGAACTGGATAAATGGAATTTCAACTAAATTCGATCGAATCTCGTCGAACTTTTAGGCCATGTTCCATGATGGTGTAATCCCTTTGTAATGCGGCCTCCGTGAAAGCATCATAGTTTGCAGCATTTTTCCATCTACTCTAATATTTTGAACTCTGTGTGCAGTTGTGCACACAACATTTTATCGTATACTCCAGCTAAATGTTCATAATTCAGTCTCCTTAAAGTTCTCATAAAATGATCATTGTTCTTGCATTTGCTGCCTTTTGATTGTCACCTTTTATCTAAGCAAAGCACAATATTTTAGGTAATCTTAACTCCTTATGTTAGCCTCCAAATTAAACTTGGCTGGTTAAACAATAGATATAAATGATATGAAGAATTTGTTAGAGATCAAACTAATTTATGGCCAAATCAAGCTCTAAATCCTCATGATAACGTGTGGAAGGAGCTCTCACGAGCAAAAGAAAAGAGGAAGATGAGGGAGGAGTGAAAAGAAAGACGATAAGAAGCGAGAGAGAATGTGAAAGCTCATGCTATGACAACTTAATGGTATCCGAAATTGGTAATAAAAAGGCATTGTGATGTGAGCAAATTTAGTGCTGAGGTATATGCCTCAACCTTGTTCTCTGAGGCGGATGCCTCAAACGAAAAAAAATGCCCCAAGGTGATTCGTCCTCGAGGCATAATGAGGTGTTTCTTGAGGCGACCTCGATGCTCGTGACCCACTTTTTTAACCTCCTTTCCCCGATGCTTGAAGGGCTCTTTGGTTTTGCTCTGCTTCTCCGTCGCTTCCGAAAGAACCCAACAAATCCCTAAGCACTCTTGCGTCCCTCTGCTTCCTAACATTGGCGACACCTCCTCGAGCGGCCGCAACCTCCTCCTGACGTTGATGCTGAGGTTCTCGAAGTTCATGACCCTCTATGGTCGCCACCGCATCCTCTCTCTACATCTCGGGCCACCGCCTCCTCCTCTTTAGGTAATGCTTTGCTGCCCTAACTATTTAAGGGTGCTGATATACCTATTAATTTTTTATTTTTGCCACTGATATATGCGAGTAACTATTTAAACTTCCCGATTCCGTATGTTTCCTGCACTATCTGGTTGGATATCATGTTTAAACATTTTAATCTAAATGTATATCATTTTTTAGAACCCGGAAACATTATTTTTTTGTAAAATTGCAAAAACAGAATTTATTTTGATTTACTTGACTTTTATTTTTTTCTTTTTAATCATGTAGATAATTTAAATGCTATATGCCTATATACCATTGGAGAAGCTTCATTTTAGTCTAATTGATAGACCTATTAACTTGTGACTAAACTTGTAACTTGCAAGTTGAAAGTTACAACTCTATAGAGGGTCACGAGCTATGATTCATAGAATGATAGTTTTTGTGCAATAAATTTCATATCCATGATTCTTAGACCCCATTATCTTAGTTCTTAGATCTATGATTCTTATTTTGTTGCACATTTCATTGGTTGTGCTTGCAATTGTTTTTGGGCAATAAATTTTAGAAATGCTGAAAGCAAACATAAGAGGTGCGAAAGATTCCGACGGAGGTTGAAGCGACCCTGGGTGGAAATATTGCGCTCGACTCGAAATGGATGAGTATACGAAGGGTAAGGGTTCTCTTTATGTACAATGCAATTTTTATGCTAAGAGGATAACCTATGGAGTTGCAAGACTCAAGCACCATCTTGCAAAAACTGGAAAAATATTAAAGCATGACCAAAAGTTCTAACCGAAGTATCGAATGAAACAAAGTTTTTGCTAGCAATGCATGAAGGAAAAAATAGAAGGGCAATAGAAGACATGGAAAAACTTTACAGAGTCGATGCTTATGGAATGGAAGAACCTCGTAAGATTAATGAACCTCACACATTAACAGGAGGATCCAAGTGTGAAGCAAGTGAAGGGTCATATGGACTTATTTGTTGGTGCAACCGGTTTGGGAGATCCTATGATTGGGACTACAAACATCCTCGAGAAGCAGCATCAGACAACAGTGAATGCATCATGGAAGAAAGAAATGCCTTGTGTGGTTGTCGTGATATTGGAAGATTTTTATTTGAAAATTGATTGGCATTCAATTGTGCAAATAGTCCATCATTTCAAACAATGCTTCATTTTGTTGGTGCATTTGAAAGGAGATTGAAGCCTCCAATGACATATGAGTTGAGATCTTGGATATTGAAGGAAGAAGTGAATGACATCGACAACTTGATGAAAGCGACAAAGGCTTCTTGGGCAGAGACAGGTTGTACCATCATGTCTGATGGCCGGATGGACGCAAAAGGTCGTTCACTTATCAATTTTTTGGTGAACAATCTGACTTGGACTTGGTTCTTGAAGTCCATAGATGCATCTGATAAAATAAAGACTTCACAATTACTTTTTTCTCTGCTCGATGATGTAGTTGAGGAGGTTGATGAAGACAATGCCTCAAACTGCAAAGCAACTGTAAAATTGTTGATGGAGAAGAGAAAGCATTTATATTGGAGCTCGTGTACCGTCCACTGCGTTGATTTGTTGCTAGAAGACATTCTGAAATTGTTCTGCATGCTTTTGTTTTTAAAGAAGCCAAAAGACTCATCAACGCTCGTGGTTGGGTTTTATCTGTGATCAGGGTAAAGATTAGGAGAGATTTGGTCCATCCTGCCAGTACACGTTTTGCTACGGTTTTCCTGACATTGCAGATATTTATGACTGTTAGGGACTCTCTCGAGTAATTTTTCACTTCCTGCGCATGGAAGAGGAGCCCCTATTCTTCCAAGCCCCAAGAGCAAAGTACGTGCAACACAATTTTGTGACACAAATCATTTTATCCTGTCATTTCCTTTGTGATTAGTGCAACCAATCCTTTGGTCATGGTTTTAAGGATGGCTGATTACAGAAAATATCCCCAATGGATTCATTTATGAAGCCATGGACAGAGTGAATGAGGAAATTGCACATGTATAAGACAATGAAGAAGAAAAATACGAACCATTTTGGGACATTGTGGATGCTAGATGGGATCGCCAACGTCGTACTCATTTGCATGCTGCCGCCTACTTCTCTATCCCCAATATCACTACGATCCCTCATTTTCGATGCACACCGAGATAAAAATTGGGTTGTATGCTTACATGGAGAGGTTGATAAGTGATACCTTGGATAGAGAAAGTAGGTCTATAGATAGATTCTTTTAGAAGTATACGAAGCTTATTTGGATATTGTAATGTTGTGAACACATGCAAGAAGATGAATCCTGGTATACATTCCTCTGATCCTCTCGATCTATTATTCTTTGCTTTCCATTATGAAATCTACCCATATATTATTGATTTATGGCCATCATCGACTGAGTGGTGGAGGGCTTTTGGAGATGATACTCCTAAGTTGACCAAGTTTGTCATAAAAATTGAGTTTGATATGTAGTGCATTTGGTTGTAAATGCAATTAGAGTTCATTTAATCAGGTAGTATTTTGACTTGAGAAGATCATAAGCATATTTTCTAATTCTATATATTCTAAGCTTTACCATGTGTATTGGGTAAGAGGAGAAATCAGCTCACACAAGCAAAACTTAATTATTTGGTCTATGCAATGTTCAACTTGAAGTTGAAGCAGAGAGGTTAAGAAAAAGACTGGAGGATCCCCTATGCTTGGAAGATGTGGATTATGATGATGAGTGGGTGTTACAGCTTAAATCATATGAATACAACATATATCTAGAGCTTGGTGCAAATACTCCTCTAGAGGAGGATGTTGAGGAAGCTGAGGAAAATAAGATGATTTTCATAGGAAGAAGTGAAAGAAAGGTAAATGTGATGTTAAACTTATTTCTTTAGAAAAAAATACAATATACTAACAATGATATTGTATAATACATGTAAGTTGTGGTTGACGTTGATGAGGACGAGGTTCATACTGGAGATGAAGTTAGCAATGGCGATGATGATGAAGCAAATTTAAACTACTTGGACGATTCATTGGATGATCCACTCAGCAGTAGTGGGCCCGAGGATGATAATCTTGATGTTGATGTTAGAGTTCAGGGTAATGATTAGAAGATCTTTAGGAGTTTAGAAGATAAGAACATGAATTGGTATTCTACTTTTTGAACTAACAAAATGATTTGAAATCTGGAAGTTGGAACTTATTATGTTTTGTACTCTTTATTTTGTCTTGTGTTTAATTCTAACATTTGGTGTACTGCAAGTCTATGATAATGATGGATTGCATTAAAATTCCTTTACTTGCTTCATATACTTTAAGATTTGTGTTATTGTATTGCTTTCTTAATATTTATAAACTATAATAGGTTAGATTACTAAAATTTTGGGAAAATTCGAGGCTTATGCCTCGACAGTCTCGAGGCTATGCCTCACCTTGCTTATGGTGAAAATGCCTTGTTCTGCCTTTCGTTCTTTCAAACCTTGATTGTGAGCTAACGACATTCCTCCATATTGGACGATAAGAGCATTCACAAAAGAAATAACCATTTTACATGTGTAGAAGAAATGATTTGACATCACCTATATTACCAGCATGGGTCACATCTGAAAATTTCGGCATTCCATGCTTATTGAAAGATGTTGTGTTGGCTACATGCGATACATAATTATATTGTCGTGCTTTGATTTTGCGTCAGTATCTTGTCCAATGCTTGAACCCTGTTCTCATACTTGTTGAAGTTCTAATGCTTTTTAGCTTGCGGATTTGCTGCTCTGCTCCGTTTACAGGTTGCTGACACATGGGAGGTTCTTGATGGTTGGTTGGATGCGATCCGTCTTGTATACACTATATATGCACGCGGTAGGAGTGAAGTTCTTGCCAGCGTTATAACTGGATGATGCATTGTTGCAGCTCCTGTCCGAGAAAATGCTTATGCTATGCCAGGATGTTCAACTTGTTTCTTGATGGGGCGGCCATCTTTATACAAAATATTCTTTCTACAATCGAGATGTTCATTTTATATCCGGCAACATGTTCGGTATGTGTACAGTTTTTGCCCAAAAGCAGTGTATAAGAGATGTCTCTGTTCCTATCTTTTCGGAGTGTAGATTTGACCGAAAGACTGATGTCGGTTGAAAGATAAGATTGTTGCCTGCTTAGGTTAATAGGAACTCTGTAAAAATATGATCTCCCCCCAATTATAGAACAACTGATAAGCGGAAGGCTTCCTGCATCTAGTCGAATTCCAGGATTTTGGAGCTCAAATCTTTCCTTATCTCAATCATTCAGTTCGACGCCATTTTACATTCAGGTCTCCTGAAGGTTGAATTTTCCTGTCGAGCTGTGGTTAAAGATTCTTTTGGAGCCTGATGTCCTTTTTTCCCTAGGGTTTCCTTCTCTTCTGATATGAAGACCATTTATGGTGGAAAATGATGGTTCTTTGAGCTGCAGCCACTATTCCCTCTATTGGCTATCCTGCTTCCTGGGAGGCTGGGATTAGGCTCCAACCAATCGGCGATGATGGATATGGTATGGGTGATCCCTTATCTTTTATTGTGGTGTTGAAGTTTTTGTGGGATGCGTTTCTTTTTAAGTGGATGAGATTTGCTTGAAGATTCCTTCCAATAATTGGACTTGAGACTCTTAATTATGTTGTACTTGTGGACTGTATTATACTTTGAGGGTGCCAAGACATGGGACTTTATTCAGGAGTTGTCCTCTATCAAAATCGCTTTCTTCCCATCGCATCGTATGCAAAGTATACGTTGATTGTTCTTGTTTACGGCCAGCCAGCCATTTCTGAAAGTTTATTATCATCTTACATGACGCTGCAGGATCTAAGAAGATATTTGTGGGGCCATTCTTTAGTAACTGTCAAGATGCATAATCTCCATGCCTTTTCAATATCCAATGTACTGCAAATGTAAAGGGTTATAGGTCATTCTCGGTCAAATTTGTTGTGCAGTTGCTGCGACTCAACCTCTGATGGAATCGTTTTTCTGGACCTCGCATGTTCTAGTTTGTTCCTGCCTTCTGTTTAGATGTGGATAATGCCGCGTTGTGCCTGTTGGGCAATTGGTTCTAAGCCGAAACCTTTGGATCTTAGGGCCTATTTGGTTGCCAGGTTACCTCGAGGTAACTCGGCATACTCCTCTCTATCACTGCATTTCAAGATTGGAATTAATTTTATGGATCATATAATTTCCTTGTTATAATATTTTTAATCATGTATAAAAAATTAATATAAAAAACATATTACATTCATTCAAAAATGTTAATAGAACACATAATCAATGTTACATCACATCACATTTATCATTCCAACCTTCCCAATAATCTAATAGCTACTATTCATAAGAGGATGTTCCAATCCAACCTTCGATGGTTATAAGGGTTGGAATAAGGAATGTGATGTCATTGCACCTTCTGATATTCTTGCTATATTGTTTGCTAACCCTTTGTAGCAATCCCATGCGTGATGTCCACTAAAATAAACACAATACACTTTCCGCAATTCATCTGCATTATATGTCCCGGTGGAAGAAAAGTTGAGAATAAATGGAATTATTTATGGGGTATGATGTTTCTTATATAACGTGAAAATCTAAAGATCGGATGGAGATAATTACGTAAGAGACATAGAAGGGTGACATGACTAATAAATAAAATAAAATCGGAAAAGATGTCCTTATGTCCTTTCATCAAATTATCTATTTATCTAACTATTTCATCAAATTCTTTGTGGTTAACTCTACGGAACCCCCTTCTAACATTATCATATAAGCTCTCTTTCTCTTAGCTCGAGGTAGTCCGTGCACCCACCAGGCACCACTTCCTCAATTGGGCTCTTAAGTCAGAACTGGAAACGGAAGATCGTCGGCTTCCTATCAAAGTGACATATGTTTGCTGCTCAATCGAGAGGTACTAGCCTTCCCTTCTTATCCCCATGATTGCTTGAGTCAGGATCACCCCAGGTCTCTAACTTGCCCCCTATAATAACATCTAAATTATCTCAAAGTTTGAAGAATATCATAATAGTTGTTCGGAAGAAGTCTCAATGATTCACAAGTCTTCGACTTATGGCTTTTTTTGGTTCGACGGACACAATCCCAACCGGTAACCATGGAGAGTTGTGACTTGTGACCCCCAATGTGTTAAGACATTATTTTCACACACTTAGTGTAATGAGAATGAGACTATTGATAAGGGGAGGTGAACCACAAGCTGACGGAAGCAATAACGAAGGACCCGAGCGATGATGGAGTGAGGCTGACCTACTTTCATTTCTCTTTATATCGAAGATAACTAAAATAGCTTCAACACTCATGGAGTTGGAGCATATCTATGGATCATGCCCAACTTGAAAGTCAACCATGATATATGTTTCTTCGGCAGATCTTTTGGAACATATTAGCAAGCTAAAGATCTGCAGAGATATGCGGAGTACTGGTCCTCGATCCTCGTACTGTAATATGAATGAAATGACAATTAACTTCAAATGCCTAGTCTGCTCACGAAAATGGAATTGGTGCCAATGTATGTAGTAGATTTGTTGTCACAATATAAAGTGACATGAGTAATAGCAGGAAGTCCAAGGTCATGTATAAAGGAGACTAACTACGTATTCTCAAAAGTGGCTTGAGCCATCGCCCAATATTCAATCTTTGTACTTGATCAAGAAACAACGGTTTTCTTCTTGCTCCGCTATATAACAAGGTTCCTTATGAATCCTCATTTCATCACCTTTATTCTTTGATTTTGGCCTTCAAACCCTAGCTAAATGCATATATATATATATAGCATTAATTTGGCAACATAAATACTCTATAACTTGTACAAAATATAGTAGAAAATTATGTATAAATACTGCATTTATTGTAAAATAAAAGAATAAAGAAAAGAAAATGAAATGAGACACCATAGGTGTTGAGTGACCCTATCCCCAGAGACCTAGTCATAATGATGACTTAATCGACAATGAATAAAGTAGGGGGAGATAGGGCTACGAATTGTACAAGAAACACAGTTTCAAAACCCTATAAAAATAGGCCAATAATTATCTTTTGGAACCTATTTTATTCTCTTTTAAATACACATCAAATCAATCAACTTTATACATGAAAATTGGTAATAAAAATCTAAATAAAAACACAAAGTTTATTTCACAGAAAAAATGCACAGTATACACAGAACACACATAATAAAAATCCAAAACGCAAACTTCCCAGACCCGTATCTCATTCATATGTACTCAAAATGCATCAAAATCACTTTTAATTGTATATAATTTTTTATTAGCTATTTAATGAAGGTGGATTCATTTAATTTGGATTTAAGATGTAAAATTTAGGTTTTTGACCCCTATTATACCATATACCTGAATAAAATATTCATTTTATTTATTCTTATAATTTTTAAAATTTAATTTATAATTTTTTAAATACTATTTATAGTATATGTAAATAGATAAAATAAAATAAAACTATCAAGAAAATATTAAAAATAGCACATAAAATACATAGATGACTATACAATAATTATACATATGTAATAAGTATACATATTTATCTAAGTGTACAAAATACATCAGAAAAAAATATATTTATATATAAAAATAAGTTATAAATATATAAATTATGAAAGTAAAATAATAAAATCAAAAATATAAAATAAAAATAAAATATGCAAAAAAATAGGTAGATATACCTATATTTTTACCCCCGAAAAGTAACTCATAATAAATAAACTCATAAAAATAAATAAAAATTAGATTAAAATACTACAAAAATAATAAGTATTTTTTTATTTTTAATATAAAATTAATAAAATCATTTACTATTATTTATTGATTTTATAAATAATTTATGGGTATATTTTTCTTGGATGGTGTGCGTAAGTACCTCTGTTTGTTGACCTTGGTCAACTTTATGCCTGACCCAGCCACTTTGTCAAACCCACCTATGTGCCATTCGTTGTTGATTTTTGTAAGGCAATACACATATCAATTCGCCTAGATTTCTTCATCGTTATTATGCTCCACATCTCCCCCATCTCGCTAGCACCTTAGATCACACACACGGACACTCAATCGACATCTAACCTATGATCTCCACCTACCACCAAGCTTGTCTATCAAGCCACCTACTCCGCTTCTTTTGTTTTTTTGATCTCTTCTTGGTCGATAACAACCCTCAGAGTGTGCCCTTGATCTTCGTAGAGGTGACTGCTTCACGGAGCAGCCTTCTACAGCGAGGAGGACCAATGATGAATCCCCATTCATCACTCTTTATTCCTTTATTTTAGCTAAAAATCTTTGCAAAACACCATGTAAATATTTGTAAATATAATAATTTGTCAAACTGCATGCTTTTTGTAAATAACAATAATTAGCATGCTTTTGTGCAGAAATAAAGAAATAAAGAAATAAAGAAAAAGAGGGAAATATTTAGAATAAATATTGAGTGACCCGAACCCAAGGGAGGGCCAATCATTGGCCTGATCGCAAAATAAAACAATTAGAGAGAGATAGGGCCATTCAACACTATACAAATATTCCCCCTTTCATGTATATGTTTTATTTTCAGAAAATAAAAATATTTATGTATTTCTCACACTTTGTATATATTCCTAAAAATAAAATAAAAATAAGAAAAATAAAAATAAAAAGGAAATAAATTCTCTCTCTCACCCTTTATATGCCATGTATATATGTACATATACCTATTTATTCTACCCTTGTAAATAAATAATAAAAATCAAATAAAAATTATTTTATATCCCAAATTTTATTTTATAAATAAATAAATATCAAATGGGGGATAATTGTACAAAAATAAACTAATAAAAATAAAACTACCCAGGTATTTATACATATATAATAATATATTATGTACATACATTAATTTATTTTTCAAAAAAAATAAAAAATCACAAAAAATAATTTGAAAAATAAGAAACATTTTTTATTTAGAAAATAATTTGAAATACAATCATTTACTATTTTTAAATCAATTTTCAAATAATTTCGAAATGGCGCATTATGATTAATCCACGGTGGATGTTGACCCCCGGTCAATTCACCCCCAGGACCACCTCTCCGCGGATCCGTATCGCGTGACCCGATTTCTCTGATTTTTCCAGATGCGATCCGCCTCCCATTCGATCAAACCCCGGGCTCCGATTGTTGATGCATGATCCATGACACACGCCTGACCTTCTTCTTAGGGATCCGAGCCTCACGATGCGCGCTACACTCCCATCTTATCGGACCTGCACCAGTATATAGCCTCGCTTCTAGCCGACTTCTCTCGCACCTTTGGCCCCCGTCTTCGACCCCAGTGACTTCCACCTTCCTCCTCGAGTGACAGCGAGTGATCTAGTGTGTTGCAGTGAGTATTTGGAGGCGAAGCCTTAGGTCCGGCGACCATCATCGCCGAGCTCCGCCACCGGCGAAGCCCGAGCCTCTGGAGGCATCGCTCCATCGAGGCGAAGATCCCAGGAGGTAGCTGACCTCCACCACAGACGATCTCGACCATCAGGTACTCTATTTAGCCCGTAGTTTCACTTCAATTCTAATCTTTAGGTTTCGCGCCACCGGCCTTTGTCGGCCGATTCGCGACCATCCGATCACCCATTTCGCTTCCCTACCATCCCATCATCTCCACGAGACTCCTCCACACCTTCTTCACCCCTCCGATGATCCTGGTTCGCCACGGAACAGGAAACCCGGATCTCCTCCGCCGCCGCTCGCCGGAGACTCACGCACCGACTCCCCCGATCGCCCATTTTGCCCGCTAACTGGTCGAGGCAGTTTTCCCTCGACCCTCTTGCTTCCTGTGCAGGTACCCAGGCTTAAGAGCCTCATATGGAGGTTTGATTACTCGGGAATAGGACCCCCTGGTCCCCATCGTCGTTGGAGCTCCTCCGACGCTCCTGGCCTCATTGGAGACCCCCACCAGCTGCGGACCACCTCCAGCTCCGATTCCCCCATCTCAGCAGCCTCAGAGGACCTCCCTAGCGCGCTCAGTGATCGGGCGAAGTTCACCGGCGTTCAGTTCTTCCAGGAGCCTCCTTCACCGTTAGATCGAGTCGCTTCGCCAGTTCAGATCTTGACCATCCATTCGTGAAGGGCTTTTGACCGTTCGATCCATCTGAGGATCAGATCCGAGCCGCAGATCGCCGAAGGGGCATCCGTGAATCTCAGCCGTCCGATCATATGTGGAGCCGCCTTCCAGCCGTCGGATCATAATAAAGGGGTAAATATCACTTATGCCCCTCTTTCTTTAGCGTTTATAGTTTAGTCCTATAAATACATGTCATAGTTGTTTTTATTTTTCGATACTTGCACTTTGGACCCCTAGTGTTTTGAGATATTGCATTTTAGTCCCTCCAGTTGTGAAGCACGTGCTTCAACACGTGATCTTTTGGGAAAATTGAATGTATGGGTTGCATATAGTGACTGTTATTGATTGAAGTTTTATTTTGGATATTTGTATATATACCTCTGTGCGTGAATGAATTGGAACATATGTTGGATTTAGTGTGCATTTTACATTGTAGCCCATGTACTTTGCACACTTGTTTCATTTTAGCCCCTAAAACTTGTTTTTCTTCCGATTAGGTCCCTGTGTGCTGTGCCTTTTTTTATTGGTTGAATAAAATATCAAATCGAGTCCAAATCCACTGAAATTTGGATATGTGGCCCCTGCCACTATATAAATTTCAGTAATTTTTTGGAACATTTTTGTGTTGTTTTTCTATTTTTAAAAATTCCAAAACACATTTTTCCTACTGCTTGAAATATATAATCAAATGAAAATATTAAAAACCCTCAAAAATTTCTAAAAAAATTAGTTGCTGTTTGTTTTAGTGTCTTGTTGCTTATGTATAAATTTAACTTGAATTGGATTTATAAAACACCTAAAAATTGAAAGACCCTAAAAACCTTATAAAAATCATTAACAATTCTAAAAATATCAAAAAATGCAGTTTCTTCTTCTGTAGCTTAGTTTTTACTTGTAGTTTCATATAATTATAGGCTATTTATCTATTTTTAGATAGCCTTTCAAATCTGGCTGCACATTGATTCTCATTTTCTATCTTGTTCTATTTTTATAAAATCAACAAAAAATATAAAAATCTGAGAAAATGACTAAAAACACTTAGAAAAATATAAAACCCAAAAATATTTTTATTATAATTTTCTGGATTGATTTGTGATATTAAATAAATGGTTGATTATGTCCTGTTTAGCCTTTTTCCATATTTTCTTTATAATTAAAAATACAAAAAAATTTAAAAAATCATAAAATCCACCAACAATATTTTTTTCTTTTTATTTTATTTTTAGACTACTTTGTAGGACACTTGGCCAATCCGTGCTACTTGTGTTCGACCCTGCTCGCTATACCAGGTTAAATAAATAGCGAGACCGCTAGTCTGCTTTTTGTCTGATTATTATATTTTGGTGGACTTATTTTCTTGTTGATCGATTTCTGAGATTCGGGTCGCAACAATCCTTGTTTTTACCTTTACCTGGATCTTGGGGGATTTTTTGATCACCAGAATGGCATCGTTGCCGGGGAGCACGACTTAGTTGTCGCTTTTATTTTCGCGGCTTTTTTGCGGCTTTTTGTCTGTACTTGTACAAATTTTTCTTCGCATTTTTTGCATATTTTTTATAATAACTGTGTCTGATACTCTTCTGTTTCACTTTCTTGCGAGGGCCTGAGGACCGAGGCAGCTTTCTTCGGAAGCCGACGCAACCGCGGGAATCGGAGGCGGCTCCTTTTTGCATAGAGCCACAGGAGAGCGTGAGGAGGCGAACAGGAGAACGGGAGCCACAAAATAGCCGTAGGATAGCCGTAGCTTAGATTAGTTTCTTTTTTAGCATATTCTTTATTATTGTAATAATATAGGTACTCAGAGACACTTGTACTTTATCAGTGACTATCGGGGTCCGTTTTGCCGAGCACCGGTGTGCTCGGGGGACCTCACCGCATTTTTCGTCGATTTTGATTTCTCGTATTTCATTACTGCTTATCTGATTTATGCGGTTTTGGCCTTAGCTTAGGAATTTTTTTGGTTGTGACGTAATTGATTAGGACCCAATCCCTAATATTTGCCTGCTCCTATAGATCGTAATTGGACCTAATTAATTAATTCACAAGAAAAGCCGGATTAGTTAGACTCTAGTCCACGTGCCTTGAGGAGTCACATACAACGCGTACAGGATCCATGGTGGCGGACACCGAGTGGCCCCCAAGATAGGACTTCAGACTTAGGTTTGATTACCCGGCTACTATTCTTCACGTGTAGAATTGCTTTGTCTAAGGCCAATTTCTCGTGCATCATATAGGTAGTTTATTCCAGTCTTTACATTTATGCGCGGATCACTTTGCATGTATAGAGCTGGAGGAAAGGTACGCATTCTTACTCAGCATACATCATTAATTTCATCGTGCATCGGCTTTTTCGTCTTCTCCCCCTATTTTCGGACTTAAATAACCAGGAGAATCGAAAAATTCATTAGGCATTGTTTGCTTGAAAAATACATAAAAAGAAAAACTATAAAATTAGGACTTCTAAACACACTTGACCCTAAAAGACATCTCACTTAAAAATTTGTCTTGGGGAAAGCAACCCCCTCCTAGTTTGATTTGGATGAGCGAGAGAGCGACCCGCACACTAGGCTAGAGCCATATCCGATCTCTTATCAGACTACCGGCCTTTTATACGGGACAGTCTGTTGGGAGTATTGGATTCCCATAAGCTCGCTTAACCGCTCTGATAGACTGAATTTATCACCTAATAAAAAATGACAAGATAATTGACCGAACCTTTACGGTCTTCAGCTCTGCGTTGCGTAGGTGAATCGGGGGTTTGTTTGCTCATCTTGTGTGTTTCCAGATGTCATCCGCTTGACTCGCCAGATCAAGATGATGCGCAAGAGGTCTCTTAGGAAGCCTTTGGCTGCACTGCTTTTCAGCACTCCAGCCCGTTCATCTAGATTGCTTCGTAAGAGCCGAGACCCGCTCTCCGAACCCGAGTTCAATTCCGCCATGTTCCCCCTTGACCACCCTTCTACCAGTCCTGAGATGCCAGTGCCAGGTCAGAGAGAGAAGCAGTCAACTGATTTATAGACACCTGAGTTTGGGTCTTTTGCCTTTGCAGAGACCATGGCCAGCAGCGAGGAGCACACCGAGGGTCCGAGAGCAGAGACGATGACATATGTCTTGGACCAGGGTACGATCAATAACACCTTGTTTGCTTCCCTTGAGACTATGCAACACCAGATATGGGATCAGGGAGCTTTCATGGTGGAGATGAGGAGAGAGATGGAGAGGTTGAGGACAGAGCGAGATCAGCCGAGAGCCGCAGGAGCGGGAGATCCAGATCAGCCAGAGGAGCTGGTCCAACCAGCAGTAGCCAAACCAATGCGGGAGTTGCACAACCCCGGATCGATGCTTACACACCGGTGAATCGTTCTTCCAGCGATCGTGGGGGACTTCAAGTTCCCCATGCAGACGCTTCAGCTTCTTCCCCGCTTCCACGAGCTCGCGACTGAGGAGCCCCATCTTCATCTCCAATAGTTCAAGATGATCTGTAGCACCGTCCACGATCGGCAGGTGGACGAGGATACCATTTGGATGATTGCTTTTCCTTTCTCTCTTGTTGACAAAGCAGCCAACTGGCTGAAGCATTTGGGGAGATTTTTGACCACTTGGGAGCAGCTCCGCATCGAGTACTTGAACAAGTACTATCCACTCGAGCGGACGAATGCAGCGAGGGTCCTGATCATCAACTTCTCCATGTTCCCCAACGAGCAATTCCATGAGGCATGGAAGAGGTTCAGAGAGCTTACACATATGCCCGCACCATGATATCTCGAAATCGAACCTAGTTCAGAGCTTTTTCTGCAGACTTACACCAGAGCTGTAGGACTTGGTGAATGCTTCTTGTGGCAGTTCCTACTTCGCCAAGGATGAGGATCAGGTCTGGGCCATCTACGAGGAGATGGTCGAGAACTATACAGTGATGTCCCATACCCGACTCTACACTCAGGGACGTCCCCAGCCACAGGTCGTGCAGTTTCAGAGGATAGCTCGGGTCGATGCCGGTCCTTCCACTTCATCCACGACAGCCGTACAGGTAGAGTCCACAGCCGCAGACATGTGCATCATCAACGAGAAGCTGGACCAGATCGAGTTGATAGAGAAGAAGCAGTGACAGGGCATGACACAGATCGATCAGATGGCACAGACGCTGAGTGACCTGAAGACTCAGATCATGTGTCTCCAGGAGACACAGATGGCTTCTCAGCCCCATCTTAGGTCACAGGCAGACACTGGCAGCAGCAGTTCGGCCCAGCCCTCCGTCCAGTACCGATAGGTCCACCATGTTCAGGTGGAGCACTACCAGCCGCAGCCGCAGCTATACGTCCAGTCACCACCTCAGGA
The DNA here is from genome assembly GCA_037367405.1 of Ottelia alismoides. NCBI lineage: Eukaryota > Viridiplantae > Streptophyta > Magnoliopsida > Alismatales > Hydrocharitaceae > Ottelia > Ottelia alismoides. The sequence continues at coordinate 119,856 of JAZKJV010005075.1, read as the reverse complement.
CAACCAGATGGTGGTGTATCGACCGGACCAGCCCCTGACAGTACTCCCCCCACCTACCTACGAGCAGGAGCCGTTGATGGATGTCAACGGGATTTGATATGACCAACCCCAGCCCGGTATCCAACGAGACCATCCCGAATTCTGCTTGTCGGCCGGAGGCACCAGTTCCCAGCAACAACCTCCAGTTCAGGGTGGCCAGTATGGCCAACAGCACGAGAAGCACCAGCAGCCCCAGCCCCCAGTTCACAACCAGCCATCCCACAACAGAGAGCAGTATGGTCCTCGTCCCTATCAGCAGGGACAACCTTGGAGGCGAGAGCAGCCTCAGCAGCAGTATCGTCCCCAGTACCCCTCTCACCCTCACCAGAAGCAGCAACATCATTACCAGTGAGGCCACCTGTCAGGTTCTCATGGGCCGACCTATGAGAACCCCACTCTTGATGACTTAGCCCGCCTCATGTCCAAGCAGCAGGCTACCTTCTGATGGGAGATGGACGAGTTTCGTCAGGAGATGAGAGAGATAGTGAGAGGGAAGGCCGCCATCCCTGCCCAGATCAAGCCGAATCCGAACAGCCTCAAGAGGAAGTCTGAGCAGGTAGAGTTCACTGAGATTACCACTCCTAGTGCTTCACTTGGTGATATGTCTGCATACATGTTTGATGCTGATTTTATTACTAGTCCTGTTCATCGCTCTTTATTCCTTTATTTTAGCTAAAAATCTTTGCAAAACACCATGTAAATATTTGTAAATATAATAATTTGTCAAACTGCATGTATTGTGTAAATAACAATAATTAGCATGTTTTTGTGAATAAATAAAGGAATAAAGAAATAACAAAAAAGAGGGAAATATTTAGAATAAATATTGAGTGACCCGAACCCATGGGAGGGCCAATCATTGGCCTGACCACAAAATAAAACAAGTAGAGAGAGATATGGCCATTCAACACTGTACAAATATTCATCCTTTCATGTATATATTTTATTTTCATAAAATAAAAATATTTATGTGTTTCTTACACTTTGTATATATTCCTAAAAGTAAAAGAAAAATAAAAAAATAAAAATAAAAAGGAAATAAATTCTCTCTCTCACCCTTGTATATACCATGTATATATGTACATATACCTATTTATTCTACCCTTGTAAATAAATAATAAAAATCAAATAAAAATTATTTTATATCAAGAATTTTATGTTGTAAATGAATAAATTATAAAATGGGTATAATTGTACAAAAATAAACTAATAAAAATAAAAAATACCCAGGTATTTATACCTATATATAATAATATATTATGTATATACATTAATTTTTTTTTCAAAAAATATAAATAAAAATGACAAAAAAATAATTTGAAAAATAAGAAACATTTTTTTATTTAGAAAATATTTTGAAATAAAATCGTTTACTATTTTTAAATCAATTTTCAAATAATTTAGAAATGGCGCATTATGATTGGTCCACGGGGGATGTTACTCCCGGTCAACTCCCCCCTCAAGACCACCTCTCCACGGATCCATGTCGCGTGACCCGATTTCTCTGATTTTTCCAGATGCGATCCGCCTCCCATTCGATCAAACCCCAGGCTCCGATTGTTTACGCATGATCGATGACACACGCCCGACCTTCTACTTAGGGATCCGAGCCTCACGATGCGCGCTACACTCCCATCTTATCAAACCTGCACCAGTATATAGCCTCGCCTCCAACCGACTTCTCTCGCACCTTTGGCCCCCGTCTTTGACCCCAGTGACCTCCACCTCCCTCCTCGAGTGACAGCGAGTGATCTAGCGTGTTGCAGCGAGTGTTTGGAGGCGAAGCCTTAGGTCTGGCAACCATCATCGCCGAGCTCCGCCACCGGCGAAGCCCGAGCTTCTGGAGGCGTCGCTCCATCGAGCCGAAGATCCCAGGAGGAAGCTGACCTCCACCGCAGACGATCTCGACCATCAGGTACTCTCTTTAGCCCGTAGTTTCGCTTCAATTCCAATCATTAGGTTTCGCGCCGCCGGCCTTCGCCGGCCGATTCCCGACCATCCGATCACCCATTTCGCTTCCCGACCATCCCATCATCTCCACGAGATTCCTCCGCACCTTCTTCACCCCTCCGATCATCCTGGTTCGCCACAAAGTATTTCATTTTAGACCTTGAAACTTGTTTTTCTTACGATTAGGTCCCTGTGTGTTGTGCCTTGTTTATTGGTTGAATAAAATATCAAATCAAGTCCAAATCCACTGAAATTTGGACACGTGGCCCCTAGCACTATGTAAAAATTTCAGTAATTTTTTGAACATTTTTGTGTTGTTTTTCTATTTTTAAAAATTCAAAAACACCTATTTTTGCTACTGTTTAAAATATAAATGAACGAAAATGATTAAAAACCCTTAAAAATTATAAAAAATTAGATATTATTTGTTTTAGTGTTTTGTTGTTTCCATACAAATTTCACTTGAATTGGATTTATAAAACACCTAAAAATAAAAAAAACGCTAAAAACCTTATAGAAATCATTAAAAATTCTAACAACTTAAAAAACGTGCAATTTCTTCTTCTGTAGATTAGTTTTTACTTGTAGTTTCATATAAAATTGTCTTCATATTTTTATATGCTATTTATCTATTTTTAATAGCCTTTCAAATCTCGCTGTACATCGATTCTCATTTTTAGTCTTGTTCTATTTTTATAAAATCAACAAAAAAATATAAAAATCTGAGAATATTAACAAAAACACTTAAAAAATATAAAACCCAAAAATATTTTTATTATAATTTTCTGGCTTGACTTGTGATATTAAATAAATTGTTGATTGTGTCCTTTTTAGCCCTTTTCCATATTTTCTTTATGATTAAAAATACAAAAAAAAATAAAAAAATCATATAATCCACTAAAAACATTTTATTCTTTTTATTTGATTTTTAGACTGCTTCGTAGGCCACTTGTCCAATCCATGCTTCTTGTGTTCGTCCCTGGTCGCTATACCAGGTTAAATAAATAGCGAGACTATTATTCGGTTTTTTGTCTGATTATTATATTTGGGTGGTCTTATTTTCTTGTTGATTGAGCCTCACTATTCGGGTCGCAACAACCCTGATTATTTTTACCTTAGCTCGATATTGAGATTATCGGTCATCAACCAACAGATTAGGAGATCCACCATCTCCTACGGAGCACCGTCGTGAGGTTCAGCTCTCGGCCCTTCATACCGGTTGACCCAATTTTCTTCAGATCATTAGGTAATTCCTTAGTCATCTTTTCAGTTATCATTTTGAATTTCTAGTTTAATTGCTCCTTTAACTGTAAAATCAAAACCCACCAATTCTTGGGGCTAAGCCTTCAGGCCTAATTCATTGTCATTCGACCATTAACACACCTCGATTATCGCACCATCTCACTCCCTCTCATCTTATACATCAAACCCCCACCTCATCCAACCTAGAATTGTCGTGGATCTGGGGATTGGAACTCCCTCTATCACCCAACACTGGAGCTCTGCTTTCATTCCACTCCACCCATCTTTTTGTCTAACCCCCCGAGTCGAGTAGTTAGCTTCAATCATAGGAATTGTTTGGTGTAGATCCACGACTCCTAAGAGGCATTTGGAGCCTTGAAGATCACCTGGAGTAGCTCCAGGTGGTTCGACTTTTCCTGAGCACCTTGGGCACTCTCCCCTTCCTTGGAGCTTGCCATTTCACGTGGAGTACTCCTAAATCTCTACTGGGCTTGTTAACAAAGCCGTCCATTGCCGGAGCATGAGGATTCAATGAAGCAAATCTCGCTGATGACCTATTCTTCGTTGGTTCTTTCTGCACCTCTCCGGACCGTCCGATCAAGAACAGTGGCCCATATCTAATCTGGGCCGTTGAATTAAGCCCAAGGGGTACGTGATGTTGTCTGTTCGATTAGACACATGACAATATAGGGAACAATTGGATCGATGCACTTAAGTAGGTATATTTTTAAATAATCATGTACATATTATATGTAGTTTAAAAGTAGTGGGATATTTGCATGTATGTCCTTGAATGTTTTAAATAATAAAATATACTCCATGCCACTCACGTGCACCCGAACATTTAATTTCATAAAAATAGCATGTAAACCCTCCTAGGTTCTTTTAATTGTTGTTTAATATATAAATTACATATATTAGTTACGAACTTCTAGGTTATTTGCATTGTTCCCATTGTGTTTATTTTTAATTGCATATATACCTCTACTAGTTTAAGTAATTTTGTGTATATTTCTTGAATTTATATAAATATCATCTGTGCACCAAAAAAAGTGAAAAATAATAGAATGAGGCACTTGGATGCATGATGTTTCACACCACATAATTGGATTTGCATTTTATGCCCTTTTCCTATTTATTAAAAATCAAATATTGCACATATATTCTCTGTTTGTCTTAAGAAATTCAAAAAATTATAAAATGTGCTCCAAAAATTCAAAAGGAAGATATAGTATATTATTGTATTTTGTACCCCTAATCCAAAAATCCCTAAAAATAGAAAACAAAATGAGAAAAAAAATAAAAAAAGCTCCAAAATCCTATAAAAATATAAGAAATCATAAAAAACCGCAAAAATATTTCTCCCTATTTAGTAATTATATATTTATATATAAGTGTATCCTAAAATTGATTTAGAAAAAAATTTGAGACCTTATGCTATTTTTAAACCCGAAATCAATTCGACATATTTACTTAATCTCTGTTTTGGGATATTTTTGATTTTAAAAATATCTAAAAATTAGCAATAATACTTGAAAATCACAAAAATAGTTGAAAATTATAAAAAAAACACAAAAAACATTTTTTGTTTTCGAATATATATTTATAAGTATATTATCCTTTAGTTTATGTTATCTCAAATAGTGATATATAAGTTATAATATTATCTATTATTATAAATATTTTATAATTACTTTAAAATAATATATATATATATAATTATAAAAAATAAATAAAAATAATATTTTTTAAAACCCCACATTCATTGATTAAAAGAGTGCACATATACACACATTTACTCATGTACTATTTATTCATTATTTATTTATAAATAATATTGAGTACTACACCATGTTACTTCATATGTTAGACATGCTACTCTACTTGTCACTATACCTATTTATTTGTAGGGTTTATAATAAATTTTGATTCACACATGTTTATTCATTGATTGATATATATTATGTGGGGTGATTGTTGAAATTAGCCTTGGTCTTCATGGGCTGTTATCAAAGCGACTTAGTGGTCCCACCTTGTGTGGACCACTCGACAGTACCTGCATGGGTTTTAGTTATTTCAAATGACACCGTTGCTGGGGAGCAATGGATTGGAGTACATTTTGTATATAGTCGCATATTATTTTTTCTTTTATTTTCTGATTATTTTGATCATTATTTTACTGTTCTAATCCTTATTTTCTTGCGAGGGACTGCTTGGTGACACTATCTCTTAGGAGGTGGGCGCACCTGAGACAAGCAGAGGTCAGCCTTCTACTTGTGTGCCGACCATGAGAGAGCAGGAGAGAAGAGAAAGGAGAGGAGAAGAGCATCTTGGCTTAGTTTTCATTTTCTATTTTTGTGAGAAGAGTGATTTATTTTTGCAAAATAATTTCTAATTAATTTATACAATACCCCACACTTAGCGAGGTCCAGTGCTCGGGTGTTCGTTCACTTGGGGGCCTCATTACAGTTTTTCATGTTTTCTCGCCTTTCTTTTACTTTTTTCACATGATTTGAGCTTTATGCCTTTGTTTCTATTTGTTTTATGTGAGTGAGATCTTAGACATTAGGTTTCTTGATTCGGTAGTAAGGTCCAAAGCCCTAATTATATTGCATGCATCTATAGTGATACATACTTGGGCTTAGTCAAATAATGAATTGCTAATTGCTCAAATTTGAAACCACATGCCATGAGAGACCTCATACAATACTTGCAAGACCTATTGTGACATGCACCAAGAGGTCTCCAAGATCGGGCACTTGGGATCTATTTTTGAGTAGTTGGCGTTTGGTTATTCACGATAATAGTAGCCATTTGTTTACGGTGTTTTCTCTCTTTTGCATATCACCATATAGTGTAAATATTTCAATTCTTCCTTGCATACCTCATGGAGAGAGCTGGAATCACTATAAGTAATTCTAACTCTGCATGCATCATTAGTCACTAAGGCGAGATTTCCATCTTAGCAGCGACTTGCATGACTTTTCAGTCCTCACCCCCTCGTGTTTATATCACTTAGTTATAAAGGAAAAATACAAAAAAAATCGTAAGGTAGCTCTGATAATCGGATTTTTGTGAGGGTCTAGAGTAGTCTACACAAGGCAATAACTACAATGTCGCTGAAGCAATCGCTCATGAAACCCCGATTAATCAACAATTAACCAACAAATCAAGTAATGAAAAATAAATGTGGAATGAAAATTTATCATAACTCTACAAATGTGTTTATCGTTGTAAGTATGCGTAGAGTGTCGAATACAGGGAGCAGAAAAGGATAGATCGAGCAACAAAATGCAAAAAACTGATTGTGTGATTCTTATCTAATTTTTTATGTGAGTTTTTAATTCTATGTTTTTAATTTATTTTTGTTTTATATTTTTGTATTTTATTTTTCATATTACATTTTTATATTTTCTCTTTAGTTTTTTTAGATTTTTAGATTTCTTTTCTTTTAAATATATAATACAGGTTATATAAGACTATATATATACAATGAAGGGTAATATTAATATAAATATAACTAAAAATTATAGAATTAAATAGTTTTAGGTTTTAAATAATTTTCTACTATTTTCAAGAGTTTGTAGTGATTTTTTACAAATTTTATATATTTTTTATGTAAAATATCACAAATAAGGATTTATTAAAATCTGAAATTAAAATGAAGATAAAAAAATATCAAATACTGTCCAAAATTCTTCAAATAAGTTTTAATATATTGATAAAAATAAAAATAATATTATAGAATAGAAAAACATATTTTTGGAATTTTTAGAATTTTTACTCTTTTCATATTGGATTTTGGAGATTTTTATATTTTTTTATAATTTTCTTTTTCTATTTTCATTGTTTCTAATTTTTGGAGTTAGAAAATAAATAAATGAACATAATATAAATTTTTTTGTATTTTTCGAATAGATTTTATATTTTTTGGTATTTTGTAAGTCAGACAAGGGCTTTTGGTGCTCTTTTTGACCTTTTTTTAAAATAAAGTCCTTTGTTGCAAAAATAAAATGAGGGCATGAATGTGCGCGAAATAAGGGGTATACACATATTTTTGGGTAATTTTTGAGCAAAGTAGCTATACTAAATAAATAAAGGAAATCTTTGTTGGAAAGGACATCTATGTAAATAAAATAAAAGCCAAGGTCCTTGCTGCAATTTTCATAAAATTATATAACATGAATACAAATTTACATACCAAATCGAAATATAATAAATTTTAGGGGCCCGCCTGCAAAGTGCCTAACTCGTGTGAGAGACATGCGTGGTGAGATGAAGTGAACACGTTTGCAAATACAAATAGTTTAAGGGATTTTATGCAAATATTATAAAACTATAACATCAAATGAAAGATTATAAAGTATATAATAAATACAAAAAAGGCATTGGGTGAAGGTGCAAAATACCCAACAAGGCGTAGAGATGGACGTCGATGATTGATCCACATGACACGTAACCACTCCACACACAATGATGACTATTCGGAGGTGATGGCAGAGATTAGATCCTAGAGACATATCCGATGGTCAAGGCATGGTCAGATCAGATGTCACCTTCTACTGTGGAAGATCGGGGCAGATCCAAGGGATCCGTGGAGGTCAGCAAGAACACACGATGAACTCGAGCTCGTCGAGTTTCAATCGATCAATAGTATAGTCTCCAATAACATGAGACCCCTCTGACCCTCTCTTACTGCTCCTGCAATTGATATGGGATTCCCAAGCGCCACAAATGTGTCTGGAGCCCGCTGAGAAGGGCTTTGGAGCTCGATGGCGTTCAGGTAGTGCTGGAAGCTCTCCCTTTAATAAATCGATGCTCAGATGCCTCCTACAGATCATGCAAACATGATGGAAAGCACAGTAGCACAACTAGACAGAAACCTTGATGCTATTAGTGGATTATCGACATATCATGGAGTGGTTTTGGCAAAATGGTAGGTGGCCGGAGCTCGAGAGCTCCGGTGAGGTCTTGTTGTTGAACTCTAAGATAATTAAGTGCTAATTTAAATGCATTAAATGAATGCCAAACCTAAAAATAATCTAATGAAGCAAGAACGAAAGCTCAAGCGATGCTAGGCCGCAAGGTATACCTCACATTTGCGATGGGTAGCCGGAGATGATGGAAGCCACCTGAGACCGTGCTTCCCCTCGCTACAAACGACCAGAGAGGAGGCTATCACCCTCCTCGATCCAGAGCACGAGATATGGAGGCGAAACATGGGTAAAAAGGGGTTCAAAAACAAAGAGGAAGTAACCGAAGGGGTTATGTACAGGAGACTAAGATGATGGGAAGAATGAGGTGGCTGGCGTGATTCAGAAGACCAATCCTCGATGCATCATACCGTGTGATGGAGCAGTGAACGAGGACAAAAATCGAATATGGAATCGATCCATTTGGGTGAAGGAATCAACGAGAAGAAATCGATGAACAAAGGTCAAAAACCAAGTCTGTCAAAACCTAGGGCCTCGGTCAGATAGTTGACTGAGGTCAACTAGCGGAGGAGCCTGGTTGGTCCACGTGGACCAACCAAGAAAAAAACCTGACAAGAAATTATTTATAAAATCTACAATAAATAATAAATGATTTTATTAATTTTAAGTTATGAAATAAAAAATGTTTCTTATTTTCTGTAGAATTTGTGATTTTTATTTATTTGTTAGAGGTTGTTAATTATAACTTTATTTTTAGGGTTTCATTTATATGTATATTCATCTATGTTTTAAGTCTTTTATTTGTTAGTTTTATATTATTAATTTATTTTATTATTTTATAAAATTATAAATTATTTTTGTATACATAAATATATTTTTATTATATTTTCCTGATATAATATTTACACTTAAATAAATATAGATGTATAGTATATAGGTATGTGTATTGTATATTCTTCTATGTAATTTATATACATATTTTTTATGTTTTCTTTATGTTTTATTTTTAGTTTTAATATGTACATATGATATAAATAATATTCATAAAATTATAAAAACATAAAATTATAAAAATAATAAAGAATAAATAAAATGGATATTTTATTTAGGTATATTGTACAATGGGGGTCCATAACCTAACTTTCACATACTAACTCCAAAAAATATGAAACCACAATCATTAAATAGCCTATTACGAGTCATATGCAATTAAAGGTTATTTTGATATATTTTAAGTTTTTATTTGAGGGATATGGATATGGAAAGTTTGTATTTTGGAATCTTATTCATAATGTAATTTGTACATTGTATATTATTTTTGTATGAAATCAATTTTGTATTTTTCTATATATTATTATCTATAACTTTCATGTACAAAATTCTTTATTTGAAGGAAAAAAAACTAGAAAACAAAATAGGTCCCAAAAATTAATAAATAATGAATTAATAAATGTGGATTTTATTGTATCATTGGTCCTTATCTCCTCCTACTTTATTCCTTGTCGACGTAGTCATCAAGATACCATGCCTCGGGGTTTAGGGTCATAAAATACCTTTGGTATTTTATTCTTTTACTTTCTTTTTCTTTATTCTATAATTTGGCATTAAAAATAATATTTAATACAATATGTATTCAACAAAGAATGAATGTTAATCTGTACAAATTATGCCTATTTACATGCATTAGCTAGGGTTTTTATGGCATAAATGATAGAATAAAAGTGATGAAACGGGGATTCATCACCCCCTATACTTGCCTTTGCTAGTCCCTAGCAAAAACTTATGCAATAAGTGTACAAAAGAATAATAAAGAAAAGAAAAAGAAAGTGGATTAAATTTAATTCTTAAACTTGTCTTCAGAAAATCAAAGTTTGGTGCTCAAGTCGGATCTTTAGAATTTTAGTATGGGAAAAACCTTATTTGGAATTAGATTTGAAATACAACAGCCTTCGAGTATCCCGAACTTTTGCTTAAGTCTCCTCAATAGCTAGGTTAGAATATTTCAACTCATACGCAAACCCATATGACTATGAATCTTACTTATACAATGTGTGTGATGGTGGCTCCCCTTAGATGAAATGACAAAGAGTCTGACTTCTCCAACATGACAACCCAATGATTCCCAAATCTAGCAACTCCTTCCTCGAGGAGCGGGTATTCCCTTCAAAGTTCAAGTGACAACCAGCTCAAGAGGAGGGGGTGAAGAGAAGAATGGATGGTAGAAATTGTAGCTACCTATCCTAGGATGCATGACCAGTGAAGTCAAGTCATCAAACTAGAAGTCCAAAAGGTATGACTTGGAAGCTTAAGCTTGCTTATTGACTATACAAATATATATACTCCGACATGCATTTTATTTTAAATTAGACCTGCCCACTTTTTTTAGAGTTTTTACTTTTTTATTGAAATACTATATACAACAACATTTACATAAGGAATTTTCCTCTTGAACCAGTAGACTATCCCTCTTTTGAAGCATTATTGCAGTCCATACTCTCCTGTCTTTAGATGTCTGTATTACTGGACGTGTTGAGGAGCACTTCCCTCCCTAGATGAGGACAAATGTTTCCTCTTATGTGCATCTCATATCTGACAAATCCAATTCCTCACCATTACAACTGAGTTGAGACAAGTGAAAGGTGCAGGTATCCAAAGTAGGTCATTATCGACAAGAGCCATGTGCATGCTCTGAAATACTCTACTTAGGCTATCAAGAATCAATTGAACCAAGTCTCACAATTCTCAAAGAATTAAGTCAACTATACCTAAAGTACGTCAATTCCAGCTCCTATAAGGTTATTGTAATTAGGTAGATTTAAGGTCCAACCAAGATCCAATCTTCGTATTTTACGTAGACTTGTTCAATTATCAAAGACAATCTGAAAAATGTGAATGCTATGAAATGCTATGTACCATGCAGAAAATATTTTTGTGATGCAATTTTTCAAAATTTAAATTTTTATGGATTTTTGAAAAAGGTTTTGCAAAATTTTATGCAATTTTCCAAAAGTTTTTGCAAATGTTTTTGTGTTTTTTTAAAACAAAAGATTTTATCTAAGAAAATAGGTAAAAATATTTACATAGGGAAGCATCTTATATTTACAAGAGTTGGGGTTTCAGGAACTTACAGGGAAAAGTGATAATTTTATAGATAAAATTATACAAAAAATTTATTTTATGTATACATTCCTCAACCTTATTTGAACATCATTTTACAAACAATTTTGAAAACTATAGTCCAAAATAATTTGACAAACATTTAGAAATAGTTGAAAATCATTTTGCAAAGATTTTTCAAACTGTATGTACAAAATAATTTTACAAAGGTTGAAAACATTTAACAAAATATTTTTGAAATAGTTTTCAAAATATTTTCAAACTATTTTTCAAACATTTTGCAAAAAATATTCATTAATTAATACCCATCTTTTTAGTAAGTGTTTTTAATGAATTTTATAGGTACATTGTATAGTATTTCGTACAAAATTTTAGCCATATTTATTATTAAAAATAGGAAAGTACGAGTTATGGCTAAAGTATGTATGTAGTATATACAACCCCCTATACTTAGCTTGAGCTATGTCCTCATAGATCAAAGAGAACAAGAGAAGACATAACTCGTACCGAGTATAGAAAAGTCAAAAGATTAACGAATAAGGAATGAATGAACAAATGGGAAGTCGACCATCCCCCCTGTACTTAGGATCAAATAATCCTAAGTATATCATGTTGTAAATAAGACAAGGAGGGTTAAGGGTGGGAATGAACAGATCGTACTCAGACTGTCTCCCCCTATATGTAGGGTAAGATTACCTAAGTATAGACAAGAAGAGGAGACAGTGGAGAGGATAAAATAATGAAAGAACTCAGGGTGCACACCCCCTATACTTAGGACAAAGTATGTCCTAAGTATAGAAGACTGACAAAAAAGGGGAGACACCTTTTCGGTAAAAAGAGAAAAATGAAAACAAAAACAAGAAAAGAAGAAAAGTACAAAAGACAAATGAAGATAGAAGAAGAGATCAAAGAGAATGAACATATCACTCCCCCTATACTTAGGGTAAATGAGACCTAAGTATAGGTGATGAATCCACGATTCATCGCCTTTATTCTTTTATTTTAGCTTCAATTTCTTAGTCAAACACATGTAAATACCCATTAATTTCATAATTTTACCATTTTGCATGCATTTGTTAAAATTGCATTTTTAACACTTTTTGTACATAAATAAAAGAATAAAGAAGAAAAGAAAAAGAAAAGAAAAATAAAGGATGTAGTTATGCAATAAATACAGACTGACCCAAACCCCGAGAGAAGGTCAAGACTTGACCTGATCGACTAGGAATAAAGTAGGGGGAGATAGGGTCGTTTGTCAGAAAAATCAAAAATATCTTGTAAATATTTTTCATGTATATTTATACAAAACTTACATTATTTTATCTGTACATAATATGACCTCAAACTAATTATTTTCATAAATAAAAGTTGTAAATAAAATTGTGTTGTAAATAATAAAAATATTTGTAAAATAAAATATTGTATATATTGCAAATAATTACACCCAGAAAAAGCCACAAAGTGATAGTTGAAACATCAATTCCGGCTCCACACAAGCTCAAATTGAACCAAACTCACTTCCGGCGTACTATAAATTAAATTATCTTTCAAATGGTTGTGGTTTCATTATTTTTGGAGTTACAGTTAAAAAGTCGGTTTTCTGGGGTGTTTTGTGCAGTTTTCCTCTATATTTGATGAACATATTTATTTATATTTATTTTTATAAATAATGTATATATTTGTAAATATTGGTTTCATTAAAAATAAAAAAAATAAAAATAAAAAAATTTAAAAAATCTTTTATCAAAATATTTCCTTATTTGTATCTATGTATATTGTATTATGTGTGTATAATATATGTATACAATTAATTTCCCTAAATAAAAATCACCAAAAAAATTAATTATCTCACATTAAATAATTTAATTTATTTAATTACGAAATTCATATGTAATTATTTAATTTAGTGGATTTATTTGAACTTATTTGGTTTAATAACTTGCCTTGTATATATGATTTTATTCCACACCATATATGGCCACCATTAAGGTGGCTAATTGATTTTGAATTAATTTATTAATTTATTTAATTTATTTATTCCGAATTTCGTAATTAATTATTTAATTAATTTATTAATTTAATTATTTTATTAATTCACCCAATAAACACTTTCCTTATATGTGAATATTTTCCAATTTTGATTTTTGTCTCTTTTTAATGGGCTCCTCCTCCCTCATTCACATTTGATCAATCTGTGGCGGAGAGGAGCCCAGTTTCCGAGAGGTTTCTTGTTGAAGAGGGTCCTAGCCTCCGATCCAGTCTGTGACAGCGGCTTGAGCTTCGTCGAGGCCATCATGGCTTGTCCGATCCCCGAGGTGAGATCCACTTTTACTTGTCGTTTTTCCTAGGTAAATTGTAGGCTTAGATTTTTGTTTAGATATTGTTAATCTTTAGATTAAAAATCATAAAAACTTCCACCACCTTTGATCCACGACCGACACCGATTACCATCTCATTTTCTGATCCCTACACATTCAATTTCTACCTCACGCAACCTATCATATCCGACCACGCACGGTGGTCGGATCCTCGGATTTATCTTCCATATCACAAAGATCCGAATCCATTCACAAATCCCTTTTTGTCTATAAATAAAAATAAAAAAATAACAAAAAAACTATTTTTCCTGTTCATCTCACATTGTTTTTGCAGGGAAAATTAAAAAAATAAAATTTTTGTTATCTTTTATCTCTAACGATTGTTTTGCAGGTAAAAATAAATAAATAAAAATTTTTATCTCTAACCATTGTTTTGCAGGAAAACTTAAAAAAAATAATAAAACTTTCGTATTTTTCTACCCTCTAACATTTGTTTTGCAGGTGAAATAAAAAAAATATCAAAAAAAAATATTTTTGTTGTACCTTTCTCTCTAACCCTGGTGTTGCAGGAAAATCATAATAAGAAAGTATACATTTTCTTTCTCTAACTTTTTCCTGCAGATTAAAAATAAAAAAATTCAATCAAACATCTTTTTTCTTTCTCTTTTTAGTTCCTGTTTACATTCTCTAAAAAAATTATATAAAAAAAGAATTTCCTTTCATTCACAGTATATTCAGTAAATAAACTTCAAAAAAAATAATAAAAAATAAAAAAAACAAAAATTTCATCACAGCCACGAGACCCGCGCCCTCCTTCAACTCCAGGTCACCAGCGCCTCCCGCGCCCATCTCAAACAGCCCAGCATCGTCCCTTACGCCTGACGACCGCCTCTGTGCGCACTCGGCCCTGCTGAATCCACAGCACGCGCTCCAGCCGGTGCCGACTCCGACCAACGGCGCAGGCCGCGCCGCCACACGTCCTCCTTGCTGAAGCCCAACGCGGCGCAGCCACCGCAAACTCGCGCCGACCTGCGCGCGGCCAGCAACCGCCGCGCCCTCGATCCTGAACCTCCTCCGCCACAACTCCCCCGCTGCTCCGCCTGGTCGCACGCCGCGCGACCTGCAGCGTGGCCACCGACCTCCACCTGTCCCCACGCGCCTCCCGCGTGCGCGACCCCCGCGTTCACACCACGAGGCGGCAGCGCCGCCCTCTCATCTGGGAATTCTTCCACCGCCCAGCGTGGCGCCCCGCCCCCTCCGTCCCCGCGTCCTCCGCGAAGCCTGGTGGCGCCGCCTCCTTTTCGCGCCGCCCACTGTGCGCGGATGCGCACCGAGCGCCTTCCCGCACCGACCACCACGTTCCCGCGCCTGCTCCTGTAGATCCGTGAGGGGCGGTGGCTGTGCACCTCTGTCTTGCTCAAGAAGATACGAAGGATGGGTGAAAAGAAACCCTAGAGGGGAAATAAAGTAAATATTGGGAAAATTGCACCATACTCCCTAGTGGTTTCTGGAATTGCAAAGAGCCCACTTCTTCCAACACATCACATGCATAGCATCACCCTCACTGGGTAAATAGCACATCTGCTCGCATCTTTATTTTTATTATATTTCAAGGCAGAAACTTGCAACATTTACATTTTGGTCCATGCACTTTTAGACAATAACTTTGCATGCTCTTTCTGATGAAATGATTGTTTGCACTGCTTTAAAAATTTGGAGAAAATTCTCACATGTTCCTGCTATGCTTCTTTTCATTGTATAAAAATTTCACTGCATTTTATTTACATTTAATATATTTAAAAAATTCAAAAATAGTGTTTTTGTGTCTTTATCTCTGTTTACATTTTGAAAATTCATAAAAAAAATATAAAAATTGCCTAAAAATCCCACAAAAATTCCTGTAGCTGTGTTTTTGACTTGTTGTAATTTCTTTCCAGTTTTTGTACGATTTTCCTATATAAAACTCCAAAAAAAATAAAAAATTCAAAAACCACTAAAAATTTTAACTTTGAAATTTGACTGCCAAGTTTTTCAAACGTGCTCCTTGTGTTCGACCCTGGTCGCTATACCAGGTAAAAAGAATAGCGAAAGACCGCTTACACATTGTTTTCATCGATTTTTATCTTTTCCAAGTGGTTTTATAATTTTTCCGTTGACCGAATCGTGCGGTTGAGAACGACGACATTTTTGACATTATTTTTACATATCTCGACCGTACGAATTTCGCGTCATCAGAATGGCGCCGTTGCCGGGGAGCACGGCTTTGTAGTCATTTTTCTATCTTGTCTCTCTATATCATAATTGCTTTCTGACCTTCTCTCTTTGATTTTTGTGCGAGGTACTGCTTGGACGACTTGGAGTTTACTATTTGGAGGACCCGCACAAGAAGAAGAGCAGGGAGGAGAAGAAGATTTTTTTATTATTTGAGAGAACAATTATTCTTGTAATAATTTAGGACTCTAAACCTGTGGACTTGGACTTTCCTCGGGGTCTGTTTCGCCAAGTGCCGGTGCACTTGGGGGACCTCACCGCTGTTTTCCGTGTTTTTGATTTCACGTCATAACTTGCTATCTTGATTCGCGTGGATTTGGCCCCTAGACTTAGGATTTTTGTTGATTGTGACGTAAAATTTCTAAGGCCCAACACCTAATAGAATATCTGTTCCTATAGAACGTAATTGGACCTTACTAAAATTCACTGAAAAAGTTAGTTTAATTGGATTTGAGACCATGTGCCGTGAGGAGTCACATACAGCGCTGGCAGGACCCGTTGTGGCGGGCACCGAGTGACTCTCAAGATCGGACTCCGGACTCGATTCGGTTAACTAACTATTGTTCTTCACGATCAATAGAAGTTGCTTGTTTAAGGCTGATTTCTTCGTGCATCATATAGTTAGTTTATATTCTGTCTTTAATTTTATGCGCGGATCATATTGCATGTAGAGTGCTGGAGTAAGGTACGCATTTTCTATCTCTGCATGCATCATTGTGTTGATCGTGCATTGGCTTTCTCGATCCCTCCCCCTGTTTTTGGACTCAAATTAATCAAAGAGGAAATCGGAAAGCTCGTTAGGCGTTTATTCTTGAAAATATCCAGAAAAATCACAAAATCAAAAATTAAAAAAAATTGGGACTGCTAATTGAACTTGACTCTAAAATCAAACGTAATTGATTCACTTCATTGTATTGGGAGAGCAATTCCCTCATTGTTTGCGCTTTTACTCGCTCGCGTACACACTAAGGAGTAGTGCCCAAATCCTATTCAAGCCTCCTAAGTGTTTGTACAACTTTCGTTGATCACCTTAACTCTAAAATTGAAAAGATAAAGGACCGAATCTCACGATCTTCACTTTGTGTTGAGTTGGTGAACTGGGGGTTTGCTTTGTGTTTTGTATGTCTTTGGTGTGAGTCGGTTACAATCATCTTCCTTTATCATTAGCAGTCACCTTCTGCTTCTAACCCACCCTCCCTCCCTTCTATCTCTCTCTTCGTTCCTGCCTTTTCTTTCTTTCACTCCCTTCTATCCCTCCATCCCTCCCTTCAGTTTCCTCTCATCACGATGGGCCACTTTCCATTCCAGCCGAATTTTACGGCTTCTTCATTTCACGCCCATCACTCACGTTCACTCTCTCGAGAGGTCGGAACCCCATCCGACTTCTCATCTTCTCCCTACCCACCCTCCCATTTGGGACGTGCTGTGAGTGACACCCACAGAGACCAGATTGACCAAACACGAGACATGGGTGTTCACATTACTGAGATGAGAGTGAATCCCATAGGCAATCGAATGGGGCAGTTGCGAGCTTTAGATGACTTGTATCCCAGGACATTGGATGAGTACACAGATCATGAAGTCCAGTCCGCTTCTACCTTTGTTCTGGATTTAGAGTTAATTGATCTACTGCCTAAGTTTTTTGGGGAAATGCACGAGGAACCGTATTTGCATATCGATGAATTTGAGGATTTTTGTGTATCACGATCATATTTGGATATCACTTCTGAGGACATGATGTTGATCACCTTCCCATTTACACTTCAGAGTAGAGCCAAGAGTTGGCATAGACGATTGGGAAGGAAGATTACTACATGGGGAGATTTACGATCATTATTTTTGAAGAAATTTTACCCCCAGTGTAGAGCAGAGATGATGCGGTCGTGTATTCGTGATTTTTCTGTTAACCCCCAAAAGCCGTTGATAGATTCATGGTTGAGGTTACGAGAACTTGTGAGGCGATTTCCAGATCATGGATTTTCGATGACTGACCTTATCCATATCGCCATGAGGGGGAGGACCGTAGAGCAGATTGCATATGTCATTACCTCGTGTGGTGGTTCACACCACAGTCCTGACTTGGATTTTGTTGAGACCATCTTGGATACACTTTCTGATCTTGCATATACACCAGATGATTTATTTGGGACAACACATGAGGGAGAGATGACAACAGTTGAGTGTGTGACACACCATGTTGATCTTGATAGCACACACAAATTCGAGGATATGGATGCTTCTACTTTTCATTTGATCGATGTGTTGCCTACTGTTGTGAGTTCCCAGAGCCGGACATTGGTTGAGGACCCATTGGATTTACAATCAGATTTTGAGCCAGTCCCGCACCTCCACAATGATGATTGTTCGATTCTAGATCTGCTAGGATCCCAAGAGATAGAGGAGGAACCCACTTCTCAGCCATCCTCTGATTCTTTCCAGTATCCATACGTAATTGATACAGTGTCTTGTCTTCAGGAGATCTTCTCAGATTCGGAGATACATTTGGATTCATCTCAGCATAGAGAGTTTGATGAGGGACCGATTTTGGATTTTACAGAACTTGATAGTCCCGTACTTGAGCCATGTGTCCTCTCTTTTGATGAGGTCGATACATTTTCAGAGGACATGACATTGGACAGCATTGATCCCAACTTCCCTGATGATTTGGCAGTACTCCCCGAGGGTTATCTGCGGGAGGATGCCATGGACCATGTGTACTCGGTTTCAATTTCTGGGAGTGCATCCGATCTGTCGGATCACGAGACCGAGTATTTTGATATTTCTGATAATGAGTTTGATGATTCTCTCCTCGACGACCCTCGCGAGGATGACCCGATCTTTGAGGTATTCGATGATTTCACTGATTTGTCTACATTATATGCATCGGATATCAGCCTTTCTAGTGAGTCTCCTGATCATGATCTTCCATACCTATTAGAGACGGTGATTGACGTGGAGGATTCTCTGACCGATCCTTCCTTCTCCACGTTTGATTACTTCGGCTCCATCCTTTCACTCCATATAGACCTTGAGCCGATGATTTCTTTTGTGCTACCGGAGCCCGACTTCATCTGCTCATATCTTGATTCGGTAGCAAACACCCGCCTGACTGATTATCTGGGTGTTATCATTTACTCTGTTGAACTCGTCGTTATTCTCCCGCCGAGACTGCGACGACAGTACGGTATTCGTCTGACAGATGCCGTCGAACCTTGACACGGCGTTATCCTAACATTTGCGCCCAGCTAGGGGCGTAAACTCTAGCGCTTGTTGAGAGGCACCTCAACATTGATCGAATCACATCTGTATAGACCATCTGTCCATATCATACATTCTTTCTGTCTTGCACCCCATCTCCATCGCATGATCATTCCATACTTAGGGTGTACTTTACCCTAAGTATAGGGGGGTGTCAGACGTTTGATTATTCTTTTGATTCTTTTTACCTCTGTTTTGCTGCCTATACTTAGGGATATTTTACCCTAAGTATAGGGGAGGTAGACTCTGTATATTCATCTCTTCGGTCTTCCCTTTGTGTACAGTCTTCTATACTTAGGATTACTTGATCCTAAGTATAGGGGGATCACCGACTTCTATTGATTTTATTCTTTTATTCGTCGTTGTAGTATACTATTCTTCTCACTTTTCTATACGAAGCACGAGTTATGTCTTTATTTCCAGCTCTTTGATCACTATGAGGACATAGTTCGAGCTAAGTATAGGGGGGTGTCGTATATATTGTATATATACTTTAGCCATAACTCGTACTTTCATATTTTTAATATGGCTAAAATACTGTGTAAATATTAAAAAAAAAAGAGATGCATAAATTTCCTCAAATTTTTTTCCTTGTACATACTGGCTAATAATCCAGGTTAAAATATTTTGAAAAATATTTTGAAAGTAGTTTGAAAATCTATTTGAAAAATCTTTTGAAAACTATTTGAAAAATGTTTGAAAAATATTTTCAACCTTTGTAAAAATATTGTGGATTGTAAAAAATTTTTTCTTTGTGTGAAATAAAATGATTTTGTAAAACTATTTGCAAATGTTTGGAAAAATGGTTGAAAAATTATTTTGAAAAATCTATATATACTGTTTGAAAAATGTTTGTAAAATATTTTCAAATGATTGTAAAATTGTGTGAAAAAAATATTTTGGACTATAGTTTTGAAAATTATTTGTAAAATTATTTTGAAATAAATTTGAGGAATATATGCATCACAAAAAAAAAATAATTAAAAAAAAAGAAATAAAAAAAACTAAAAAAAAACCAACTATGCATATGCTTGTATAAATTACTCAAGTTGTAAATTCTTGCATCATGATTCTTGTAAAATAATCAACTCACTTTTGTGCAAATATGTATCTTCTCTAACCCTTATAAAAAACAAAAAAAAACTTAAAAAAACTTTAAAAAGAAAAAGAATCTTGTATATATTTGTATATATTACTAACTATTTGCAAAAAAAAAAAAACTTTTGCATGTGCATCATTTGTCAAAAATCCATAAAAATTTCAAAATTTTGAAAATTGTTTCACAAAAAGATTTTGTTTTCTCTATGCATTGTACATATTTTCTTGCATTGGCATGTGCATTTTTCAGGATAGTCTTGACGATTAAACTAAGTCTGGAATAAATTTGAAGAATGGAGCTTAGTTGGACCTTAATCCACTTAATTTCAGAGGAACCTTATAAGATTTGGAGTTAAGACTTTTCAGGTCCTAGTGACTTAATTCTTTGAGTCCATAAGACTATGTTCACATGTCATCTTGATGAGTCTAAGTAGAATATTTAACAACACACGCATGATTCTTTCAGACCGTGGCTTACCTTGGACAATGCACTTTACACGTAGCTCTTCATGGAGGAGGTGGTGAGGAGGCAGTTTCCTTTGGCTTGGGGTAGCATATGAGGGTAGTACTTCTAGGCGGAACCTCTCTTCTTCTTCTAGTGAAGGAAGTGCGTCTCAACTTGGTCTAGTGGTGATGAAGTCTAAAGACAGAAGTTGTGGGTTGCAATAAAGCTTCAAAAGAGGGATAGTCTACTGGCTCAAGAGGAAAATTTTCTTGTATATATGCTGCACCATGTAGATATGTTGTAAATACGCACATCAAAAAAAAAGAAAAAAAAGAAAAAGAAAAAAATGTGCAAAGAAAGAAAAAACTTCAAAAAAGTGGTGGGTCGGATTGAAAATTTAATAATCCCACCAGAGTGTATATAGTCAAATAAAGCAAAAGCTTATGGTATCCATGTTACATCTCATGAAGCTTGCAGCGGGAGACTTAACTACACTGGTTGAGCTCCCAAAATTCTATACCTCTTATTCCCCCTCTTCTTGAACCGGTTGCACTTGAACTTAGAAGGGAATACCCCGCTTCTCGAGGAAAGAGTTGCTAGACCGAGGCATTAGAGTTACCTTGTTGAGAGAGGTTGTTTCTTTGTTACTTCTGAGATGAGGAGCTATATTCACTTACACCGTACAAGTAAGATTTCATAGTCCTAAGAATTTGTGTATGTAGACTTGTTCTGATCTGACTGTTGAGTAGACTTGAATAGGAGTCTTGTGGAACTTAGAGACTGTTAGGTTTTAAATCCACATCCCATTACGGTTCCGACACACTAATAATCCAAAGGTCCGACAGAGCTCCAGACTACATTTTTATGAAGATAAGCTTAAAAGTCAACATTATTCTAACTTCTTTCCTTTTTCTTTTCTTTATTTTTGTTTTCACTTTTTTTTCAAATAAGTGTTTGCTAAGGGACTAGCAAAGGTAAAGTATAGGGGAATGATGAATCCACGATTCATCGCCTTTATTCTTTTATTTTAGCTTCAATTTCTTAGTCAAACACATGTAAATACCCATTAATTTCATAATTTTACCATTTTGCATGCATTTGTTAAAATTGCATTTTTAACACTTTTTGTACATAAATAAAAGAATAAAGAAGAAAAGAAAAAGAAAAGAAAAATAAAGGATGTAGTTATGCAATAAATACAGACTGACCCAAACCCCGAGAGAAGGTCAAGACTTGACCTGATCGACCAGGAATAAAGTAGGGGGAGATAGGGTCGTTTGTCAGAAAAATCAAAAATATCTTGTAAATATTTTTCATGTATATTTATACAAAACTTACATTATTTTATCTGTACATAATATGACCTCAAACTAATTATTTTCGTAAATAAAAGTTGTAAATAAAATTGTGTTGTAAATAATAAAAATATTTGTAAAATAAAATATTGTATATATTGCAAATAATTACACCCAGAAAAAGCCACAAAGTGATAGTTGAAACATCAATTCCGGCTCCACACAAGCTCAAATTGAACCAAACTCACTTCCGGCGTACTATAAATTAAATTATCTTTCAAATGGTTGTGGTTTCATTATTTTTGGAGTTACAGTTAAAAAGTCGGTTTTCTGGGGTGTTTTGTGCAGTTTTCCTCTATATTTGATGAACATATTTATTTATATTTATTTTTATAAATAATATATATTTGTAAATATTGGTTTCATTAAAAATAAAAAAATAAAAATAAAAAAAATTTAAAAAATCTTTTATCAAAATATTTCCTTATTTGTATCTATGTATATTGTATTATATGTGTATAATATATGTATACAATTAATTTCCCTAAATAAAAATCACCAAAAAAATTAATTATCTCACATTAAATAATTTAATTTATTTAATTACGAAATTCATATGTAATTATTTAATTTAGTGGATTTATTTGAACTTATTTGGTTTAATAACTTGCCTTGTATATATGATTTTATTCCACACCATATATGGCCACCATTAAGGTGGCTAATTGATTTTGAATTAATTTATTAATTTATTTAATTTATTTATTCCGAATTTCGTAATTAATTATTTAATTAATTTATTAATTTAATTATTTTATTAATTCACCTAATAAACACTTTCCTTATATGTGAATATTTTCCAATTTTGATTTTTGTCTCTTTTTAATGGGCTCCTCCTCCCTCATTCACATTTGATCAATCTGTGGCGGAGAGGAGCCCAGTTTCCGAGAGGTTTCTTGTTGAAGAGGGTTCTAGCCTCCGATCCAGTCTGTGACAGCGGCTTGAGCTTCGTCGAGGCCATCATGGCTTGTCCGATCCCCGAGGTGAGATCCACTTTTACTTGTCGTTTTTCCTAGGTAAATTGTAGGCTTAGATTTTTGTTTAGATATAGTTAATCTTTAGATTAAAAATCATAAAAACTTCCACCACCTTTGATCCACGACCGACACTGATTACCATCTCATTTTCTGATCCCTACACATTCAATTTCTACCTCACGCAACCTATCATATCCGACCACGCACGGTGGTCGGATCCTCGGATTTATCTTCCATATCACAAAGATCCGAATCCATTCACAAATGCCTTTTTGTCTATAAATAAAAATAAAAAAATAACAAAAAAACTATTTTCCTGTTCATCTCACATTGTTTTTGCAGGGAAAATTAAAAAAATAAAATTTTTGTTATCTTTTATCTCTAACGATTGTTTTGCAGGTAAAAATAAATAAATAAAAATTTTTATCTCTAACCATTGTTTTGCAGGAAAACTTAAAAAAAATAATAAAACTTTCGTATTTTTCTACCCTCTAACATTTGTTTTGCAGGTGAAATAAAAAAAATATCAAAAAAAATATTTTTGTTGTACCTTTCTCTCTAACCCTGGTGTTGCAGGAAAATCATAATAAGAAAGTATACATTTTCTTTCTCTAACTTTTTCCTGCAGATTAAAAATAAAAAATTCAATCAAACATCTTTTTTCTTTCTCTTTTTAGTTCCTGTTTACATTCTCTAAAAACATTATATAAAAAAAAGAATTTCCTTTCATTCACAGTATATTCAGTAAATAAACTTCAAAAAAAATAATAAAAAATAAAAAAAACAAAAATTTCATCACAGCCACGAGACACGTGCCCTCCTTCAACTCCAGGTCACCAGCGCCTCCCGCGCCCATCTCAAACAGCCCAGCAGCGTCCCTTACGCCTGACGACCGCCTCTGTGCGCACTCAGCCCCGCTGAATCCACAGCACGCGCTCCAGCTGGTGCCGACTCCGACCAACGACGCAGGCCGCGCCGCCACACGTCCTCCTTGCTGAAGCCCAACGCGGCGCAGCCACCGCAAACTCGCGCCGACCTGCGCGCGGCCAGCAACCGCCGCGCCCTCGATCCTGAACCTCCTCCGCCTCAACTCCCCCGCTGCTCCGCCTGGTCGCACGCCGCGCGGCCTGCAGCGTGGCCACCGACCTCCACCTGTCCCCGCGCGCCTCCCGCGTGCGCGACCCCCGCGTTCACACCACGAGGCGGCAGCGCCGCCCTCTCATCTGGGAATTCTTCCACCGCCCAGCGTGGCGCCCCGCCCCCTCCGTCCCCGCGTCCTCCGCGAAGCCTGGTGGCGCCGCCTCCTTTTCGCGCCGCCCACTGTGCGCGGATGCGCACCGAGCACCTTCCCGCACCGACCACCACGTTCCCACGCCTGCTCCTGTAGATCCGTGAGGGGCGGCGACTGTGCACCTCTGTCTTGCTCAAGAAGATACGAAGGATGGGTGAAAAGAAACCCTAGAGGGGAAATAAAGTAAATATTGGGTAAATTGCACCATACTCCCTAGTGGTTTCTGGAATTGCAAAGAGCCCACTTCTTCCAACACATCACATGCATAGCATCACCCTCACTGGGTAAATAGCACATCTGCTCGCATCTTTATTTTTATTATATTTCAAGGCAGAAACTTGCATCATTTACATTTTGGTCCATGCACTTTTAGACAATAACTTTGCATGCTCTTTCTGATGAAATGATTGTTTGCACTGCTTTAAAAATTTGGAGAAAATTCTCACATGTTCCTGCTATGCTTCTTTTCATTGTATAAAAATTTCACTGCATTTTATTTACATTTAATATATTTAAAAAATTCAAAAATAGTGTTTTTGTGTCTTTATCTCTGTTTACATTTTGAAAATTCATAAAAAAATATAAAAATTGCCTAAAAATCCCACAAAAATTCCTGTAGCTGTGTTTTTGACTTGTTGTAATTTCTTTCCAGTTTTTGTACGATTTTCCTATATAAAACTCCAAAAAAAATAAAAAATTCAAAAACCACTAAAAATTCTAACTTTGAAATTTGACTGCCAAGTTTTTCAAACGTGCTCCTTGTGTTCGACCCTGGTCGCTATACCAGGTAAAAGAATAGCGAAAGACCGCTTACACATTGTTTTCATCGATTTTTATCTTTTCCAAGTGGTTTTATAATTTTTCCGTTGACCGAATCGTGCGGTTGAGAACGACGACATTTTTGACATTATTTTTACATATCTCGACCGTACGAATTTCGCGTCATCAATAGGCAAAACCAAGAGTAATGAACCGGAATGAAGAAAGAACAATTGGCTCGTCCACCCCTTGTACTTAGGACAAAGTACGTCCTAAGTAAGGCAACACATGAAAATGGAGTGTATGAGCGACACGATGGACGGAAAATGAAAGCGAATATACAATCAACTACATATACCGAGGTCAAGAAGGTAGAAAGCTGACCTTACGAGATTGCTGAGGAATGGATCTGATAGGGTGGAGGTAGATATTGAGGTCCTCAGACCAATCAAGATCGACCTAGTAAAGATCCTCATTGGTCTCAAAGCAGAAGGGCATGAACAGGTAGGTGGAAGTAGTGTGGCTTGGTCTGACCTTAGGTTTCTCAACTAGGTCAAACTCAAAAGGGAAGAACTCATCATCGAAAGAAGTTAGGTCAAGGTCATCATGCGAGGTCTCTACTAGATCATCAATATCATCAAAAGGACTGAATTAATTAATGAAAGCAATCAAATCAAATTCATCCTTATCAGTCTCATCTAAATCCACCCTCTGCTCAAATGGGTTAATCATGTAAATCCTGTGGATGTCAACAATACATTGCCAATCATAGGAAGAGGACACTCCAAGGTCTATGCTTTCCAAGTATTCCTCCCTACGGAGGAATTCTCAGGTCTCATCATCGGTCATAAAGAAAACCTCTCTGATATCAGCATATAGGTCATAGGCCTCGGGGTCGGCTAATAGAGGCACACTCTTGTGGGATGTGGGTCTCTGGTCAGTGGTTGGTGCGGTGATCAACAAATCGTTCCAGGCATCAGAATAGAAGTAAATCTCTCTCGATTCATAATGTATAATGGCTCTCGTAGAGGCGAAAAAGGGTCATCCCAAGATGATCAGAGAATGCTCCACAGGGGTGGTGGTCTCCATGGCCAATACAACAAAGTATGTAGTGAATCTCATGCTCTGAATCATTATGATGATGTTTTCTAGATACCCTTCAGCCTCTTTAGTGATTCATCAGCAAATTGAACAATCATCCTGGTTTTATTGGGAGGCCCAAGGTGAATAGACTGTATCAATGAGAAAGGGTATTATATTGATCGATGTGCCACCGTCAAGGAGAGTGTTATCTCATAAATGTTCAAAAATGGATCAACTCACAAGAGGTGTGATAGTGTCCCCTTTCTTAGAAGAAGGGCGGTGTGTGATGGTGTGGGCAATGGCCATGGTCAAGATATGATGCTCAAATCTGCTCCTCCGCTTTCTCTTCTTGAGTAGAGGAGAAAATAAATGGGTGATGGACTGACAAAGTGGGGCATCAATGATCTCATGAATAACAACATCCGGTCATCATTTTTTTGAATTTTTAGATCTACTCCATACAAGGGAAGAGATCAGAATCATCATTTACATAAGGACGACTAAGAGCAGTTTGTACAATGTCGTCCTCAAGGTCAAGGGTGGGACAGGAGGTGAGTGAATGTGTGGGGGAAAAGATCTGGTGTGGGTGATCTCTCATCACAAGATGAGTCAACCACGTGTCTCTCGAAATCTT
The DNA here is from genome assembly GCA_037367405.1 of Ottelia alismoides. Lineage (NCBI taxonomy): Eukaryota > Viridiplantae > Streptophyta > Magnoliopsida > Alismatales > Hydrocharitaceae > Ottelia > Ottelia alismoides. Next base: position 93,085 of record JAZKJV010005075.1, on the reverse strand, counting down.
TTTGGATTTTTTGATTTTTCTCTCTTTTTTGTATTTTGTGCGATTGCAAGCTCTCATGATCATCCTTAAGTGAATCCATATCCTAAAATAGTGGAGAAGCTACATGTCTCTTATTTAAACTAGTAAGATCATCAATCCTCTGATTCATATGCTCCATTAATCGAGTCATGATCTCAAATGTTGACTCCATGAAAGGTGACTCCAACAAATCAGTCTCGGGTGGATGTAAAGGTGGATAATGTGCATGTGGAGGTGGATAGAAATTCGAGGTCTGAAACTAAGGATGAGGTGGATATGTACAAAAATCAGGATTAAAATTCTCATGAAAAAAGGAGGTGGACCGGCTAGAGGGTACGGGGGATCCACAAAGTCTAGATAAAAATCGCTCCTGTCGGCCATCTCGAAACACAAGAAAAACGATCGAGAGAAAATGAGATCATATCAAGATATGCAAAGAAAAAGGCCCAAATGTGAGGAAGGATCGAGTATACATACAATCAATCACAAGCGATATACACAAAGCAAACACAACCCTCAATTCACCTACTCAACTCAGTGAAGACCATGAAAGTTCGGTCTGTTATCTTGTCTATTTTTGAGTTAGGTGAAGGAAACAAATATTGTACAGATACTTAAGTTTGGTTATGGGATTTGAGCACTAACCTTTTTGTGCACGTGAGGAAGTAAATGAGAATACAAACTCGCCCCAAGACAATGATTTTTTTCTTTTTCGTCTATTTTAAGGTCAAGTAATTTTAGCAGTCCCAAATTTATTTCTTATCACTTTTTTAGATTTTTAATAGAAAATACATGAGCGTAAGGAGGAGTCAATTATTTTACTAACCTAGGTGATCAAAATCAGAGGGAGAGAGTCGAAAAGCAATGCGAGGCGAAAACAATGATGTATGCTAAATCATAAATGCTCACCTTGACTTCAACTCTCTACATGCAAGGATGCTTGGCAAAATTGAAACCTATGCAAATGCAAGCCGATGAAATCACCATAGATGAAGATATACTATTTGCATGAAGAATAAAATGTCACCCTTTAGAAAAGAGATCAAAGTATGATCTCTAAGGTCACTCGGTACCCGCCACAATGGGTCCTGCACCCATTATATGTGACCTCTCTCGGCACTTGGTCTCAAATCCAAATAATTGACAAATCTGACTAAGTTCAAACGACACTATATGTGTATGCAAATATATTAGGTTTTTGAACTTAATGTATCGATGAGCAATCCTAAGCTAGGGCTCAATCACACAAAATAAGGAAAAATAAAATAGGAAAACAAAGAAAATTAACGATGATGAAAACATCGAAAAACCGATGAGGCCCCCACGGGAACATTCCCTCGGGCACTGGACCTCGTGAGGTGTGGCAGAGTTCTGAGAGCCATGTTTTTTATAATAAATAGTTTCTCTCTCACTTAAATTACACAAATAGATACAATAAAATAAAAGTGGCTTTGTCATCAAAAATTCTCCAAGTCTCCTTTGGTGCTAGGTCAGAAACCTGAACTGACTTCACGTGGGTGCACATGCGCTCCCAAAGAGGGCATCCCTCGATTCTCGATACCTCGCAACAAAGTCAACAAAGAGAATGGTTAGACAACTCAATGATATTATAAAATAAAAGATACAATAATAAAAGAAAAAAATAGATAAAAAGACACAATTAGACAAAACTAATCTTTACATACTTGCTTCCTAGCAACGATGTTGTTTGATAATCGAGTTTTAGCGAGGGTCTAAAGTAGTCTACACAAGGCGAGAAATACATTGTTGCAGAAGCGACCGCTCACAAAATCCCAGTTAATCAACAATTAACGTACAATAAAGATGAAGCAATGAAAAATAGACGTGGAGTTAAAATTTATTATAACTCTACAAATGTGTGTATAGGTTTAAGTATGTGTAGAGTGTCGAACACAGGAAGCAAAAAAGGATAGATCATGCAATAAAATGAACAAAACTGCTTGTATGATTCTTGTTTAATTTTTTATATGAGTTTGTTATTTTATATTTTTAATTTTATTTTGTTTATATTTTCATATTTTGTTTTTCATTTTATATTTTTATATTTTCTTTGTAGATTTTTAAAATTTTATATTTCTTTTCTTTTGAATATATAATATAGGATATATAAGACTATGTATAACATGTAGAGTAATATAAATATAACTAAAAATAACTAAACATTTTTAGGTTTTAAATATTTTTTACTATTTTTGTGATTTTTAGTGCATTTTTATATATTTTTATAGTAAAAAATATCCCAAATAAGAAATTTAATTTATTACGAAATTGAAATGAAGATTAAAAATAGTAAATGGTGTTCAAAATTCTTCAAATCAATTTTAATATATATATATATATATACAAATAAAATTATAGCATAGAAAAATATATTTTTGGGATTTTTAGGAATTTTTATTCTTTTTATATTAGATTTTGGAGCTTTTAAATTTTCATACAATTTCTTTTTCTATTTTTAGGGTTTTTTTATCTCTAGAGTTAGAAAATAAATAAATACAAAATATGATTTTTTGGATTTTTTTCAAAAGATTTTCTATGTTAAATTGGGGCTTTTGTGCTCTTTTTGATTTATAATAAATAAATAATCCTAAATTGCAAAAATAAAATTAGGACTTGGAAGTGTGTGCAATTAGGAGTCTTCTATATTTTTTGTTAATTTTAGAACACAATATCTATACTAAATAAATAGATAAAATCAATAAAAATATAATTGCTGATAGGGGTAAATATGTAAATAAAAAATCCAAGGGCCCTGCTGCAATTTTCACAAAATTATGTAACATATATAAAAAGTTACTAGACCAAATGGAAATACAATAAATGCTAGAGACCCTCTTGCAAAGTGCACACCTCACGTGGGACAACACGTGAGGTGAGCTGGTATTGACTCGTTTGTAAATATAAGTAGTTGAAGGGCTTTCTTGCAAATATTACAAAAATATAACAACGGCAAATGAAAGATTATAAACTATATAATAAATTCAATAGAGGTGCTGGGTGAAGGTGTAAAATGCCCAGCAAGGCACGGAGACAAACACCGATGATTGATCTACTAGACACGTTGTCGCTCCTTGCGCAACGATGACGGTTCACAGGCGATGGCTAAGATTAGATCAATGTAGATGGATCTGACGGTCGAGGCATGGTCAGATCAGACATCACCTGCTACTCTAGAAGATTAGGTTACATCCACCGACTTCGAGGAGGTCGACAAGAATAAACAAAGAACTCGAACCCGATGAGTTTCAATCGGCCTGAACTAGAGTCTCCGGCAACCTAAGACCCCTCTGACCCTCTCCGATTGATCCAATAGCCGATCTGTGGCTCCCAGGCACCACAAATGTGTCCGAATCCTACTGAGAAGGGCTCTGGAGCTTGATGGTGTCAGGCAGTGCTGGAAGCTCTCCCATGGCAAAATCCAGGCTTAGATGCCTCCTACAGGTCCTGGAAACATGATGGAAAGCACGACATCACAGCAAGACAGAAACCTGGATGTTATTGGTGGATTATCGACGTATCGTGGGATTATTTTATAATTTTGGCATTAAAAATAATATTTTATACAATATTTATACAACAAAGAATAATGTTAATTTTATAATTAGGGTTATTTACATGCATTCGATAGGTTTTTAAGGCCAAAATGATAGAGTAAAAGTGATAAAATGGAAATTCATCTAGATTGCTCTGAAAAATATTCAAAAAATGAAAACTCAAAAATTTAAAAATGGACTTCTAAATGAACTTTGACCACAATAAAAATCGTAGTGGACATCATTATTTAGGGTTTATAAAGCCCTCACTATTTTCAGATACATTCCAGACCTGAGTGAGGTATGAACCATACAGAATAGATCTAAATCCTGATATGTGGCTCTTTGAGTGTCAGTTGGGATGACGAAGTATTGGAACTTCTATCGTACATGACCGAGTAGGGTCTTGTCAATCACGGTGTTCCCACTTTGTGTGGAGCATCTGACTTGGTCTGAAGTACTGAGCGTAGGCCAGACTCTCACATGTGTGTCTATCTCATTAGTTTGCATCCAAGTAGATCCTTGCATGCTCACGGGTGATTCCGTTGCGAGCGAGGTCTGAAGTATAGTTTTTCCTATTGCCTCCCTTTCCTATTCTTTGGCTGAATACCCCCTAGGCATGAGATCGTTCGATCTAGAGGCTAGGTGGTTGAATACCCCCTAGTATCACAAGGACTCGTTGTAAGATCTTGTTAGCAAAATAAATAAAATTGAAAAGAAAAACATCCGAACTCTTAGATGTCTTTAGTTGGTGAACCTGTCTTTAGTTGGCGAACCCGCAATTGTTTAGTGTTTGTTTGATTTAGTTAAGATCAAAGATCAATCCCGCACATTGCGTGTCTTCTTCATTTCTCCTGTTTTATTCCTCAATTGACCCCTCGCTCGCTTCAAGCCCTCTAATGTTTCGCAATCCTTTAATTCGTTATTTGACCTCCGTATCATTCTTCCATTCTCGATCTCCTCTTGAACTTCGAGATGGCGACACATGGATGCCTTAGTCGAGACTCCGTCAACACCCACATCGATTTCATGCGCTCACTTTCTCCAATAATATAATATGGTATCACTCTTATATCAAACTCTTTCCATTTTGTATGGCAATTTATTTTAATCCTTATACATAGACATCCTTAATGAAGTTTTGTGTTGACATTAACACAAAACAATTCTCTAGATACGGTACAACAATTCAGACTGATCGGAGCATTCTTCCATGTGCAGACCGAGAATCCGATCTAGAGCATGAGATTCTCTCATATTCGGAGTCAGAAACAGATACAGAGATGGTTTATAGAGGAAAAGGGAAAGGACCACAACACCCAACGCAACCGTAGCCAGTGCAAGATCAGCCAGATCAAAATGCTGTGAAAACCCAGCTTCTCACCTCCATTTAGGAGATATATTAGCAGCTCATTGACCTGGCGTTGGCCCAGGTCACGTTCTAGGATATGTTGAATGATCGTAGGAGGAGAGATCAACTAGGAGGAGGAGGAGAAGAAAGAGCATATGGACACCATAGAGGCCCAATAGACAAGCCCATAAGAGAGCGGCCCAAGCCGACTGTTAAGGAGACATACAACCCTGGAGTCGGTCAAGTCACTGAGTGGATCCAAATCCCAGTGATCCACACACATTTTGAGTTGAAGCCTCAGCTCTCGGTGCTTCTACGTAGCTTCCATGACAATGTGAATGCGAAGCCCTATGTCCACCTGCAATAGTTCGGGAGCATATGTGGTACAACACACTACCTTAACATACTGTTAGGAGTAGTCAAGATGACAACATTCCCATTCAGCCTTCAGGATAAGGCACTTCATTGGATCAACCACATGGGGAAAGTCGTCACTACATGGGAAGAACTAAAGTCTGCCTTTCTGCATAAATATTATCCTCTTGGGTGACTTAATCACATGTGTACCTGTATAGCAAACTTCAACCAAGCCGCACACGAATCCATCCATGAGACTTGGGAGAGGTTTACAGAGTTGGAAGAGAAATGCCCCATCATGACATTCCTAGGAACATCCTGGTCTATCATTTCTTTGGGGACTTACAATTGAATGTCAGAACCTCGTGGATGTTGTTTGCGATGACTCACAATTCAACAAAGACAAGGACATCGTCTGGAAGTTCTTTGAGGAGATGGTTGATGGAGAGGCCGCCTTGTCGTTGTCCCGTTCCCATCAACGCCTACCCCATACTCTTGAGAAGCCAGTCCACCTGTCCAAGGTGGATATCATAGAAAAATGATCACAAGACCTCGAGAAGCTCTTTCTGATCGAACAGAGGACACATCATCTGGACATGTTGGACCAGATTACCAAGCAGCTCGAGTTGCTAGTTAGCACAATCACCTCTTGCAATTTTGTGTCTACATCGGCTACTACTCCCCCTGAGATGAAAGAACAAGCATCACCACAGTCTCCTCAGCATAGTCAATTACAACCAGCAGTCTAGCACGTCTATTATGTGCAGGCCCGAGAACCAACATCTCCACAACAACATCAACATCAACAGCTGGTGGTGTTCTACCAACCTGAGCCCCAGGCCATTCAGGATCCATGTTTCCCTCCACCTTTCATTCAAGAGATGAATGATGTATGGGAGAATAATGCACAGCCGATCCATCCAGGTAAACCCCAGCAGGGCCAACAGTCACGAAACCGCCAGTTCTCTCAACAATAAGGAGGGAGATTTATCCAGAATCAGACTCAGTACAACCAGCAATCTCCACAGAACTATGGTTATTGGAGAAAGAAAAAAGGCAAGAGGCCATATTTCTACACCCTCACAAGTGGTTAGAGTTTTCTTCCTTTGTTACTTGAGAAAGGAAGGCGAGTTCCATATGTCAGCATCAGTTAAACAGATCCTATCGCTCATTGATCATTAACCTAACAAGCATATAATCGACGTAAAGAAGATAATTTATATATACAAAAAGCGACCTATGCATTTTCTTGCGTTCAACAAAATCTTACATGTAAATTATCGATCTTAAATTAGAGTAAAACAGGAGTGTTCTGAAGCCTTGTGTGGACGTGAGATGAGATTTAGCAAGGTCAGTTAATTATTATGGCTCCAGTGCGATGAGTGAGATTAGTTAATCGATTCTTTAGAAAATTCCTGTGCCGATTTACCAACATTCATTTCTTTCCATTCTTTGACTGAAGCTGATATTCCTTCGTTTCTGGTAAGCTATCAATTTTCAACTAATCGACAGTCAGATTTTATTCAAAAATAAGGAAACCTAGCACATGAGGGCCCAAGTGGCATCTGAAATGTCCGATCAAACAAAGAAAAAAACAGGATACAATTGGATAAGGAATCTGCTGCACGCAGTTATATCTATCTGCCCAATAGCAACCTGAATTGAATTGATGGTTCAGACGGCAAGTTGTGTGTGGAGTGGAGTAGACCACACATTCAGCAATTAAGAACACGTAGACACAGCCAATCAGCACCTTCAATGGCCTACATTTCTTCGAGGGTATTACCATATCAAGTACATGATAAGAATGGGAAGGAATCTCCTTTGCGGCTTTAATTTGGCCTTCTTTTATCGGTCATGTTATTACAGTTTATAAACTAATTAGTTGTCCTTTAAGTTTTTGAAAAAAATGGAAGAATGGTAAATGAATCACGATGTAAGCATCATCCTACGTCATGCAGAAAATGTCAACGAGTTTCCACAGAAGATAATAGAATATAAGAAGTCATGTGCTATGCCACGGTGGGTTTTATATGCATATTAACTAGTAACGAGACCTCCAGATATAAAAGTCTAAACAATAGACAATGGGATGATCATCCCAAACTCTAATCTCTCAAGATACCCTGAGACGTTACATTCAGATATATCCCCCATTTGACGTAATATAGACCTACTAGATTTCGGGAGGTCATGCCATATAATATTCTTAATAAATATGATATTGACGGATGTGCTAAATGCTTTGCCAAGCATCCTCGACCGAACCCTAACATACTCCTTTCTGGTTTAGTCCAGTCTACGTATTCCTGTACAGCTGGCTTTTACGACATTTGCTTTAGTGTAGGCCTTACCAAATTGTAACCTAACTGAGAAAAACTATCTTTGCCAACTCATAGCCAAGTTTACGTGCACTAATCACTTGACGCATTAATGAAATGCGTGTACTGACACATATCACAGTAACAAAATTGAGCTATTGTGAAGCTTTTTTCAAAATGCATCACTAAAAATGCCGTTGTTAAATATATAATAACGATATTAGTCGTCGTGATATTTTTTATACTTGAAATTAGTGATGAATCTGTGATTCATCACCTTTATTCTTTCATCTTAGCTAAAATCCTTTGTAAAATATATGTAAATACTCACTAATTTCCAGTAGTTAACATTCTAAACACAAATATTAATATTATATATTTAACACTTATTTTATTTAAAATAAATAATAAAGAGAAAAATGAAAAATAAAAGAAAAGAAGGATGTATATAAAATATACATATTGATCCTAATCCCGAGACCGGGTCAATATTGACTTAGTCGACTAATAAATAAGTATGAGGAGATAATGATCCTAATGTATAAAAATGTCAGAAAATCTAGATCATAAAAACATATTTACATATTTCTCATCTTGTAAATATTTCACCTATTTTACTTATCACTAAGACAATTTCAAATCAAAATAGTTTCTTCACAAAAATTGTTTATAAAAATATAAATTATTTTATAAAAATATCAAAAAAATTATTCATTAAAACAATAATTAATTATCATGAACCGCAAAAGCCGTAAAATGCTGACTTCTAAGGTTCATAACTATTTATAGAAAACTCCAAACCGAACTCACTTTTAAACTTCATTTTATAACTAATACTATTTATTAAAAAAACCAAAAAATATTAGAATAAATCGGGTGAGTCTTGACGTTTGGACTCCGTTCTCTATATGTACAATATGTAGAAACTTCTCAATTTTTAAATTAATTATTCCTAACTCCGTTTAACTTAATTTCTTTTCTATAATATTTTTAAAAATGAGTAGAAAATTATGGAAATATAATTTAAGTAAAATGTCAATAAATCCCGAATCCATGAAGCCGTGACTTAAATTTTTCGGACCTCATAACTCAGCCATATGAACTCTGAATTGGGCAAACTCAGTTTTAAAGTTTGTTTTATTGAATTATCTACCAAATGAAACTGATTTCGCTAAAATCAAAGTTAATATGCAAAATGTTGTTACCATATTAGTATATAACGTACAATGTACTTTAATTTATATTATTTAATAAATAATTTATTATATTTGTATATTTTATTAATAATATATTATTAAATTATATAAAAAGTAATTAATTAATTAATTATCTTTTTATTTATTTATTTATTATTTAATTACTAATAATTATTATTTAATTATTCATTAAGTTATTTAGTTATTTCAATAATTATATAATTAATTATTTAATTACTAATTATTTATTTAATTATATAATTATCCATCTATTTATTTCTTAAATTAGTATAAGTATTATTATTTAATTTAATTTATTTTTTATTCCTTCTCCCCCCTCTTCCTTCTTCCCTGATTCCCTCTTCTTCCTCCCTTGATGTCGCCGCCTAACCTCATCCCCAATCTCCTAACAGCTCGGCCATTAGCCAGCCATTCCTCCAATCACCTACGGTCACCGGATCGCTACACTAGTGACCGGACCCGCCTGCCTGTGTCCCACGCTTTCTTCCTCTATATAAGGGCACCCACCACTCTATCGAGCAAATGATCTGCCAGTTTTACACCTCTTCCTCCAGAGCTCTGAGGTCGAGAGCAGCTATGACGGAGACAGCCTCCAGACTTCAAGCGTTCGTCAAAAGAGAGAGAGAGAGAGAGAGAGTGGTGAGATCGTCGTCGATGATGAGGAGTTTCTCCGCTGTGCATGAGCCTCTGCGATGCCACACATCGAGGATAAGACTAGAAGGAGCTCATGGAAGCATTCCACTAGCACAACCTCCGTTTCTCTCCGTTAGCTTCCATTTTAGTATTTCAACTTCTCCTTCTCTCTCCTTTCTCTTCTCAATCTCTCTTCTCTTCTCAATCCAATCCATTCCTCTATTTCGATCCAAAATCATTTCACTTCACCCTGCATCTGTCATCAATTTCACTCCATCTCAAAATCCCTGCATTTCCTATTCTCTTCCTCCATAGTTGTTCACCTCCAGCCACATATGACAGTTGGAGTTGAGGTTCCTTGCCATCACCATCATCGGAACCGAATCCATCCATTTCCCTATTTGACCTAACAATTGGTCGGGGATTAAAATCCTCGAGCTTCTGTTAACAACATGAAAGTATAGGTCATCGAATCTGGAGCATCATTGAGCATCTGATCACTAGCATCTGCAGCAAAACATCAGTAGCTTGGAGTCATGCATCATCGAGCATCACAACTTGGAGGTAGACCCGATCGAATTTCGTTGACATCAGCTGGAGATAGAACCAATGCGTGAGACATATCAAGGATCATGAGCATCTGAACAGCATAAGTTTCTGATCGAGTTGTAGTTCATATTCGAGATCGAGTCATCCACCTCAAAACATCAGCACCACCTGTAGATCCAAGCATCGCAGCCTGGAGTTGTCGATGTTCATGATCGAGAACTGTCCGAAACCTTTTGCTCCGACAGAGATGAAGCAATACTCTATGGAGATCTGAGAACAATGCGCCAAACCTAGAGAACATCTACGAGTTGTCAAAGAGACCTGCAACAAGGCATAATCGGCTCTCCTAGAGCAGCTCCGCTCTAATTGCTGCCTCCAAATACAATTGGGGATGAAAAATTCCCTATCTCCTAATCATATAACACCCCTTCGATCATCTCTGATCAAAGGGTCAAATCAGGACATGTGTCAAAGCCCCAACGATCCACAAAGTCCACGCTCAAGCTCGGTCACGCACGAAGCATGTGCACTTGGGATATTTTTGGGCATTTTTACAGTTAATCTCACAAGTTTTATAATTTGCGAACAGATTCTCAAGCAGCTTCAGCACATGACCCCTGGAAAAATTATGCTACATGCCCTCCGGATTTCCATTTTTGACGAACAAGTCCAAGCATAGTCTAATCACGCGGAAGAGCATGTGTTCCCTGAAAGTTTGATATAGATGCCTCCACCCTTTCTGCATTTATCATGCGCTCCCAAGCTTCTTTCCAATTATGCCTATACCCCTAGAAACTGTGTATAAACACTATACTATACATAATATAATATATAATAAATAAAGTACAAAATATAAAAATACAATAAAAATACATATAAATACTGTATTTTACTCTATATACAATATTATAATAGTTTTCAAAAATAAAAAGAATTTTCTATTTTTAATAAATCATTAAAAACACCAAAAATATACAAATTTCCATAAAATCAAAAAATATAGAAACATCTTTAAAAATTCTAAAAAATTACCTATAACATATTTTACAATATTTTACACAAAAAACAAAAAACAAAATAAAAATTGAATAATTATAACACATAAAAAAATCAAAACACATAAAAATTTTAAAAATTAATAACTAACTAAATAAAAATCTTATAAAACGCTCAAAATATCAATTTGAAGATATTTTCTCATACCTTCTAATAAAAATAATAAAAAAAATTTCTTGCTTTTAATATTTTTGAAATCAAAAATAAAAATCTATTTTCAAATAAAAATATTTTTTTCAACGTTAAAAACTAAGTAAAAATTATAAACCTTATCTAAAAATTAAATATAAGGGAATTTTACACGACAGATCCTATGAACTTTGTAAATTACCTCGTCGACCTTTGAAACAACATAATTCCCACCTTGAGCCCGTAAACTTGCCAACTCTTACCCCTTGAACGATGTGATCAATCTGTTTGAAGCTCGTAGGGGTTCTTAGGGTAATTTATAGTGTCGATAGGGTAATTACATTGTGCAAAAGAGCGTAGAGGTATTTTAAAAAGTTTATATGATCTACTGGGTAAAAATCTCTAAATAAAATTCGTAAAACACTTAAAATCATAAAAACTTCAAACTTAAAACCAAAATAAAAAATTACAAAATTTATACCTAAAATCTTTCATAGGTATATTAAACCATAAAAACAATATAAAATTCATAAAAATATAGGACTTCTCTGAGGGCATCCCGATATGTACCTCTTAAGAGCATCCCGACTTGTACCTCTTAAAATTATAGATCCCCCCTAAGGGCATCCCGACTTGTATCTCTTCTTGGGCATGTTTCACCGAGTGTCGTACACTTGGGGGAGTAGGACACCGACCACGACTTTTTCGCATTGTAATTTCTTGATGTTTTCTGTGGTTCCGAGGCTAGGTGCTTGTATATGATTTTCGATTTTTATTTGCCCGCAACTCCGTAGGTAGACTTACGTCGTGCAACCTAGTTGTATTCTTTCCACCTAGGTCAAAAATAAGAAAAACAAGTTATACAATTTTTTGAAAAAAAATCCAAAACCCAAAAATAAATCAGGGACTGCTAATATATCTGACTTAAAATTAAACGTAATGGACTCGATGTTGATTTGGGAGAGCAATACCCAACGCATGACTGACGGGTACTTTCCATATTTGTGAGGGACGACCCAAAAGGTTAGAACTGAAGTTCGGATTTTTTGGAAGACTACTGATTCGTCAGTTGGTTGCTCTACTCTTTAGTGAGGACTCTCGGGTAGCCGAAAACGGTCCGTACTTACTCCCATGCTGGCTGAAAGTAAGTGATTAGCTGTTCAGACTCGGGACCATCTTCTGGAATGTTCTCAGGCGCCTATCACCTCACGTAATTTGTAAAAAGACTTTCTTTGCCAATAAATCCTAAAACTGAAAAGATTAACGATTGAACTTTTATGATCATCATCGGGTTGAGTTAGTGAATTCGTGATTTTGTATTGTGTTTGATTGCGTAGTGTGAGCCTTATCTCTGAGATCTCTAGAAGACACTCGTTGTCCGCGTCTTGTCGACCAAAGTCAGTTTTCTTTTTCTTGAGTAATGATGATGGGTAGATGATCTCTTAGGGCAACTCTTACAACAATGATTTCAGGTGCACCTACTCGTTCATCTAGGTTGATTCAAAATGTCTCGTATTTTGAACCTGAGTTGAGTCCTCTATCCTTCTCTGAGTATAACTCTGACCTCGGAGAATCATCTCCTTTTGTTTCTTTATCTTCTATGTCTCCTTTGATCCCCCTCTCTCCATTTAAATTGAGTCAGCCTTCAAATACAATAATGACAACTGAGCATTTGTATGGGATCCATGAGCCTATTCAAATCAGATGAGAGATCAGGGTCCACGAGTTGCTGAGACAGGAGTGTGGATTGAGCATCATGCATCCTATTCTAGAGTTGAGTCAATTTTTACATCAAGTTTATTGATCTTCTTGATTGATTCAGACTTCGTTTCACTGCTATCAAAGTTCAATGGAAAGCCGTATGAGGAGCCATATGAGCATCTTCACTAATTTGAGGATATTTGCATTACTCGATTCTACTTAGACATTACACCTAAGTCTGCCATGATGAAGAACTTTCCCTGACACTTAAGGACGGAGCCGTAAGATGGCTTTGATGTTTGGGAGAAGACAGAGCTAATTGGCGTATGCTTCAAGCTATTTTTCTTAGGAGATTTTACCCCATTAGTCGAGCAAACTTCACGAGGTCAGTTATCAGAGAATTTTTACATGATTCCCAGAAGCCACTTCAGGATATGTGGCTCCAATTTCAGATTCTTCTAAGGAGATTCTTGGATCATGGGATCTCTAAAGATGAGTTAGCTCAGATATTCTACCGGGGGATTACCGTAGAGCAACAAGCATTGGTCAATGCCTCGTGTGGAAGTTTACACTGCGTTCTTGACGATGATTCACTTTGGAATCTCTTCAAAGAGATTTCTAATGTCAATACAACACACAAGGGATATACGAGACCGCCCAGATGTGATCCACCTCATAAGTATCTAGAGATCACTCATTTAGCAGTTGATGTGGACAATGATGCGGTATCAAGGATGGATGTTGAGAAAGTTGCGGAGAATTCTTTCCTCAGAGATTGATATATATTCCATTGAGTTTTTAGCCAGAGTATGATTCGGTTCCATGCTCCCCAGTTCAGGAGCCTTGGATACCTATTCCTCAGGTATTCTAAGATACTGAGCGAGTGCCCGTGCTGTTTCAGCCAACGTATTAGCCGATTCAGTTTCCCTATTATGTCAAGTGCTATGAGCAACTACTTCAAGTGCATTTTACCTTGGATTCATTTGAATATTCAGAACTTCTTCAGCAGCCAGATATGGATGTGAGACATTACTTCGAGAATCCTGATATAGATGGCCCTACATTGGATCATTTCATCTATTTGATTCATTAGCAAACTGCATATCGTAGGGAGAAGATGGACACCTTCAGAGATTTTTTAGCCAGTATTGTCACATAGCGGAGTTCAATTTTAGATATTCCTACTTCATCTGAGTCGTTGAATTCTATTCCTTCTGGTTCCCTTAATGATCAGAGGCAGTCTACAATTGCTGAGACATTTAGCAGCGAGGAGCATACAATCGGCAACGATGCAAGTGCACATTCATGTTATGATTTTTTCAAAGTGAAGGTGAAAAATAAAAAAATGCAAAGAAGAGAAGATCTAGAAATAAAAATAAAGACAAAACTCCGGATTTTCTTGCTAGATCTCGATCTTCTACTCTTAATAGATTAGTCCCCATTTAACAAAAAGATATTTTTCTCATGCTTCTTCTAATCCTACGATTGTACATATGGTTGAGGAGGATGTACAAATACCCTTCCCATATGCTCTGAATCTAGGGAAGGGAGAAAAATAAAAAAATCTAAAAGAACCAAGAGTCGAAGTTTATGAAAAAGATGCTGGACAAAATTCAGATCAAGCTCACCCTTTCGGAGGCATTAATTAACATTCCTCTTCTTCAGAAATGTCTGAAGCAACATACCACATAGAGAAGGAAAACGAGGCGTAATCATTTCTCTAAGAAATAAGTGTTGACCATTGTCACTTGTTACGCCATCCAACACACATCTCCCTATAAGAAAAAGAAAGATATAGAAGACCATTTGTTAATTGTGAGATTTCAGATAACGAGTTCGAGCACACCTTGTTGGACAGTGGATCATCAGTGAATATTTTACCCTTCCATCTTCTTGAGACTCTTAATTTAGGGCCTCTCAAGCGAGCTAGATTGATTCTTCAGTTTCTAGACTGATAGATCTAGAGGCCAAAGGGTATACTTCAGAACGTTGTCATAATGGTACAAGGTACGAATTTCACTATGGATTTTGTTGTCTTAGACTCTAATTCCTCAGTACCATCACAGGATGTTGCTATTATTCTTTGTCGGCCTTTTTACGTGCAGCCAAGCCCGTCATAGACTATGGGACATATAGCGTTACATTTCCTTCAAGAAACATAGTGCCGAGCTCCAATCCAATAGAGACTCTGCCAGCAGATGAGTATGTTTCCAGGCCACCAGATACAAAAACATGTGGGATTACGGTTGAGGGTAAACATAAACATATCCCTTCTGATTCTATTGAGACCCGAGATTTTCTCTCTAGAGAGGAAAACTTGGAGATCACATACTTTGGTGATCCAAGTACACATGCTTGGAGATTTGTTGACAAGATCTGCAGTATCTATGTCATTGAGATAAAACCACTGGTGGCAAGTACTTCGAAGGCAGGACCCCTTTTTGTTGTAGATCCTTCATTCAATCCTTCTAGTTGTGAGACTATTGAGCCCTACATGTTGATTCAGATAAGGGACACATTGATGAGGAGATTGATCAGATTGTAACAGAGTTTGACCTCTTTTTGTATCTACTTCAGAGACCTTGGTGCAACTTTCAGAGGTCAGTTCTGTCCATCTTTTTAGCCATCTGGGTCGCTCCTCACCAGTTGACACATGTCAGGGATCCTCTGATTATGATATGGATATCTCTGAGGATGACCTTGATGTCGACATATCTCTTTTACATTCTATCATTCCTACGTCACGCAAGAAGACTAATCATCAGATTTCTTGAGCTTGTATTGTACGCTGATTTGTTCATTCTTTTTTTACTTTGTATATATTTTTGATTTTATTCTTTCTTTCTTCTATTTGTCTTACACCCCTAGATTTTGCTTAGGATTATTTTATACTTAGGATGTACTTTATCCTAAGCATAAGGGGGTGTAGACACTATGTTAATCACATCGTTCTATTTTATTACCCCTGTTGTCGCTTATTCTTAGGGTGTACTTTATCCTAAGTATATGGGGATAATATCGCTCATGTCGACTTTTGCTTGTTTTCGGTTTTTGTATCGTCTACTCTATCTCTTGTCCCTCAACTGTTAATATTCTTCTCTATACTTAGAGATATTTTATCCTAAGTTATAGAGGAAAAGCCGAGTCGTTGATTGTGTACATTCTCTTGACCGTGATCATTTTCGGTTTTGAGTCTGTTATCCTTAGGATTACTTGATCCCAAGTATAAAGGAGATGATTAACTACTATTTCTTTATTCATTATTATTTTGAGCCATAGTATAGAATTCTTTTCATCAATCTATACTTAGCCCGAGTTGTCTTCTTTTGTCGTTTCTTTGGCCACTATGAGGATATTGTTCACACTAAGTATAGGGGTGTCGTATATATATGCTATATATACATTACAAGCCATAACTTGTACTTTATTTTATTTTTAATAATATGACCTTATAAAAAATGTCTTAAAAAATTATTTATAAAGCATATTGTAAAATATTTGGATAAAATCCTTAATTATTTAAAACTTATAAAATTCTTGTAAAATCTCATATAAAATCTATATAATCTTGTGTATATAAAAGTTATATAAAATCCTTTGTAAAATGTACATAATTTTTATAAAATCTGTGTAAATTATATTAATCCACTAAGTTTTTTAAAATATCCTAAAATTAAGAGGTTTTAAAACTCAATAAAAATTTGCAAAACTATTAAAAAAACTTAGAAAGTTTAAGCTGAAAAACCTACTTCATAAAAAAATTATATCATTCCTTCGCATTTTTTAGAACAAGTTTGATTTTTGAATCGAATGGATCTAAGTCTGAGAGATGGAGCTTGGTTAGGACTTAATCCACTTGATTCTAAAGTGACTTTATTAGAACCTGGAATGAGAACTCCAGGTCTTTTAGACTTAATTCTTTGGGTTCCATGAGACTATATTTGGAATTCAACTTGAATTTGTCGAAGTAGGACACCTGGAGTCATCCGTTTAGCTCTTCTCCATTTGAACCAATTTTGAACTCATGCACTCTACACTTAACTTAAATTGCATGGGTCTGTGAAGGGAAATCCATTTAGGTGGTGCATTTCCAACCTTGTCTAATGGCGTTGATGTCTAAAAACAAGAGATTGGGTTTGAAATTAAGCTTCGGATCAGGGAAGGATCTACTGGCATAATTTTTTCTAAGATCCCAAAAATGGACGGAAAGAAAAGATGCTATATCCGTCTGGGTACAAAAGATCTATGCAGATCAACAATCATTTCTACCAAAAAGAAGACAAATATATACCAAATACAAATTTGACCACAATGGTCCAAGCTTTCGAAAAGCATGCATTATCTTAGTGGAGACTTGTCTACATTGGCCATGCTTAACAAGGACATGTGATTACACTGATCACACTCCAGTTCTCTTCCCATTTTCTTTTTCTCTCTCTACTTGATCATGGACACAACACGACCTGACCTTAGAAGGAATTACCTCCCTCCTCAAGGATCGAGTAGTTAGATGAGGCCCCAATGGGAGTGTATTACTGATATGGGCAGTTTCTTTGCTTCTTTAAACAGGAAGAGCTAAAATCCTTCACACACAGTATAAATTGCTTTCAAAGCTGAAAAGTTTGTGTGATGAATGGGTCGATCTGAGCTGGTTGTTGAGGTGAACGTAGATAAGGATTTGTAGAACTTGAGGGTTGTCGAGGCTTAAATCCTAATTCTAATATGTCCTCACTCACTAATAATCCAAAGGCTTACTCCAAGTTCTACCTTTTTGGTGAAGCGAGATTCGGTTTAAAGAAACGATCATGTCCTAAATTCTTTTATTTTCCTTTTTATTTTTCTTTTTACTTGAACTTATTTATAGAATAAGTGTTTTCTAGGGGACTAGCAAAGGTAAAGTATAGGTAGATGATATATATGTGATTCATCACCTTTATTCTCTCATTTTGGCTAAAATTCCGGGTAAAATACATGTAAATACTCACGAATTCACACTAATCAACATTCTGACCATAAATATTAATAGTGTATATTTAACACTTATTTTATACAAAATAAATTAATAAAGAGAAAAATAAAAAAGAAAAGAAAAGAAGGATGTATATCAAATATACAGACTTATCCTAATCTTGAGACCGGGTAAATATTGACTTGGTCAAAAAAATAAATAAATAGGGGGAGATAATGATCTTAATATAGAAAAATGTCAAAAAGCTTAGATCATAAAAACATATTTACACATTTCTCATCTTGTAAATATTACACCTATTTTATTTATCACTAAGATTATTTCAAATCAAAATATTTTCTTCACAAAAATTATTCATAAAAATAAAATTATTTTATAAAAATATCCTAAAAATTATTCATTACAAAAACAATTAGTTATCTTGAACCGCAAAAGCCGTAAAAAGCTAACTTCCAAGAATCATAACTATTTATAAAAAACTCTAAATTAATCAAACTCACTTTTAAACTTCATTTTATAACTAATATTATTCACTAAAATTATCAAAAAATTATTAGAATAAAAGTGGTGAGTTTTAGCATTTGAGCTCCGTTCTATATGTACTATACGTAGAAACTTCCCCATTTTCTAATTAATTTTTCCGATCTCGTTTAACTTAATTTCTTTTCTAAAATGTTTCTAGAAATGTTTATAAAAATAAAAATATAATTTACATCAAAATATCAATAAATCTCGAAACGACGAAGCCGTGACCTAAATATTCCAGACCTCATAACTCAACCATATGGACTCCGAATTGGTCGAACTCAGTTATAAAGTTCGTTTTATTTAATTATCTACCGATTGACCTAATTTCACTAAAACCTGAGTTAATATGCAAAATATAGTTTTTGGGACCATATTGGTATATAATATACAATGTACTTTAATTTATATTATTTAATATATGATTTATTATATTTATATACTTCATTAATATTTTATTATTAAATTAAATTAAATAAAAGTTATTTAATTATGTAATTAGACATCTATTTATTTGTTAAATTAATATAATTATTTAATCTATTTTATTTTTTATCCTTTCTTCTTTCTCTCTCACCCCTCTTCCTTCTTCCCTAGTTCCCTCTTCTTCCTCCCTCGATGTCGCCGCCTCACCTCACCCTCAATCTCCTCCATGGCTCGATCATTCCTCTAACCACATGTGGTCACCGGATCGCTACACTGGTGACCGGATCCGCCTGCAGGAGCCCCATGCCTTCTTCCTCTATATAAGAGCACCCACCTCCTCGTCGAGCAAATGATCCACCATTTTTATACCTCTTCCTCCAGAGCTATGAGGTCTGGAGCAGTTGTGAGGCTGACAACCTCCAGACTCTGAGCGTTCCTCGAGCGAGAGAGAGAGAGAGTGAGAGAGAGAGAGAGTTAGAAAGAGTGTGGAGAGATCGTTGCCGATGTCGAGGAGTTTCTTCGTCACGAATGAGCCTTCACGACGCTGCGCGTCGAGGCTAAGACTAGAAGGAGCACTTGGAGCTCCAACATTCCACAAGCGCAACCTCCATTTCTCCCTGTTAGCTTTGAGGTTAGGTTTTCAACCTCTTCCTCTCTCCTTTCTCTTCTCAGTCTCTCTTCTCTTCTCAATCTAGTCCATTCCTCTATTTCGATCTAAAACCATTTCATTTCACCCAAAATCCAACATCAATTTCACTCCATCTCGAAATCCATGCATTTCGTGTTTTCTTCCTCCATAGTTGTTCACCTCCAGCCATGTACGGTAGTTAGAGTTGAGGTTCCTTTCCATCGCCATCACCGGAACCGAATCCATCCATTTCCCTATTTGACCTAACAACTGGATGAGGATCAAAATCCTTGAGCTTCCGTTAACAACATGCATGTATAGGTCATCGAATCCGGAGCATCGTCAAGCCTCTGATCACCAGCACTTGTAGCAAAACATCAATAGTTTGGAGTCATGCATCATCGAGCAGTACAACCTGGAGGTAGATATGATCGAACTTCTTTGACATCAGCTAGAGATAGAAACAACACGTGAGACCTATAAAGGATCATGAGCATATGAACAACATCAGTTTCTGATTGAGTTGTAGTTCATATTCGAGATCGAGTCCTCCGCCTCAAAATATCCGCACCACCAGTAGATCCAAGCATCGAAGACTGGAGTTGTCAATGTTCATGATCGAGAACTGTCTAAAACCTTCTACTCCGATCGAGACGAATAAATACTCTATGGATATATGAGATCAATGAGCCAAACTTGGAGAACATCTACAAGTTGTCGAATAGATCACCTGCAATGAGTCATAGTCACCTCGCCTGGAGCAGCTACGCTCTAATCGTTACTTAAAAATACAATTGGAGAGGAACAAGTCACTATCTCTAGATCGTATAGTAGTCCTTCGATCATCTCTGATCGAACAGGTCAAATCATGACACTGCCAAAGCCCCAATGATCCACAAAGTTCACCGGTTAAGCTCAGTCATGTGCGAAGCTCGTGCACCCAGGATATTTTTGGGCATTTTGCAGAGTTAATCTTGCAAGTTTTGTAATTTACGAACATATTCTCGAGCAGCTTCAACACGTGACCCCTTGAAAAAATGTGCTACGCGCCCTCCGTATTTCTTCTGTTGACAAACACTTCTAGGCAGAGCCTAATCACGTGGAAGAGCACGTGTTCACTAAAAGTTTTATACAGACGCTTTCGCCCTTTTTGCATTTATCACATACCCCAAACTTCTTGCTAATTATGCATATACCCCTAGAAACTGTATATAAACACTATACTATACATAGTATAATACATAATAAATAAAATACAAAATACATAATAAGGAAAATACAAAATATAAAAATATAATAAAAATACGTACAAATATCTTATTTTAATCTATATATTTTCAAAAATAAAAAGTTTTTTCTATTTTTAATAAATTACTAAGAACACCAAAAATACATAAATTCCATAAAATAATGAAAAATATAAAAAACATCTTAAAAACTCTAAAAAATTACCTACAACATATTTTACCATATTTTACCGAGAAAACCAAAAAACAAAATAAAATTTAATAATTAAACACAAAATCAAAATACATAAAAACTTTAAAAATTCATAACTAAGTAAATACAAATCATATAAAAATGCACAACATATCAATTTGAAGATATAAAAATTCATAACTAAACAAATCAGGTTCCCTCTTTCTTTTGAAAATCCATTTACACCTGATGGGTCTTACCCTTACAGATGGATCCTTGAGATTCCATATACAACATTTATATGAAGTTTACATTAGACTTTATTGCTAAAATACATCTTTCCATGTCATGATCCTCAGAAGCTTCATCACATGAAGTCCGATCCATGTCAAACTTAACTGACGCATGAAATCCATCCTTAAACTCATTTGAAGAGGTATTAGTGTTTCATCTTTAATTGTTCTTTTAGTTTCCGATTTCAGAAGCCTCATTATCTTCTCAAGATTCAATGAGTTCTTTTACTTCATTTTCATCTTGATTCTCAAGAGTCTCGTCCTTTAAGAATCATATCCTTAAAGATGAAATCTTTTAAGAATCCCAAGGTCATAAAGTAGTTATCCAATACCATCCTTTATTTTCCTAATGAACTAGAATTCTCTTGTACTAGATTCCAGCTTACTTGCATCCATGACAAAGTTATGGATCAAGCAATCCTAAATCCTCAAGTGTCCAACACTATGCTAGGTTCCAAACCATAGCTTATGAGGGTTTTCGGGTTTATATCCGCATGGAATCTTATTAATGATATATAATTAGTCTCTACTAAATATATATAGCTGGAAACTAAGAGGTAATCATGCTAAGATTAATAATTGATCAAATCATCTAACACATAATCCAACTGTATCTCCCTACAACTCTATCGAGTTTAGGTGTATTAGGAGGAGTAAGATAGGAATGATATTCCTTTCTCCATAAGATTCCATGAATTCATCTAATAGGTACTGACTACCTAGATTAGATCAAATTCATTTTCATCTTCATCCAAACTTTAGTTCTAAACCAAAATTGTGAACTCTGAACATTTCAAAGATTTCTAAGGTAAAGGGAAGAAATCTCATATTTTAAATATTTATCAAGAGATATCACATATAATTAATGTTTATTATGATACAAATGATCCACATAAATCAATATGTATGATATCTTGAATACCTTGACATCTTACACCATTCCCAGAGAAGAGTGTGTTGGATAGTTTACTTTGAATACAATATTCACAAGTATGTAAGATTTAAAATTTCAGACATTCTAAAGTTTCATCTCTTTCTAGTCTATTGATCTCATCAACAAACATATGTCCAAGGCTTGATGCCAGATCGTTGTCAAATGATCTTCATCCTCCTATTGATCTTATAAGATTTAATTTTCAGTATTTAGAAATGTTAATGAACCATTCCTTAATTTTCTAATTTAGTAGAATTCTCAAGATGTCATATTACATTCTGAAATGTATATATCATAACTTTTTATGATAGGTCTATTCCAGAATTCATGTTTATTTTCAACATTTAGAAATAAACAATGAATGTATTCTAATATGTAGGTCATAAAGACATTCTCTAAGACTAATGGCTCTCCCACTGAAAATATGAAGTCCGTCTATCCAATGGGGATTGTTGTAACAATTACATCAACTCCAATATAAATGACTATAAGACCTTAAGATCAAATTTTCCAGTCTTCTAAGCATATGCGATAATTGCATGTGTTATTAGAACAACTAATAGACTTTGATATTATCAAATAAGTAAGTCAATGTCAATGATTATATGTAGATGTGTATTATTTCTATGCACTATCCAAGTCCTTATCAAAGGATTTTAGTTAGTCTAGATAGTCATATTATCAATACATCGGCTTATTGCAGTATTGGCATTCATCCAACTCTTTGGATGTCATATGGAAGTCATAGAAGTACAGTCAACTCTTTGACTTTCCTTCTTGCTTGGTCAGGCCCATGCTTCCACTACTCTCCCTTCATCTATAGACAACCATTGATTAAGATAAAGGATCTCTTATGAACTCAAAAGATTTCAATATAAGAATATTTCAACATTTATACATGTTTTATTCAAGGGTAAATTACAAAAAAGGACTGAGCTTTACATAGATTCCCAAATTAGGGACTGATTTTTATTTTGTAACAAATAGGGGATCAAATTTTAACTTAACGGTTCAGTCCCTAACTCCGTCAATGGGCGGCTTAATCCATAAATTTACTTGGCGAAATTGCCCTCCGGCCTCTTCTCTTCCCCCTGCTATGACCAAGAGCAACCTCCGCCCTCCCCTTCCCCCATGCACGCGCCCCACCTACGTCAGCGATAACATTCACATTTTTCGGAATAATCTAGACAACTGAACAAGTCTAAATAAAGTCCGAATATTGGAGCATGGAATAGACCTTAATATACTTAATTTTAGAGGAACCCATTGAGGACTAGAAGTTGTGATGTTTCAGGTCACCTTGACTAATAATCGGAAGGATGTGAGGGTCGTATAGTTTCACAAGGCGAAACCATGGTCGATGAGTTGACCACTCAATGATTCCTTATTAATTAGCAATTAACCCACAATATCGATTAAAGGCAATAAATAGCACAAGTAAGGTTAAAATTTATTTTCTCTACCATAAAATGCATAGCAAGCAAGAATGTAGAGGTCGAACCATAGAGAGCAATATAGGTAGCCTAAGGTTATTTATAAACAACCAAGTCATTCATCATGTATATACATTTATTGTTTTTTGTGGGTTTTAAATTTTATATATTTTTTATTTTATTTTTTGTTTTATAATTTTGTATTTTCTTTTATATTATTCAATTTTATATTTCCGTTTTTTAATATTTTAAGCTTAATGTTTATATATATGTATTAATACAATTTAAGACATATATACAGATACCATATATATAAATATATGAAAATAGTCAAAATACATTAAATATCATATTTGTGTGTTTTTTATATTTTTAACTTTTTCATGATTTTTTTGGGATTTTTGATAATTTTTATGTATTTTAAAGTAAAAATGTCCCATATAAGGGATTAATTAAATACTCGAAATTGATTTAGATGTTAAAAATAGTAAATAGGTCCCAAAATTACCCAAATCGATTTGTATATATAAATATTTATATAAATAAAATTATTGAATATAAATACATATTTTTGGGTTTTTTTACGAAATTTTTAGGTTTTTATAATAGACTTTAGGATTTTTTTAATTTTTTGCCTTTTTATTTTCCCATTTTTAGTGATTTTTGGTCTGTATATAAAATAGGTCAAACTATACTATATATAATTTTTTAGACTTTTTAGAGACATTTTTTTATTTTTTTGTTATTTTATAAGTTAAACATTACCTCAATAGGATCCATTTGATTTTTAATAAATGATTCAAGTGCTCAAAATAACCAAATAAAACATGGACATGAATAACCATTGCAAGAAGCATCTAATCCTATTTTAATATATTTTTCGGAGCACAATAGATATTTTTAATAAATAGATAAAGCATCAAAAAATACAAGTTCTAGCAAGGGCATTTTGTAAATAAAATAAAAATCAGGGGTACAAGTGCGAATTTGCTAACGTAATAAAAACTTATTTAATTTTTAAAGGCTATTTTATAATTACAAAACCCACCAGGGTACATATATAAAATTCCCATCACGAGGGACAACATGTGACACATCCTTAGAAGGATAACAATGCAAATAGAATGAAGTCCAGGGGTCTTCTAGCAAATTTTACAAAAATATACAACGTGCATTTAATTTTATTGGACTTATTATAAATACAGAAAGTAGCGGGGTGTCCCTGCAATTTCACCACCTCACGTGACGCATACTGGACTCAAATGCAATTTACTGAAATGTAGGGTCTATTTGCAAAATGTCCATTTATTTTTAAACGCTAACTTTTATTTATAGGGTTAAATAGTAACTACAAAAGGTGGGGGTAAATATGAAATTTACCCCTTTATTGTGCGATCCAACGGCGATGACAATCTCACTTATCCACGTGGTGCGCATCCAACGGTTAGTACCGCTTCGCCCTTGGACGGTCTCGATTAGATCAGCTGGGCTGACCCTACGGTGATGGTGTGGCTCATCCAACGGCCGGGGATCCAACTGGGCCATCGTGCTTGATCCAACGGTGGAGAAGTCAAAACGAGAAATAGGGAAGAAGGTTCTCCTGGGCGAACTTCCTCCGACGGGCTTTGCTGCTCTAAGGAGGCCAGATAGATTCCGGCGAGGTCTACTATAGGCTGGAGGCCTCAAGATGGGAGGGAAATCACCAAAGCAGCCCCACAAGGTCGGGGAAGGTGAGGTGCTCCAGGTACCTCTGGCAAAGTTTGATTTCTCCTCCAGGTGCATTGGCTCTTGGTACCTGCAAAACTAAACTCACGAGTCGAGGGCAAAGTGCCTTGCCCCGGTTAGGTATGGAATGGGGCTGATATGGAGGTGGGCGACGCTCTCCGGTGAACGACGGAGCTTGGAGAGCGGGTCTCCAAATCCACTAGGGATCTGGGGGAACAAAGATGTGTGGCATGATCAGAAGTTTTCAAGGAATGAAATGGAAGCGGATGGAAAAGTGGAGAGAGGATGTGGTGCGTGGAGGAGCTTGCCGGAGCTCAACTCCGATGAAGTTTGTGGATGATTGATTATGCTAATCTAACTAACTATAGCTTAATCTAAGAACTAGAAATTGAAGCTAAGATTAAATGCAAGTAAAATAAATGATAAGAACACAACTCTTATACCTGGAATGAACTAGGGAGCAGTGTCGCCAAACTTGACGGTTGTGGGTGCACCCAGTGCTCCTAGAGCTCGACCCGCCATCGAAGAAGCTCCTCCTGTCACGCGAAAATCAATTGGACACGAAACCAGGGCTCCTATATGCTTAATGGTGACCAAATTTGAAAGGAGGACGGAAGACTTTTATTTATAGAACAAACGCAACACCCATATTGACTGGCTGCTAGGAAAGAATCAAAGCTATGTATGATGGATTTATAGGTTGGACGTCCAATTAATATGATTGATCTTGATCGAGGCATAAGAAATGGGAGAAGGGGATGGAGGAGATGCCCAGAAAAAAGGGGAGAAGACATGCAGAAAGATAGGTTCGCGTCAAGTCAGCAATTGGAGGGCAAGTTAACCGACGATCAACTTTTGCCCGCCGATGATAGGTCCACGTTGGATGCAAAAGGACAAAACATGGGGTTTTAGTAAAGAATAATTAATTAAAAATAATAAACAATTTTATTAATTTTCCAGTATAAAATAAAAATGTTCATTATTTTATGTAGTATTTTAATATGATTTTTATTTATTTTTTAATTGTATTTTATTACAAGTTATATTTTAATAGTGTATTTATATGTATATTCATCTATGTTTTGTACATTTCTATTTTTTATTCTGTATATTTTATTTTATTATTTTCTTATTTTATTTTATATATTTATAAATTATTTTTATGAGTATAATTTTTTATTATATTACTTAAATAAATAGATATGTATATTTGATATGTATATTTATAGGTGTTTTACCTATGTTTTATGTACAACTTTTTATTTTAATGTATTTTATTTGGTTTTATTTTGGTTTTGTATTTTTAAAAGAATATATATAATATTTACAATATTATAAAAATATGAAAGAATGAAGAATAACAGAATATGATCCACTTTTATTTATATACAGGTATAACATAGGTATTTTATATATGTTTTTATAGACATATTATATTTTACATTTTCTTTTTGGTTTTATTCTAGTTTTAATATGTAAATTTGTTATTTATAATATTTACAAAATAATAAAAATATAAATATGTAAAAATAATAAAGAATGAATAAAATGAATATTTTAATCGATATAATGTATAATGGGGGTCAAAAAACTAACTTTCACACAATAACTCCAAAAAAGATAAAACCACCATCATAAATAGCTTGTGAAAAGTTATATATAATTACAGGTGCTTTTTATATGTTTTGAGTTTTTATTTGAAAGATATGGGTTTGGGAAGTTGGGTTTTTGGCTTTTTTATTTTGCATATAAAATGAACATTGTATGTTATTTTTTTACAAACTAATTTTTGTATTTTTATTTACATTATTATATACAACTTCCATGTATAAAATATCTTTATTTTATGAATAAATAATAAATAATAAAATAGGTGTAAAAAATACATGAATAATAAATAAAAGAATTGGGTTTTTATTCTATTTTTGACCCTTATCTCCCCCTACTTTATTCCTTGTCGATCAAATCAATTCTTGACGTGGTCTCAGAGTTCAGGGTCATAAAATATTTTCAATATTTTATTCCTTTTTCTTTTCTTCTATTTATTCTATAATTTTGGCATTAAAAATAATATTATTTACACAATAAATGCAATAAATGATGGATGTTATTCTTTACAAGTAATGCTATTTACATGCATTAGCTAGGGTTTTAAGGCCAAAATGAGAGAATAAAGGTGATGAATGGAGATTCATTATTGACTTATTTCTTTAGCTTCCATAATACTATGTCCATGAGTCAATTCAATGTCACTAAATAGAACACTTCGTATCATCTGTAAGATTCTTGAGACCGTGACTTGATTGGAAATCTCACACATAGCACTTAGCACAATAAAATGGACTATTGAAAGAATTTGGAGTCTAAATCGAGACGATGCAAGGCAACTTCGTCAAGGGTGGCTCAGGAACTATTCTTGGGGTTGGTGACACCGGTACTCTAGACCACTTCTTTTGATAACAATGATATCTACATACTGAAAATGCATTGAGATAATGCTTTAGATGAGGAATCGTCTATCGACGCAACTTTTTCCCAGACCCCAAAAATGGGTGGAACAAAAGATGTTATATACACTGAGGCACAAGAAAGAATGCAAAAGTTGTATAAAGTCAAAGAAAAATATCTAAAGAAGCCGACACCCAAAAATTCCACAAAAATCTGAGCTTCAGAAAAAGCCTGCTTCTTGGTCAAGAATTGATTACACTCGATGGTCGATGCTATATTCCTTCGTTAATTTCTTGACGTCTTTATTTATGAAGTAGCTACCCCAGTCTGATATCAGAATCTTCGGAATCCTGAATTGCGAAATGATATTCTCTCTCAGAAAACGGTACACTGTCCGTCTATCTGCGGCTCGAGCGGGGATTGCTTTAACCCAACGACTCAAATAATCAACAACAAGAAGGATGTGCTCATATCCCTCACTGTTGGGAAAAGGTCCCATGAAATCAATGTCACAAGAATTGAATACATCTGCTATCTGAATGTTCTTTAGGGGAATTGAATCTTTTGATGCGAGGGTGCCTTTTAATCTTTGACAATCAGTGCATTGTTGGACGAAAGCTGCTGCATCCTTGAATAGTGTAGGCCAACAGTAGCCACACTGAAGTACTTTTGCTACCGTTCTGTCCCCAAAGTGGTGTCCACCAGGTTCGAGCGAGTGACAATACTCGAGGACACTATGATGCTCCTCCTAATGGATACACATGCGCCAAATGCAATCTACTCCTTCCTTGAATAAGAGAGGATCTTCCCATTGGTAGAAATGGATCGTCGATAAGAATTTGTCCTTCTGAATCTCTGACAATATCAGCATATCAAGGAAGTGAATCCATGGTCAAAATCGACTCATCATGAAAGGTTTCTATGATGGGTGCACTGCTCAACTGAGGCTCTTGCTGCTCAATTCTGGAGAGATCATCTGCTACCACATTCTAAACTCCAGGCTTGTCCTTGATTTCCAAATCGAATTCCTGGAGGAGAAGGATCCATCTGATCAGTCTGGATTTGGCATCCTTCTTCTGCTGTAATAGGATAGTAGAGTGGTCAGTGAAGATGGTAACTTTCAATCCAAGCAAATAAGATCTGAACTTCTCAAGGGTGAATAACATAGCCAGCAACTCTTTCTCTGTCACCGTATAATTTCTCTGAGCTTCATCTAATATTTTGCTGGCATAATGCATGGCATAGGGCACCTTGTCTTTCCTCTATTCTAACACAACCCCAACTGAAAAGTATGATGCATCCATCATGATCTCAAAGGGAAGAGACCAATCTGTTGTTTGTAGGACTGGAGCTTGAGTGATGAGCTCCTTCAGCTGATTGAACGAGAGGAGAACCTGCTGATCAACATTGAACTCAATCTCCTTGCATAGTAATTCGATCAGAGGTCGTGCAATGCGGTTGAAATCACGGATGAACCTTCTGTAGAATCCCACATGCCCTATGAATGACCTCACATTCTTAACTGTCTCAGGTGGCTCAATATTGGCTATCACATCTACTTTTACCGGGTCGACTTCCATGCCACGTTTGGTAACAACATGAGCCATCACAATCCCTTCTGCGACCATGAAGTGGCTTTTTTCCCATGACAACACTAGATTGACTTCACGGTATTTCTGAAGTACTCTCTTCAGGTGCTTAAGACTAGAATCGAAACTGTCACCATAGACGGAGAAGTCTTCCATAAACACCTTAAGAAAACTGCCTACCATATCGGCGAAGACTGCAAGCATGCATATTTGGAATGTCGCCGGTGCATTGCACAATCCAAAGGGTATTCTCCTAAAAGCATAGGTGTTGAATGGGAAAGTGAAGGTAGTATTCTCTTGGTTTTCAGGGGTGATTGCCACTTGGTTGTACCTGGAGTACCCATCCAGAAAGTAGAAGAACTCCTTGCCAACTAGTCTTTCCAAAACCTGATCAATGAATGGCAAGGGGAAGTGGTCCTTCTTCTCAGTTGGAGCATCTGAAGATGGTTTGGACGACTGGACAACACTGATGGTGCCCACCAGCAGTTCCAACTGCTTGGTGATCTGGTCCAGCTTATCGAGATTCTGCATCCTCTTCTCAATCACAACGAGTTTCTTAAGGTCCTGTGATCGCTTTTCAATGATATCAACCTTCAAGAGATGGCCCCCGATAATTCTAAGGTTGGAGATCTCATCTCTCTCGCCTCACGAGACACTGACATATGGACTTGCTTCTGGAGGATTTGGGGCTGCTTCTAATACACCTTGGATGATGAGAGAGAGGCCTCTCCTTCAGCTATTTCCTAAAAAAATATGCCATACTACATCTTCATCCTTGTTGAAGTGTGATCCCCCATAGGCTGTGTCGATGAACCTTTGATTTTCTACATTAAGTCCCCCAAAGAAGTGTTAGACCAAGCTGGTCCTTGGGATTTCATGATGGGGGCACTTCTCCTGCAGATCTGTGAATCTCTCCTAGGCTTCGTGAATGGATTCGTGGGTGCCCTGAGAGAAGTTGTTAATCTTGGCTTGCATATGGTTGGGTCGACCGAGAGGATAGAATTTGTGCAAGAAGGCAAACTTCAATTCCTCCCAGATGGGGAACACCATCATCTTCACTACGTCTAAGGTAACATTGGGTTAGTGGGTTGTACGACAAATTCATGAAAAATGTTGCAGATGAATGTATGGCTCTTTGTTGGTATTCCCATGGAAAGAAGGAAGAAGAGCAAGGAACAAAAGCTTTATCTCAAAGTGAGAGTGCACCGTTGGTATGAGGATCCACACGGTCATCTGGCTATCTCTAAGGTTGTATGTCTCTTTTAGCAAGGGTATCGGCCTCTCTTGTTCAGGCTCTTTGTCATCTGGGTTATCACGGGTCCACCACCTCCTTGTGGTTTGTCTCCTCCTCCTCCTCCTGCTTGCATGTTCATAACATCATTCAACATATCTTAGAATGCAGTTTATGCTAGGGCTTGCTCTGTCAGCTGTTGCAGGATAGCTTGGATAGATGCCAACAACTGTGTATTCACTTGATTCTGATCATGCATCTCTCCTTGCTCAGGTTGGGGAGGTTGTTGACCCTTTCATCTTCCTTGAGGTGCCATTTAGAGGTCTGAATATGAGGAGATGAATTCTGGATCGGGACCCAGGGCTTGGTTTGGCTTTTATCTGTAAGATGAAAGAATCCCAATCAGATCACTTGAAATCGATTCCCAGCTGCCAAGATGAGTCTGGAATTAAGGTAATCCCAAAGTGTTATGAATGAAAGGATATATATTGTAATCACCTTTCATTCACAACGATGAAAATGGGAGAAGAGTGGTTCTAGTTTATTGGGTGGACAAAAGGAAGGATAGGAAATGAAGAGTCTATAGATCGATTCACAAAGTTCGGATCGGGTTCTTGGGAATCACCTCGAATTATTGACAAGGTCGAGTACATGGAATCGATGTAGGTGTCGATGGGGACCCGACTAAGCCATTCGTGGATCGACTTCGTGAAGCAAGAGGGGGATCAATGCAGGAAGAAAGATACGGTGGTCAACAAGGAATAAAAAGGAGTGTAAAATAGTAGAAGGGCTCGAGCTGAGCGGGGTTCAAGTGGACAAACACATGATGAAATTTATGCAAGTGTGCGGGACTCGATCTTTGAACCTTAATCTAGATCCATACAAGCACAATACGAAATTGGGTTCACCAACTCACGCTATGTGAAGCCGTAAAGGTTCGGCTACTTATTATCTTTTCAGTTTTAGAGTTGTTATTTCAGGTATATCCTATAACAAGTCCTTAGCATGCTAACCATATAGGAGAGAGAGTACTGCCATAAGAGTATCCCGTACTTGTCCTCCTCCTTTGTAACATGTAGTCTGCACTTTTTGAGGTCCTTGTAACCCCTCCTGGATCCCTACTCAGCCAGAGAAAAAGCGAGAGGAAGCCGATAGGTAAAACCAATACTTCAGTTCTCGCTCGGAACGGAATCACCTATGAGCGTGCAAGAACCTACTCGGACGCAAACCGATGAGACAACCACCCCCGTGAAGACATGGCCTAAGCTTAGTACTTCAGACCATATCGGTGTTCCACACAAGGCGGGAATCATCATCGCTGACAGGGCCCTACTCAATACTTCAGAAATCCAGGTTATACACAAGGCAGTTTCAGACTGGTATTTGAGATCTAATCCTTAGTGGGTTGTACCTCGCTCATCGGAGGGGTTTTGATCCCCTCCTGAGGTAACTGAAAACAATGAGGGCTTTATAAACCCAAAACAATGATAGTCCATTACGAATTTTAATTAAGGTCAAAGTTTATTTAGCAGTCCCCTTGTTTTAATTTTTGGGTTTTCACTTTTTTTGGATCTATTTTCATACAAGAACCTAACATTTTTGTAGATTTTTCATTTAAGTCCTAGGTGCTCAAAAGCAGAGGGAGATAGCGAAAAAGTCGTGCAAGTCGATTCAATGATGGAGATATCACCATTGAATCTAATGATGCATGTTGTGTTAGAGGACTTACAATTCTTTCTAGCTCTCTCCATGCGGTATGCAAAATAGAATTTTTAAACCTATCTACATGGTGGTGTGCAATCGATAAGATTGCCCTAAACAATAGCTGCTATTATTCGTGAATAAGCGACACACGGTTTTGAATTCAAATAACTAACATTTATTAATTTGACTAGATCCATAAGTAAGAGACTATAAGAACAAGCATTCTTATTAAGGTGTAGACCTAGTTACCGAGTCAAGCAACCTAAGTCTAGGGGCTCTATGCACACAAAATAAAGTAAAATAATGCAGAAAGCTCAAAACAATGAAAAACAAAATAAAAGAAGGGAAGAAAACGTGGAAAACTATGACAAGGCCTCCATGTGAACAGATACCCGGGAACTGGACCTCGTTGTAGAGAGTAGTCCAAGTTAATTATTACATGTCAAAATTATCTCTCTCTCACCAAAAATTACATAAATGATTTTTTTCTACGCTAAATTCTTCTCTTTGCTTCCTTGGCACCCTATACAGCTGCTCATAGAGAGAAGACCAGTCTCCTCCAAGCTAGGCTGCATCGGTTTTCTAAGAAACCATCCTCATGTGGCGTGCCCTCGCAACAAAGTCACAAAGAAATGTCATTAGCACATGTAATGAAATTTATAAATATTTACAACAATAATCAAAGAATTAATTGAAATAGATCAATGAATCTCTACAGCAATGAATCAATAAATCAAATAAATGACTAAACAAAAATGACTGGTGAAAATAGGCTACACTCATTTCTCCCCGGCAACGGCGCCATCTGATAACACAGAAGGATGTGAGGGTCGCACGGTTTCACAAGGCCAAACCGTGGTCGATGAGTTGACTGCTCAATGATCTATTAATCAGCAGTTAACCCATAATATCAATTAAAGACAATAAATAACACAAGTGAGGTTGAAATTTATTTTCTCTACCGTAAAATGCATATCAAGTAAGCATGT
This sequence comes from Ottelia alismoides, assembly GCA_037367405.1. Classification (NCBI taxonomy): domain Eukaryota; kingdom Viridiplantae; phylum Streptophyta; class Magnoliopsida; order Alismatales; family Hydrocharitaceae; genus Ottelia; species Ottelia alismoides. Next base: position 59,886 of record JAZKJV010005075.1, on the reverse strand, counting down.
AGAGGTCGAACCATAGAGAATAATACATGTAGCCTAAGGTTATTTATGAACAACCAAGTCATTCATCATGTATATACATTTATTGTTTTTTGCGGGTTTTAAATTTTATATATTTTTTATTTTATTTTTGTTTTTATATTTTGTATTTTCTTTTTACATTTTTCAATTTTTATTTCATTTTTTATATTTTAAGCTTAATGCATATATATGTATTAATATAATATAAGATATATATATAAATAGTCAAAATACAGTAAAAATCGTATTTTTTGTTTTTTATAATTTTCTAATTTTTCCATGATTTTCTGGAATTTTTGCTAATTTTTATATATTTTTAAAGTCAAAAATATCCTAAATATAACTAAATACCTGAAATTGACTTGGATGTTAAAAATAGTAAATAGGTCCCAAATGTACCTAAATAAATATGTATACATAAATATTTATATAAATAAAATTATAAAATATAAAGACATATTTTTAGATTTTTATGATTTTTTTAGATTTTTATAACAGATTTGGAGTTTTTTAAATTTTTTGGCTTTTTTTTCATTTTTAATGATTTTTGGTCTATATATAAAATAGGTCAAACTATAATATATATAAGTTTTTTAGACTTTTTAGAGACATTTTTGTATTTTTGGTATTTTATAAGTTAAACAGCATCTCAAAAGGTCCATTTGATTTTTAATATATGATTAAAATGCTCAAAATTGACAAATAAGATAAAGGCGTGAATAAACGTGGCAAGAAGCATCAAATCCTATTTTAATGTATTTTTCGGAGCATAATAGGTATTTTTAATAAATAGATAAAGCATCCAAAAATTCGAGTCCTAGAAAGGCATTTTTGCAAATAATATAAAGATCAGGGTACAAGTGCAAATTTCCTAATGTAATAAAATATTTATTTAATTTTTAAAGATTGTTTTACAATTAAAAAATCCACTACTGTACATATGAAAAACCATCACGTGGGACTATACGTGACACAGCCTTGGAAGGACCGCAATGCAAATATAATAAAGTCTAAGGGTGTTCCAGCAAATTTTACAAAAATATACAAAGTGCACTTAATTTTATTGGATTTATTATAAATACATAAGCAGCAGGGGTGTCCTTGTAATTTCTCCACCTCACATGGGACGACATGTGAGGTGACGTGGACTGGACCCAAATGCAATTTACAGAAATACAGGGGCATATTTGCAACATATCTATTTATTTATAAATGCTAACTTTTATTTATAGGGTTAAATAGTAACTACAAAAAGGCAGGGTTAATATGAAATCTACCCCTTTATTGCGTGATCCGACGGCGTTGGCAATCTCACTTATCCACGTGGCTCGCATCCAACGATCGGTACCGCTTCACCCTTAGACGATCTTGATTAGATCAACTGGGTTGATCCTACGGTGCCGGCATGGCCGCATCCAACGGCTAGGTATCCAACTGGGATGTCGTGCTTGATCCAACGGTAAAGAGTTGAAGACGAAGAACAGGGAAGAAGGTTTGCCTGGGCGAACTTCCTCCAGCAAAATCTCGATCCTCTGGTGGGCTTTATTGCTCCAAGGAGGACAGATAGATTCTCGACGAGGTCCACTATAGGCTAGAGGTCTCAGGATGGGTGGAGGATCACGTAGAAGCCCCACGAGGTCGGGGAAGGTGAGGTGCTCCATGTACCTCCGATGAAGTTCGATTTCGCCTCCAAATGCGTCTTTGGTTCTTAGGACCTGCAAAACTGAACTCACGAGTCGAGGGCAAAGTGCCTCGACCCGGTTAGGTGTGGAATGGGGCGGATAAGGAGGCAGGCAGCGCTCTCCGGCGAACGGTGGATCTTGGAGAGCAGATCTCTAGATCCACTAGGGATCCGGGGGAACGAAGATGTGCGATGTGATCAGAAGGGGTCAAGGAGTGAAATGGAAGTGGATGGAAAAGCGAAGAGTGGATGTGGCTCACGGAGGAGCTCGATGGAGCTCAACTCCAGCGAAGTATGTAGATGATTGATTACGCTAATCTAACAAACTATAGCTTAATCTAAGAATTGAAAATGAAAGCTAAGATCAAATGCAAGTAAAATAAATGATAAGAACACAACTCTTATACCTGGAATGAACCAGGGAGCAGGGTTGCTGGACTTCGCGGTCGTGGGTGCACCCCGTGCTTTTGGAGCTCGACCCGTCGTCGAAGAAGCTCAACCTGTCACAAGGAAATCAACTAGACACAAAACCAGGGCTCCTAGATGCTTAATGGAGACCGAACTTGAATGGAGGGCGGAGGACTTTTATTTATTGAACAAACGCAACACCCTTATTGATCGGCTGCTAGGAAAGAATCAAGCTATGTATGATGGATTTACAGGTTGGGCATCCAGTTAGGATGATTTATCTTGATCGAGGCGTAAGAAATGGGAGAAGGGGATGGAGGAGATGCCCAAGAAAAAGGGGAGAAGATGCGTGGAAAGACAAGCCCGCGTCAAGTCAGCAGCTGGAGGGCAAGTTTACCGGCAGTCAACTTTTGACGGTCGGTGATTGGCCCACGTTGGATGCAAAACGACAAAACAAGGGATTTTATTAAAGAATAATTAATTGAAAATAATAAACGATTTTACTAATTTTCAAGTATAAAATAAAAAATGATTATTATTTTATGTAATAATTTAGTATGATTTTTATTTATTTTTTGATGCATTTTATTACAAGTTAAATTTTAATAGTGTATTTATAGGTATATACAACTATGTTTTGTACATTTTTATTTTGTATATTTTATTTTATTATTTTATTCTTTTATTATATATTTATAACTTATTTTTATGATTATAAATATATTTTTATTATATTTTTCTGATATTACTTAAATAGATATGTATATTTGATAGGTTTATTTATAGGTGTTTTACCTATGTTTTATGTATATCTTTTTGTTTTAATGAATTTTATTGGGTTTTATTTTGGTTTTGTATTTTTAATAAAATATATTTAATATTTACAATATTATAAAAAATATAAAAGAATATGATCCACTTTTATTTATATACATGTATAACATATGTATTTTGTCTATGTTTTTATAGACTTATTTTATTGTACATTTTCTTTTTGGTTTTATTCTAGTTTTAATATGTGCATTTGTTATAAATATTATTTAAAAGTTATAAAAATATAAATTTGTAAAAAAAATAAAAAATGAATAAAATTCAAATATTTTAATCTGTATAATGTACAATGGGGGTCAAAAAACTAACTTTCACACAGTAACACCAAACAAATATAAAACCGCTACCACAAATAACTTGTTAAAATGTTATAAACAATTAGAGGTGATTTTGATTGTTTTAAGTTTTTATTTGAAAGATATGGGTCTGTGAAGTTGGGTTTTGGGCTTTTTTATTTTGTGTATAAAATGAATAGTGTATGTCATTTTTGTACCAACTCAATTTTGTATTTTATTTACATTATTATCTACAATTCATGTACAAAATATCTTTATTTGATAAATAAATAATAAAAAATAAAATAGACGTCGAAAATGCATGAATATTGAATAAAAGAATTGGGTTCTTATTTTATTTTTGGTCCTTATCTCCCCCTACTTTATTCCCTGTCGACCAACTCAATTCTTGCCTTGGTCTCGGGGTTTAGGGTCATAAAATATTTTCAATATTTTTTCTTTTTTCTTTTCTTCTCTTTATTCTATAATTTTAGCATTAAAAATAATATTTTTACACAATAAATGCAATAAATGATGGATGTTATTCTATGCAAATTAATGTTATTTACATGCATTAGCTAGGGTTTTTAAGGCCAAAATGATAGAATAAAGGTAATGAAATGGTGATTCATCATTGACTTAATTCTTTAGCTTCTAGAATACAATGTCCATGAGTCAATTCAATGTGCCTAAATAGAACCCTTCATATCATCTGTAAGATTCTTGAGACTGTGACTTGATTGGAAACCTCACACTTAGCAGTTAGCTCAATAAAATGGACTGGTGAAAGATTTTGGAGTTTAAATCGTGATGATGCAAGGCAGCTTCGTCAAGGGTGGCTCATGAACTATTCTTAGGGATGGTGACATTGGTACTCTAATCCACTTCTTTTGGTAATAATGATATCTAAATACTGGAGATGCATTGAGATGATGCCTTGGATGAAGAATCGTCTACCACCGCAACTTTTTCCAAGACCCCAAAAAGCAAGAATGTAGAAGTTGTATAAAGTCAAAGAAAAATATCTAAAGAATCTGACACCCAAAAATTCCTCAAAAATCCGAGCTTCAGAAAAAGCCCGCTTCTTGGTGAAGAATCGATTACACTGACTGACTTCACAAGAGAATGAAGACTACATTGATCCATTCCCTCTTGTTCTTCCCTTCTTCTAAAATTCTTCCCCATTTGATTGTAAAGATCGAGAATACCTGACCTTAGAAGGAAATATCTATCTTCACGAGGATGAGTTACCAAAAGAGCAGACGCATGATAGTTCATCGATTTTGTTTGGGGAGATCTAAACAATTTCATACACATGGTTCCATCACTTCTAGGTAGCAAGAGTATGCGACTAGGAGGATGGTTCTGACCAAACTGTGAATTGGACTGGATGATAGGAGTATGGAACCTAAGAGTTGTTGTGTTCATTTCCTAACTTCTATGTGGTTCGAGTACATCATTAATCCAAAGGCATTCGTTGTGCTCCAAACTTTGATTTTGTTAAGACAAGTTTAAAAGTCAGAAATTATTCCAAGTTATTCCATTTTCTTTTCTTTATTTTTATTTTTCTGCACTTATTGTATAAGTGTTTGCTAGGGACTAGTAAAGGCAAGTGTAGGGGTTGATGAATCTCTATTTCATTACCTTTATTCTTTCATTTGTCCTTTAAAACCTAGCTAAAAGCATGTAAATACCACTACTTTGCACAAATTAGTATTCATTATTTATTTAATAAATACTATATAAAATATATTGCTAAAAGATAAAATAAAAGAATAAAGAAAAGAAAAAGATTAAAAAGCCAAAGGAATTTTATGACCCTTAACCCTAAGACCTAAGCATCTTGATGATTGGGTCAACAAGGAATAAAGTACGAGGAGATAGGGGCCAAAAATCCATAAAAATCACCATTCTTTTATTCATCATTATGGAATTTGTGGGACATATTTATTTTCTATTTTCTATACTTCAAATAAAGAGACTTTGTACATGAAAGTTGTATATAAAAGTACAAATAAAAATACAAAATTGATTTCATATAAAAATATACAGTGTACCTTTTATATTCTAAACGAAAATCCAAAACCTAAACTTCCGAGACACATATCCCCAAAATAAAAAATCAAAATGTATCAAAATCACCTTTAGGTGTATATAACATTCAATAGGCTATTTAATGAAGTGGTTTCATTTAATTTAGAGTAAATGTTTAAAAGTTAGGTTTTTAGACCTTTATTATATAGTATATATAGATAAAATATTCATTTTATTTATTTTCACTGTTTCTATAATTTTATATTTTTAAAATTTTGTAAATATTATTTATGATATATTCACCTATTTAGAATAGAATAAAGACATAAATAAAACATTTAAGTAAAATAAATATACAAAATACATATTCTTATACATATATATTATATACCCATATTTATTTAATTATACATATTACATCAAAAAATATAATAAAAATATATTTATGTGTATAAAATTAAGGTATAAATATCTAAATTAAGATAATAAAATAATAAAAGCAAAATTACAAAATAAAATTAAAATACCCAAAACATATACCTATAAATAAAACTAAAAATGACTTATAATAAATAAGCTTATAAAAATAAATAAATATCATAATAAATTATTATAGAAAATGATAAATATGTTTTATGTTATAACTTAAAATTAATTAAATCATTTACTATTTATTAATGAATTTAGAAATGATTTTGGGTTTGGTTTTTCCAGGTTCTCCATGTGGACCAACCAAATGGTACTGCTGGTTGACATCGGTTAACCGTCTGACCTGAACCCTAGCCCTTGTCAAACCTCGTTTAACCCATTTTCTCGATTTTTCTGATCTTAAATCTTACACCAATTCAACTCAATCTATTCTTGGCTTTTAATCCTCGATCATTGAGCTTTCACGCCCTGATGATTCATTTGTGGGGAAGTTACTATATCGAGCTCCATCATCCGATGAAGATGACTTGAATGAAATGTCTCCTCCGGGTCTCCATTCATATATGATCCTTGTTCTGCCACTTCTACAGAACCGTAATGCACCTAAGCGAACCTCATTGATAGTGAGCGTCCTTAGGTGGTGTTTGCGATGAGTTTGGTGTAGAATCGAAGCGATTCAGGGTCGACGCCAACTCTTCGCCAGAAGCTTCGACTCTCTGTCGTGCAGGTCTGATCGACCCCCTTTTATTTGGTCCTTTTACTCTTTAGAGTAGCATTAGTTCAGTATCTCCTTTCGTTTCATTTGATCCATTGCATGTAGCATATTTTCCAAATCTTTCGGATGGCAGAACTTCAGCTCCACTACCCCGTTCTGGCTACATCCATCTACTTTTGCCCTAACTTTCACCGTCATCATCTTCCTCTCTGTTTTCCTCTCACCCCATGCATACTCATCCAGTCGGATCTCGCAATGATTCATAGATCAATTTTCCTTCTACAGCCCTTCATCAGATACTTTCATCTTTATGCATTATCCATCCATTTCGATTATTGAAGCCCTCCGTGGCTTCTACTTTTGGTTGCGATACTTTCCCTATAGGTAACAGAGCAAAAATCCCTCTCCCTAGAAGCTTTCAAAGCAGGAGGAGCTCTAAATGTTGTGCTTCATCAGACCACCACCGACGGAGCTTCAACCATTTTGAGGAGGCCTTCAACTACGGGTTTCTTCCAGAAGCATTTTGAGCCACTCAGCGAAGGTGGAGAAGACCATAGTTGCCCTGGAGAGCAGATTGAAGTTCAGCACACCATTGTTCTTCGTGTGTTCGTCCACGCCAGTTCTCAGCTGTCCGATTCAGCCCGAGCTCCAGGTCCTTTAGTATCCATCCGATCTTCATCGGCTCCAGTCATTCGATGTAGTGTCAGATCCAATCACAACCATCGGAGCGCGAAGGGGTATGCACTGTCTAATGTCCACCATGTGGATAAGTGGCCGCTTCCTAGCCGCCCGCTTGCATGTAGATGAAGGGTATACTGTATATTTTCCACATGCACTTTTTGTATTTAATAGTTAGTCCTTAAACTTCCCTTCGTCATTTAAATTTTTTTGGAAAAATTGCAAGGAACCCCTATCTTTTTTGCTATTTGCTTTTGGGTCCATGTCAGGTGACCTCATGTGTTGTCTCACGTGAGGTGGCCATTTTGCAAGGAACCCTTTGTGGGTTTTTGTATTTTTGTTTATTTCACGAACTTTTAGTATTAGTTGAAAATTCTTGGGTAAATTTCATTTTATTCCATGCCTTTAGTTTTATTTGCATTTATGTCTCTACTAGTACATTAATGTTTATGTGTTATTTCTATTTATTAAATATATAATCCATGCTTCAAAAATTCTCAAAAAATATGGTTCAGTTCTTCCTTGCTTATAGATTTAAGCTATATTTTACATTATGATTTGAGGAGTTTTTAATATTTTTAAAAATCAAAAGAGCACGTATTTGTTCCTGATTGACTTATAAAATAAAAAATAGAAAACTATTATTAAAAATTCCAAAAAATTATTTTTTTATTTTGATATTTTCTAAATTAAAACTAAAAACCACTAAAAATAGAAAATTCATAAAAATTAAGAAGTTCCAAAATTCTTTATAAGAAATTCTCGAAAATTCCAAAAATATCATTTTCAATTTTCTAAATTTATTTTTAATATATAGTATTAACTAAAATAGTTTTGGAAAGTTTTGGGTTATTTCTTATTTTCAAGTTCCAAACAATTTAATATATTTCTTCAATCCTTATTTTAGGATGCCTTTTTACTTTAAAAACACCAAAAAATTACAAAAAATTCATCAAAAACCATAAACTTAGTAAAAAATTATATTAAACCAAAAAAGATTTTATTTTCTTTAATTTGGTTAATTGTAGTAGTATTTATAAGTATATTTCCTTATATTGCATATATAGTCCTATATATTCTTAATTATGTAGTTAAAAGAAAAAGAAAACTACAAATCAGAAAATATAAAAATATAAAGAAAAAATAATATAAAATATAAAATATAAAATACAAAACTAAAAATATATAAAAACCCACAAAAATCATAAATTGGTTAAATGTTTGAAAAGGTAAATTCTTGTGATTCATTTCTTGATCTCATTCACTCTACACCCTTCTCTCTTGTGTTCGACGACTACATATTTGTCATTGTACATCTTTAGTAGGATATAATAAATTTTAGTCCAATCCGATTAGTTGCTTACTCATTGTGTTGATATCAAATAAACCCTTATGTAAGAAATACTCAGCTGCTTGTGAACCATCGGGTACAGTTTACTTCAATGTTTGTTTAATTACTCTTTGACCTGGAAATGCAATGTAGGCATTAGGTTCAATAATAATGACATCTCCCAACATACCAAAACATGTTGTCACCCCTCCCTTTGTAGGAGAAGTCAGGATTGATACATAAAAGAATTTGTGAATTCATTGAGAATTATATGAAGCATGACATATTTGAGCCATTTTCATCAAGCTCAAACTTCCTTCTTGCATGCGTGCTCCACCAGAGGCACACATAATAATAAGAGGTAGAGATCGATTGGTAGCATATTCGATCAAATGGTGATTTTCTCGCCTACTACGGATCCCATACTACCCCCATAAACTGAAAGTCCATAACCCCAATTGCTATGGTAATACCATTCATTGACCGTTTGAACAACTTCAGTTAGACTTGTCTTTCTTTGAGCAAAATTGAGACGATCCTTATAGGGTTCCTCCTCTGAATGTATTAATTGTTGTTTGACCTCAAGGTTTGTTAGTGGTTGCCTCAGTGACAACATATCTTCGCTTCCCCGAGGACATCATTTTAGACCCTTGCAAAATCCAAGTCAACATCACCTCATTTACCCGAGCTTGGGATCGGTCATGGTTGAGTTGATACGATCAATGTATTGTAAGTAAAAAATTCAGATCATTATATTGCTTATTCATTATTGATATCAAGTTCGTAGTACTATCATATAGTAGTTCAATATTTGACCTTGTTTGATGCACCTAGAGTTTAATGAGGTAGTTCATTTATTAATATCAATGTTTTATTGATCTGATTGATTGATAGATCTGCACTAGTTAATCTAGGCCCATTCTTTAATGAAATCGATTGGTAAATTGAGTTAGTATTGAGCATATGCTTATCTCTAAAGGGCTTAATTTATAGTGATTGGATTTCATTACTATCACTTTAATTCAGGATCATTTTTGTTTTAATTGTGCATGTGTTTACATCTTGTAGTACCATGTTTCATTCTATTTTATTTTGTATTATTAATCCTGAATATAAAAATCATAAGACTGAGCATGCATTCATTTTTGTTTTGTGTATTGACCTAGATAACACTTTGATTAACTTAGCCTAGATACTTAGACTCTAATTAGATAAATTAATAGATTGTGTCCTTGTATTGTTCTTGTACTTATCCGTGTTAATTTAGCCTCAATCTTTTCACAAGGATACTTTTATTGAGGTTCCGATTAGTTGTTAATCAATCATATTATAACATGAGCATATTAATATAACCGATTAGTGCTCATTACCCCCCCTCATTTGTCATCGAATTCAAGTACAAATTATGATAGATGATATTCACAATTATACGATGGAATTTCTACACCATGATCATATAAAATTTGCCAATTATACTATGATCCATGTATTCTTCATATTTAATCCACCGCAACTATAAACCTACCTAACAATTACACTAAGATCCGAATGCTTAACTCCCATCCAATTGACCGCTAAACACAAAAGATTCCATCCAAAATATATCATATCTTCCCATCTTATTTGATTAATTTATAAACCACGCCATTCTTTTTCATATCCTCCCCACCCTTCACCTATCCAACATCGGTCCGAGCCACATCCTCATCTCATCTAAGGCCCCCGCATGCCCTCTCGTCTCCCATGAGCACATCATCCTCCACCTCGCAACCCTTCAAACACGGTAACCTGTAATCTCCTCTCCTTGTACTCTAAGAATCTCGATGTATTCCATCAAATCCCTCGATGTATCCCACCACATCTCCCACAAAAACTTGTTCTCTTACACTGCCCTCCTCATTGCATTCTCCTACCATGACCTCTCCCTCTGCCCCCACCTCTTTTCGCACCTTGATTTTTGCCCCCAACCACAACTTCTATGTTGATGCATCCATCTCTTACATTCTCAAAGTCCCTCTTCGGCTCTGTGACCTCATTACATGAGATCCACATGTACATTGCGTGGAGCTTCCTCGTTGGTGGATGTCTATGTTTGCAATAGGTTGGTGTTGATCTTCTCGAGGTTTGACGAGTTCGGTTATTCATGGAAGGTATTTTGATGATTTCCTCTCAAAGAGGTCATCTCCTAGAATTCCATCCTCTCCGGGTTATCCCAAATTATACTCTTCCGTAAGTTCTATGGGAAGATAATAAACATCGATCTACCTAATAATGTAACATTTGCATCCATTGCATGCCTGTTTGGATTAAGGCAGTTGGACTTTGGTGTATAGATCTACAATTTATTTGTCTCGATGTCCTCTTCTATCGTCATGACATATCTCTAGCAGTTGTTGCAGATCGACATCATTAGCAAATTAGTGGCATGGCGAGGAAGATGTAGAAGGAAGTGATGAGAAGGAAAGGGAGATGGAGGAAAATTTACACTTTTGGATTTCCCATGTTATTTGGTTAACTGAAGTTTAACTCAAGATATTAACTCAAGCAGAGTAACATTGTAGAGTCCATGGAAGAAATGTAAAGAATGCAAAGGTTGTTGCATAATTAATAAAGTTTATATGAATCGTAGCGTAAAAGTTCATTTTGTATTTATCGAAGAGAATATAGTGATGGATTCCAAAATATGTGTCACTGTAGACTTACTCTATTGTTGTAATTCATCCTTTCTTTTAGGGGCATAAGATTTATTGGGAAAAGAATATATGGCATACCATGTCGATTGAGAATCCCTTACTTATTGCCCTCCAATCCTCCTAATTGTACCATGTGAGCCAAGTGAGTGTTTTCCCCAGGATAGGTATGTTGGGATCATCTTAAGATTATATCACAATGCACACCATGTTGGGTCCTAACTCAACACTAAGGGATACATTTGTGCACATGAATCCCAATGACCATATAATAATGTAAAGTAAAGAAAGAACATGAAATAAAATACATTTATAAAAATGTCCAAATCCACAAGTAAAAAGTTGCAACTATGGTTTCATAAACAACACAAACAAAAAGTAATTATATTCATACATCGATTAAAGCAATCGAGGAATCATATTATAACTATAAAAATAAGTTTAAAATTAATCAAACTCACTTTAACATTCTTGTAAAGTTGGGTCAAACCCTAACTGTGACATGGTGTGCAACTCATGGTTTATAGGATCTAAGTCCCGACCATGGCCAGGGTCACGACCTCGATCTCCTTCAGAATTGTAAAGATCACCACATTTGGATACGGTGAGAAAAGAAACACTCCATGTAGCTTGAATAAGACTTGTGTGTCCAAGAGAAGTCTTGAGTTGTTGCGGACAGTCATAAATCACTTTGATGGAATGACCATTATTAGATATGAGGAACTTATCTTTCACTATCTGACGACTAGAATGTACTTGGACTAAAAACCGATAAACTTGACACTCAAAATGCTCTACTATTTGTTTGTCACATCATGCAAGCTGAAAAATAAGGAGTTCCTCATTTAGGCCACTGATTTGCTGACAGTAGTACTTCGATAGTGAGGAATCTCCTTGAGGAGCAAATGAAATGAGAAAGTACATACCTATGAGACGATATTTGTGAAGGATATGGAGAAATCCTCAAGCGCATCACGGAAGCGTGATCGTCGTATCGAATACGACGAAGAACGACTAGTCGTACTAGTTGTTCGGAGCAGCGGAATTTTAAAAATTTTTTAAACCGATGAAACCACATGATCCGAGAACCATTCTCAAATCGTTTCATCTATAACCACATCAAGTATAATGCAATACCTCTTGAAGCGTGGTTGATCGAGTCTCTACGAAAAGAGACCTCCTGTCTCAAGTCCGATCGTCAGAGTAACGGCTTGCGAGAGCGGAGATGAGTCGCGGTGTCCTCGCAATCCAAGATGATCCAAGCGCGGTTGCTCTTGATCTCGTCGCACGAGATCAAACATCTCCTTCGTGAGTGAAGCACTCCAAGAAGACAAAGAACCGCAGAGAGTCGAAGCGGCAGCACGATGGCGCGGGCGACGACGTTTCTCTCCACCAAGGTGGACGGCCACCAAGAAGAGAAGGAGAGAGGGCTGTCGTGTATATGAGAAAGAGAGAGAGAGTTTTGCTACAATAGCATGTGTAAAGAGAGAGCCAAGTATGCCTCTCTATTTATAGGGTTTTGGGATCCATGGATCTCAATCCATGGGACACATAGAATCAATGGATGAGATTGATTTATGTTCATCCAATGGCTAAGATTGTTGTTGTCAAAAGCAACAAATTTAGGTCAAAATATATTTGATAAAATCAAATATAATTCATTCATAAATTAACCCAACAAATAAGGAGAGAAGACACATGGAGATTTCATCTCCATGTGCCTTCCATGTGGGCGCACACCCACTCCAATTAGGAGTGGTGTGCCGTCCACCATGGATTGCATGGAGATTTCAATCTCCATGAGATTGCAAATCTCCATGTAATCTCTCTTATTTATTTGCAACAAAATAATTTGGGTTTTATTTCTCAAAAAATAATTCATAATTATCTTTGAGAAAATTGCAATCTAGCCATGGAATAATTGTGAATCATATTCACAACCCAAAACAACATGTAATTCATATTGTTAATTAATCACACAATGTGTATCCAATACACATCATAATTAATCAACACATATAAATTATAATTAACTCTCTCTAATACATTATAAATCACATTTATAATATATCATGAATAATTGGATATCTCTATCCACATTATTCTTATCCAAACTAATTAAATCACATTTAATCATATTGGATAATTTCTCATACATCATGATAATTAAAACACTTTTAATTATCAAATTCTCTTTGCTTAGATCTTATGGAATTGTTCTTAAACCATTTAAGAACAATGCTATTTCTCCTCAGATACTTGGAGATAAGGACAGGGTGATTTTATTGTTCCACGTATAGTGACTTGGATGTTGAGATCATATCTCAACTCCAGATCCTATGGACCTCCCACTGATGCTTGATCAAATCAAGACCGTAGACTTAATCTTCTCATTGTATCTGAATCTTATTCAGATCAATGTCCAGTTCATGGACTAAGATCAGGTCACTTCTCTAATGAGAGGAGTCACTAAAATCCAATCCTGTTTCATCACTCCCTCGGAATGGAAGCGTCATGGTTATACAATCGTATATGATCAAATCACCCTTCAGGTATTCCTAATACCTGCACATCCTACATACTGGAAGACTCATGATCATCCTGAAGATAAAGATCACTTTTACACTGTCATCTTCAGGGTTAGATCATTAAGTTTCTCAATCTTGGTCATCGGGATTTGGTATAGATCATATGCTTTCACAAAGCATATATCTTACCTTCAAATTCATGTCATGCTTCCAAAGCACGACGACCATGCATGGAATTTGTTCAGTCCCAATACCTCACGAGTGAGCTCATGTCTCCCGGTTCACAAGTGAACCTGTATGATCCCTTTGAGAGATCGCATTACTCATATGTCCTTACATGCACACCAGCTCGCCGGTATATAGACCTTGATTAGGTCATCAACCTATTGGTCTGCCAAATGTACATACTCAAACATATAGCAATACATCTGTCTCTAGTCAGAGGATGCATGCCTATGTTGTGACAGTATTCAACGTAGGTCTTTGGTTATCTCGATCTCGTCAAGTCAACCCATTGACTTAACTAACCTGACACCTCTGAATCACTATTCCCATGCAGAGGACCTGCATCAGGAGGTCAGTCAGATATCAGTCATATGAGATAGGATTGCCATCTCCCACTCAGACTGGAGATCATCACTTAATGATCATTTGATGATGCTTGATGAGTCCTCTATCTAACTCCTTAGATATTCATCCAAGCATCAGCCTCTATGATTCATCCAATGAATCAACAGCTGTATGATCATCAAGTTGGCCATGGTACATAACCCTTATTGTACAGAGGGACCCTATAGTGCATTCATTCATTAATCTCAGAAAGGGGAGTGAAAAATAAACAATAACTTTTATTGATAATTTATTCATTACAATAACATTTATTGTAGAAATGGTTCGCCCGGGGCTCACATTGCTAACAATCTCCCACTAGCCCTCAGAACCATTCAGGTACAATCTTTAAACCCATACTCATTACATGCTGGTCAAAAACCTTCTGTGTCAGAGGTTTGGTAAGAGGATCAGCAACGTTGTCGGCAGAGGCCACCTTGGTGATGATGATGTCACCACGCTTTTGTATCTCCCGAATGATGTGGTATTTCCTTTCCACGTGCTTGCTCTTTTGATGCCATCTGGGTTCCTTTGCCTGGGCAATGGCTCCCGTGTTATCACAGAGTAACGGGATGGGAGTATCAGAGGAAACTACGCCAAGCTCCAGCACGAACTTGCGCAACCACACCGCCTCCTTTGCAGCATCTGATGCGGCAATGTATTCGGCTTCCGTTGTTGAATCTGCAGTAGTGTCCTTCTTCTTGCTTCTCCAGCTCACAGCACCACCATTCAACAAGAACACGAACCCCGATGTCGATTTTCGATCATCTACATCCGATTGGAAGTCAGAATCTGTATATCCCAAGACTTGGAGATCACCATCTCCATAGACCAAGATGTAATCTTGCGTCCGTCTTAGATATTTGAATATGTTCTTTACTGCATTCCAGTGTTGTTCTCCATAGCAGGATTGGTAACGACTTACCACTCCCACTGCATGGCAGATATCTGGCCTAGTGCACATCATGGCATACATTAAGCTTCCTACGGCTGATGCATAAGGACATCCAGCCATGGCCTTCTTTTCCTCAACAGTTTGAGGAGCCATTCCTTTAGACAGGTGGATACCATGTCTTAAGGGTAGGAATCCTTTCTTAGAACTATCCATACGGAATCGTTCAAGAATCTTCTTAATGTATCCATGTTGTGACAATCCCAAAATCCTCTTTTCTCGGTTTCTGAACAGCTTCAGGCCTAAGATGTAAGAGGCTTCTCCAAGATCTTTCATCTCAAAGGTATGGGACAGCCAAATCTTTACACTGGTCATCATCCCTGTATCATTCCCAATGATAAGGATGTCATCTACATAAAGCATGATGAACACAACGGCGCTCCCACTAAGCTTCTTGTATACACAAGGTTCATCAGGATTCTGCACAAAATCATAACTCTTTATGGTTTCGTCAAATCTGATGTTCCAACTACGAGAAGCTTGCTTGAGCCCATAGATGGATTTCTTCAGCTTGCATACTTTACCATCCTCAGTCATGAAGCCTTGGGGCTGCTCCATGTAGATATCCTCCTCGAGGTATCCATTGAGGAAAGCCGTCTTGACGTCCATCTGCCAGATGTCGTAGTCAAGATATGCAGCTATAGCTAGCAATGCCCGGATGGATTTAAGCATAGCCACAGGAGAGAATGTCTCATCGTAGTCGATGCCTTCTCTCTGTGTGTAGCCCTTGGCTACGAGCCGTGCCTTGAAAGTCTCTACTTTCCCATCAGGTCCCCTTTTTCTCTTGAAGATCCATTTACACCCAATGGGTTTTACCCCTTTAGGTGGATCCTCTAGGGTCCATACACCATTTTTATGCATGGAGTCAATTTCTGACTTCATTGCTAGCATCCATCTATCCATGTCTTGATCCGCGAGTGCTTCATCAAATGAAGTAGGATCAATGTCAGTTTCACCTGACACATGGAATCCATACCTTTCAGGTGGTGCAACCACCCTCGAACTCCTTCGAAGAGGTATGGGTGTTTCATCTTTATTTACATCTTCAGTTTCTGGTCTGGGGAGCTCAGAATCCTCTTGGGATTCAATGAGCTCCTCTACTTCACTTTTATCTTGACCTTTAAGGAAATCATCCTCCAGAAACTTTACATCTCTAGAGACAAAAACCTTTTGGGTCTCAGGGTCATAAAGCTGGTATCCAATACCATCTTTAACATACCCAATGAAGTAACACTCACGAGTGCGAGATTCCAGCTTACTTGCGTCCACGTTCTTCGCATGGACCAAGCAACCCCAAACCCTTAAGTGATTGACACTAGGTTTGGTTCCATACCATAGCTCATGAGGAGTCTTAGGTACAGATTTGCTAGGAATCTTATTCAGGATATATATTGCAGTCTCTACTGCATATCCCCAGAAACTAAGAGGTAAATGTGCTTTGCTCATCATTGAACGGACCATGTCCATGATGGTCCTGTTGCGTCTTTCAGCAACACCATTAAGTTGGGGAGTTCCAGGAGGAGTGAGATTTGAAACAATTCCATTCTCCTTAAGGTATTCCTTGAATTCATCTGATAGGTACTCGCCACCTCGATCAGATCGAATTCGTTTAATCTTCCTATCGGTTTGGTTCTCAACCAAAGCCTTGAATTCTTTGAACTTTTCAAAGGTTTCAGACTTGTGACGTAATAGGAAGATAAACCCGTATCGCGAATGGTCATCGATAAACGTCAAATAATATCGGTATCCATTTCGAGTCGCGGTACTGAAGGGACCACATACATCGGTATGTATTAGGTCAATAATACCTTCGCATCTTGTAACCTTGTTACGGAAAGGCATCCTAGTCATTTTACCTCGATTGCAATGTTCGCAGGTAGGCAAAGATTGGACCTGCAGGAAATCTAAAGGTCCATCCTTTATCAATCTGTTGATCCTATCAACAGACAAATGACCAAGCCTTTGATGCCAAATCATATTTGAATGATTTTTATTCTCCCTGGATCTCTTAGGGTTTTTATTAGTGGTTGTAACATTCATGACATTCTCATTAATGCACAATTCATAGAGTCCTCCAGAAGTTAAAACACCTTCTGCAATATATTTATCATAATGATTAATGACTAATTTATTACAGAACAGGAACGAATATCCACTTCTAACTAGCTTAGATACAGATATCAGATTCCTTCTAACTTCAGGTACATAAAGACACTCTTTAAGTACTAGGACTCTTCCACTAGATAATGATAGTCTGCATGTCCCGACGGCGACTGCTGCAACACTTGCATCAGATCCCATCTGGATGACTATCTCCCCTTCCTCAAGACTTCTAGTTTCCTGAAACAAATGCAACAAATTGCATACATGAACAGAAGCACCAGAATCTACAACCCAACTTCCTTCTCGTCCGACGAGAAAGCTAGTTTCAATGATGAAAGTAGATTTTATACCTGCTGGAGCTTTACCTTTGTCTGAGGACTTCAGGTAATCTGGGAAGTTACGCTTCCAGTGCCCCGGCTTCTTGCAGTGGTGACAGACGTCGGTTTTCTTCGACGCCATGAGAGTGGATGCATTGGAAGAAGAGGCAACACTTTGTCCCTTCTTCTTTCTCTTTTGGGCCGGGCCCTTCCGAGAACCATGCTTCCGACCGCGCTTCCCTTTGACCTGTGCAACCATTGCACTGTCACTGGGACCATCCTTCTTCATTACGTCCTCTGCGGACTTCAATGAAGCAAGGAGAGCAGCATTTGTCAATTCCAACTTGTTCATGTGGAATGACACTACAAAGTTATTAAAAGACTTGGGCAATGACAGCAGAATGAAGTCAGCTTGCATGTCTGCATCCATCGTTGCCCCAAGAGTCTCCAGCTCCGACAAGTACCCAAACATTTTGAGTACATGTTCACGGACCGAAGTCCCTTCCTGCATTCTACAACGAATGAGGTCTTTCATAACATTGTACCGCTGAGTGCGGTTAATGTCACCAAACATATCTTTAAGATTCTGCATTATTTCCTAATAGGTATTCATCTCCACATGTTGCTTCTGCAGAACATTGGAGAGAGAACCTAGGATATAGCATCTAGCCAAGACATGATCTTCATCATACTTGTCATTAAATGCTTTTTCTTCCTTGGACTTAGGGTTCTCAAGCTTGTCCTCGGATAGCACATAACTAATGCGCTCAGCAGAGAGAACAAGCTCCAAATTTCGGATCCAATCCGAGTAATTTGGGCCGGTCAATTGGTTGACCTCAAGAAGCCTACTAAGTGGGTTCAAAGACTTCATTTTCTGAAATTAAGAATGCACTATATTAGAATATAAAAATTATATATTCAAATTTATAATATTTGATTAAGGCATTTTAAATCAAATTGTTCTTGCTATGTCAACCTTGAAAGTTTATTCCCTTATTCACTTTCAAAGTAAGAGATATACTTACCAATATATCTCAAGCAAGAACTGGGATCTCCTCCTTATCTTTGTCATATCCCAATAATATGAGAACCTATGACTCCAATAAAGAGAAGCGGGAACACATTCCGCATTGCAAGTCCAACTTGCATTTCCCAATTCGGTCTTTAATACCCGGGCCCACCACCCCTAAGGCGATGTTGACCCGTTATTAATTGAACCAACCGTCAACAGGAATACAACTCGCTATGCGCAATCCAATATCGCCCCAATAATATGAGGACCCGATATTGGGGTCACTACGCATACGTCCTTACTCTTTCGAGAAGCGACGAGCCCGATCCAAACGGATCGTATGCAGGAGCTGTCACTTCGTACAGGCGTCTCCTTCATACGATGTCTGGCGACGGAACTCTTCGCCTTGACGGGAGACCATGGATGTCACTTATGTGATCCTCCATATCATATTCAAATTTTAATTAATTATTATGAATCACATTCACATAATTAATTCTTCCAAAGGAATTAATAACTCTAATCATATTAGAGTATTTCAATTGGATATAATCAATTTAATCATTAAATTAATTATCAATCCAATTCAATCAATCAAACTTGATTATTTTACTTGAATACATATATGGTAATATCTCAAAATACGTATTAATTCGAATTTTAATAATTAGAAAAAAATACATCTTAATCCCTCGGACATTATCCCGGCCCTACCCCGCTGTCATGGCCAGTACCGACGAGAGTGGGACGGACCACATACGTTGCAACCCGCAACCCCAATGCTCTCCGACTAGGCACCACATCCGCCTCGGGAAAGGATAATGCCAAATTGATTAATTTGTACTTGAGATGATCATCGGTTTTTCAACCGAAATTGTACCATATAGTAATAATCAAAACATTTTTGATTATAAGGAAATTTGCTAGACAAATTCCCAAACCCTATTCAAGCATCAAGTTTGAAGATTGTTGTTTCCAATTTATGATTTAGATCACATCTTAATCAATTAATTGGTTGGGGCCATGTCAATTAGGCAAATAATCATGTCTCAATATTTCAAAAATATTATTCAAGATTATTTCACGAAATTAACAATTAATTTCACTAATTGACAATCACTTGGTTCTAGATTAGGAATGCAATTTCAGTAATGACCCCTATTCACTAAAATTGGCATATCTCAATCAATTTAAATCCAAATTAAGCAAACTCAATTTTCATAGATTGCTAACTTGATTTACAACAGAACCTAAGTGGATTTGCACGCATTTCGAGGCATATGATAACAGTAATTAACTCTTTAATCATGTTAAAATCTATTGTTCCCGCAACAGTGCATACATGTCCATTAAAACAACCATAATTAGAGCATACGAAATCCGATTTACGCAAACTCAGTTCCTATGGTTTCCTTATTTAATGGGGAACAAAATCCAAGTATTAAATTCGTGTTTAAACAATTTAAACAGTACCAAATTTATTTACTAAACAGATCTGCGAAATCAAATGCGATGAAAACTTTCGCGACCTAAACGAACCCAAGTCGTCCTCGGTTTTTCGAATCATATTTGAAACCGTCGACCTAAGGCTCTGATACCACTTGAAGGATATGTAGAAATCCTCAAGCGCATCACGGAAGCGTGATCGTCGTATCGAATACGACGAAGAACGACTAGTCGTACTAGTTGTTCGGAGCAGCGGAATTTAAAAAAATTTTTAAACCGATGAAACCACATGATCCGAGAACCATTCTCAAATCGTTTCATCTATAACCACATCAAGTATAATGCAATACCTCTTGAAGCGTGGTTGATCGAGTCTCTACGAAAAGAGACCTCCTGTCTCAAGTCCGATCGTCGGAGTAACGGCTTGCGAGCGCGGAGATGAGTCGCGGTGTCCTCGCAATCCAAGATGATCCAAGCGCGGTTGCTCTTGATCTCGTCGCACGAGATCAAACATCTCCTTCGTGAGTGAAGCACTCCAAGAGGACAAAGAACCGCAGAGAGTCGAAGCGGCAGCACGATGGTGCGGGCGACGACGTTTCTCTCCACCAAGGTGGACGGCCACCAAGAAGAGAAGGAGAGAGGGCTGTCGTGTATATGAGAAAGGGAGAGAGAGAGTTTTGCTACAATAGCATGTGTAAAGAGAGAGCCAAGTATGCCTCTCTATTTATAGGGTTTTGGGATCCATGGATCTCAATCCATGGGACACATAGAATCAATGGATGAGATTGATTTATGTTCATCCAATGGCTAAGATTGTTGTTGTCAAAAGCAACAAATTTAGGTCAAAATATATTTGATAAAATCAAATATAATTCATTCCTAAATTAACCCAACAAATAAGGAGAGAAGACACATGGAGATTTCATCTCCATGTGCCTTCCATGTGGGCGCACACCCACTCCAATTAGGAGTGGTGTGCCGTCCACCATGGATTGCATGGAGATTTCAATCTCCATGAGATTGCAAATCTCCATGTAATCTCTCTTATTTATTTGCAACAAAATAATTTGGGTTTTATTTCTCAAAAAATAATTCATAATTATCTTTGAGAAAATTGCAATCTAGCCATGGAATAATTGTGAATCATATTCACAACCCAAAACAACATGTAATTCATATTGTTAATTAATCACACAATGTGTATCCAATACACATCATAATTAATCAACACATATAAATTATAATTAACTCTCTCTAATACATTATAAATCACATTTATAATATATCATGAATAATTGGATATCTCTATCCACATTATTCTTATCCAAACTAATTAAATCACATTTAATCATATTGGATAATTTCTCATACATCATGATAATTAAAACACTTTTAATTATCAAATTCTCTTTGCTTAGATCTTATGGAATTGTTCTTAAACCATTTAAGAACAATGCTATTTCTCCTCAGATACTTGGAGATAAGGACAGGGCGATTGTATTGTTCCACGTATAGTGACTTGGATGTTGAGATCATATCTCAACTCCAGATCCTATGGACCTCCCACTGATGCTTGATCAAATCAAGACCGTAGACTTAATCTTCTCATTGCATCTGAATCTTATTCAGATCAATGTCCAGTTCATGGACTAAGATCAGGTCACTTCTCTAATGAGAGGAGTCACTAAAATCCAATCCTGTTTCATCACTCCCTCGGAATGGAAGCGTCATGGTTATACAATCGTATATGATCAAATCACCCTTCAGGTATTCCTAATACCTGCACATCCTACATACTGGAAGACTCATGATCATCCTGAAGATAAAGATCACTTTTACACTGTCATCTTCAGGGTTAGATCATTAAGTTTCTCAATCTTGGTCATCGGGATTTGGTGTAGATCATATGCTTTCACAAAGCATATCTCTTACCTTCAAATTCATGTCATGCTTCCAAAGCACGACGACCATGCATGGAATTTGTTCAGTCCCAATACCTCATGAGTGAGCTCATGTCTCCCGGTTCACAAGTGAACCTGTATGATCCCTTTGAGAGATCGCATTACTCATATGTCCTTACATGCACACCAGCTCGCCGGTATATAGACCTTGATTAGGTCATCAACCTATTGGTCTGCCAAATGTACATACTCAAACATATAGCAATACATCTGTCTCTAGTCAGAGGATGCATGCCTATGTTGTGACAGTATTCAACGTAGGTCTTTGGTTATCTCGATCTCGTCAAGTCAACCCATTGACTTAACTAACCTGACACCTCTGAATCACTATTCCCATGCAGAGGACCTGCATCAAGAGGTCAGTCAGATATCAGTCATATGAGATAGGATTGCCATCTCCCACTCAGACTGGAGATCATCACTTAATGATCATTTGATGATGCTTGATGAGTCCTCTATCTAACTCCTTAGATATTCATCCAAGCATCAGCCTCTATGATTCATCCAATGAATCAACAGCTGTATGATCATCAAGTTGGCCATGGTACATAACCCTTATTGTACAGAGGGACCCTATAGTGCATTCATTCATTAATCTCAGAAAGGGGAGTGAAAAATAAACAATAACTTTTATTGATAATTTATTCATTACAATAACATTTATTGTAGAAATGGTTCGCCCGGGGCTCACATTGCTAACAATTTGATCATCTGTTGAAAATATGTTTGCGCTAGTTCATCTGACAGATCTGTGATTTTCATTTTATACATGAGATTGGTCATGATGCAAAGCTCGACATTGTTAGTCATCCATGTTAGGACTTGGTAGATGTCGTTCAGTTTGGAATCATATTCCTTTTATGTATCTTTAAGTAGTTCATTCTTCAAAATGTAGATCTTCCTCTGATCATCAATGAACAGCTTGAAGGCATGGTACCCCGAGTTTATAGTTTGTATGAACCCTTTAGTTTACTAGAAGCCTCATAAACCACCATGGAAGAGTTAGATATAAGGGATTTCACCTCGGTTTAAGTCATGTCCGTTGCAGCTAGAGAGAAAAGATTCTAAAGTAACTACTCAAGTATTAGGAGGAACTCATGGTGACGAAAATGCCGACGATAGTAGCAAGAAAGTAGCTAAACCGTACACACGTCAAGGGGTGACAATGCATACATCGAGGATCAATGAAATTAGAAGTGGTGGTGTTAAGTAGCATCACTAGTGGGACTATCATTGGGAGGCATCTATGTTGAGGTTCCTAGGGGCGACGACATTAGAGTTGATGGGACAACCACACACAAGCAACATGCACGCTGAGGGGCGACAATGCTAGGTCTGTGCTAGGGGTAGCATCATTGGATAGGCAACAATGACAAGGCTAGGACTCATCGCTCCAATACCTAGCAGAGAAAATTAGAGAACCAATGGAATGAGTTTTATTCGAAGATTAGAGTTTATTATATATCATGAAAGCCTAAAGACGTATAGATGGAATTACATGATAATCCTCAATGAGAGTTCTAAACATATAACTTTTACAAATAGAAATAGCTAGAATATAAATAAAACTAATACGGAGTCACCTAATGATGTAAACAATTATTGCATAAGAATTTTACGTGATAACCCTGTGGTGCGAGACTCCTCAATGAGGAGAAAATATATCATCTTAAACCATCCCGCTATGTCATTAGGTATACATGATTTTTCTACGAGATATGGTGACATGATGACAATACTAGTACAAGACTTATATTTAGACATCTATTTTAGAAAACTATTATTATTTCTATGTTATTTATTGATTAAAGAATATTGAAAAACTTAATTTTCAAAGAAAAATGATTTTTCTAACCATTTTTTTCATTCCTAAAAAAATCAACATATATTGATGATATTTCCCGATATTTTCCTTTTCGAGCTTTTGACAAAATGACACCTATATCGATATTTAAGGAAATAATCCAAAAGCATGTCCATTAACAAAACCCCAGGTATTGGTATAGTGTTATGCCTTGCTATCCATCTGATATTTTTTATCGTCTAAAAGTCCCAAATTATTTAGACCGTGTGTAATATTATTCATGTGCATTATTTGGATCATCCATGAACCAAATCTCATCCATTAATTCCATATCATTGCACATACTTCTGCTTCAAAACTTCTATGGAAATTTCTATGTTAGCACAAATCGCTTATCTCAATTAAGTTGATATGCTGTTGACTATAGAATGTGTTTACAAGCTAAACAAGTGATGCCAAGGGATCCGTTATCCCCAACCCTAGAAAATAAGGCGAAGGAGTCCAAATCCAAATCTAGCACCTCACCTGCTTACACAAGTTACCGAACCCTGATAGTAAAACACGTCCACATCCGTAAAAAAACCGGAATCCCGTCGCGATTCATCGAATCTCCACTCCCCGAAAGCAACACAAACTTTTCCTGTGATTCCTTGTTGCGCTGCACCCGCGGAGCATTTCATCCAAACTTACAACCGCTCCCCTATATAGCATAGAACCGAATCCCAACCCGCCCCCCGCCAGCACATCCATCCACACATACGCACCTCGAATGGAAGAGGACGCCTCGCCTTCCGTCCGGCGATCCCCCGACCTCCTCGAGCTCGACGAGCGCGACGTCTTATGGGCCGACGATCCCGACTCGCCGTCCTCTGCTGAGGACTACCCAGTCTCGCCTCCTTCCCGGCGGCGGCTCCGGCGCGAGAGGTCGGGTCTTTCGGCTGCGCTGGCGAAGGAGATATACGTCCCGGTGAGGATGTCTGCGCCGGTAGATGTGCCGGGGTGGGGGAGGAAGGAAGGGGGTTGGGGTTTCGAAGGTGATGGGGATGAGGAGGGGGAGGTGGTGGGGGAGATGGTGCCTCCGCACGTTTTGGCTGCGCGGTCGCACGTGAGGAGGTTCTCGGTGGTGGAGGGAGCGGGGAGGACCCTCAAGGGGAGGGACCTCAGGAGTGTGAGGAACGCCGTTCTCAGGAAGACGGGATTCCTAGATTAATTTGAGTATTTGATATGTTTTGTGTGATATTTTTTTTCTCATGATATGTTCAATGTGTGATCGAGTATGCTCCTGAGCTTCCTATGTACGAGAAGATTTTTAGACGGTGCTTGTGCTTTCCCAGAGAGATCACAACTGATGTAATGGCGTGCTTTATTTACCTGTATAGAGCTACATAAAATGTTGCAGTTCTTTTCCAGGTGTTCCGTTCGCTTTGTTTTCTGAATCACGGATCAGCTCTGCGTTGAAGAACACCACTCTTCTGAGTTGATTCAGTGCCCACCGAATTAGATATAATTGTCGTCGATCACTTTGATTTTCTGTAGTTTAATATTTGAAGATTTTGATGAGATCGTCGGGCTTCATCCTCTCTCTCCGTTTGGGTTTATTTGATCGTCGGTTCATGTGTTTGGATTCCTACTTAGTCAGTGTGCATCTTATCGTACTGTGCATGTGTGGACCGTGATCAATTTGGCCAAGAAAAGTCAAAAATTGGCGATTGCAATCTACTGTGCTCGGGAACCTTCTCCATCCTATCCTCGTTAGTCGCCGTGTCAAACTTTATATCTGCGACTACGAGAGGCGATTCTCTCCTCTCTATTACAATGGACCGTCCAGCCCTCGTAAGGAGCCATTCCACTGTAATACACCTGGACTACTACTAACATATTATTATAAAAACATGACATTTTTCACAGTTTTGTCCCTGCAAGTTTTGACAGTGGCATTTTTTATTTTTTATTTGCAATACCATTTATTTTCTGATGTTTCTGCATTGGTAATAATAGGTTGTGCCCTTCATTAGTCGACCACCTATTTCTGCACTGGCAGTACACGTGCCATTATTTTTTTTCATTATTAGGATTCGAATCCTAGTCCTTTAAAGAGAGAGTCATTGCTTCTGCTACCAGACCATTAGAGCGGTTCTACATGTGCCATTAATTAGTCGATTGTCCGTATGTTTTTTTTGGTGCACGTGGTTGCGGAGAACGGAGGGACATGTTTTATAGGCAAAACTCCATCTGACACCGTTGAAAATATCTAAAAGCATTATCTTCATATTTTCACTAGCAGATGTTGACGATAATGATGGATATATCCATGTCTTATATGCATGTGTTCCTTTTATATAGAAAAGAATATAGACATTACTTTGATATATGTAAATATTCATACCATTACTCGTAAGTCTATGAACTAGCAAATTGAAATCAAAAAGAAAAAAACTCAATCACAAACTTAGCATGTTCTGCTACGTTTTCTGCGTAAAATTGTAAGAGTGATTAGTTGTCGCCTCTAAAAAGCCAACCTTCTCCTAGATACACTCAAAATTCTCACAACGAAAGAAAAAATTACCGAGGTTCTCGTTAGCCAACGAAAAACGAGCACCGGTGGCATTGATGCTCAAGAAGAAAAGAGCTCATCTTCCCTGGTCATCAAGTGCCTTCTATGATTCAAGAACTAGAGGAAGACCTTAACCTTATAGGTATCTTCCACCTCCAAATCCATTTGTAGTCACCATCACCTCTTCCTTGATCAAAATACATTCTCCAAACCCATCACCTCTTCCTTGATCAAAATCCATTCTCCGAACCAAAGCCTTCTAGGCTTTCCTAATTGAGAACCTACCATCATATAAGCACTAGTGTCATAAACCAAGGAGGGACCGTCATCTCTTCCAAAGACTCCATCAACACCATAAGGTCCGCAATCATTTGACAAGGTATCTTAGCTCTAAAACCTAGGGAATTGGGTTATCTGTTCCATGTTGCAGCCACATAAACATGAAGATCATGCATCAATGCATACAAGTGGGGGAATCACTCGCAAAGAGCCCTATCTTCTGTTAAGTCATTTGCAAGAAGCAAAAGCAATGTTTATCACCTATAATCGGTCGCATCAATGGCTTGGCCTCTGGTAACATTGAGCACACTCCATTCCATAATATAGAAGGCGAGTAACCAATCTCCCGAGATCCCGAAAAACAGCTAGAAACCCCATAAATCTTCGGAACCATAGTGCATAACAAATCATTATTGTCTCCCCAAATGCATGAATCCCACTTAGACATCAACATCTTGTTCATCTTCTTGAAGCTATGAACGACCAACTCATCATCTTACCTAGATAGAGTAATTATCCTCTAATTTATAAGCAGGATACTGGTGGAATTTCCCTAAGATGATCGGAAGAAGCTTCTCACAATCAACTCAAGCCTTCCCTTAACACCAAAAAGAAGAAGTATGTAAGAAAGGAAGAAGATAGGGATAGTATAGTAAGTTAAAAAGTTCACATCATGAAAACATAGAAAATAACAAACTGTAATTTTAAAGAATGTTCATCGCATGCATTTGGAATTTCAACACAAAAAATTATGGATTGTGAGACCACAAACATAAGGAAACAATTTCCTAATATGGTTTCACATATTCTAATGAATATAGGGAAGAGATCATGGTTACCTTATGAATCATGAGTTTCTAAACAAATAAACTTTCCGAATCAAGTCTGATCTGCAGACGCTTCTCTAGAGGGTGCGATGATGAATCACACAACTTCCCACGAACTTTGATGTCGACTTCGTGAATTTGTCCATGAAAGGATGAGATCAAGCTCCTAATTTCATCGCACGAAATAAATTCTTCATGCATGGTATATATGGAGAAGAAAATTATTTTTTCTTCCATAAGGCCATACCTATAAAGAGAAGAAGAGAGGCTTGATGGTGGATGCATAGGGTTTGATGGAGAACAGAGAGAGAGAGAGAGGATGCATGTATGAGACTTGTAAACTCTCAAGAGTCTTCTCTTATTCAACTCTCAAAGCCATAGAATTTTGGTGGAAAAAAATCTTGCTTTTGGAGAGAGGCTATACCCTCTCTTTTATCGAAGGGCTGGACGTCTGTGAGGAGTCCTACTCCTCATAGTACATGTCTACTTTCTCATCCATAGGATGGCGGATCAAAGGCTATGATTAAATATTTTTTATCAAGAAAGATGACATGAATTATCCTTTTTAATTACCATCTAAAATAAGGCAACAAAATAAAAAAACTAGAAGAGCCTAATCTCATTAGGACTCTCATGGTGAACGTCTATGCTTCTCAAACATGGATGTCAACCTTGTCCTAATTCTTATTGAAATTGTTGTTTTTATTATCTTCATGATAATCTAATTACCATAATTGATAAGTTACGAGATAACCCTCATAACATATGAAACTTCTTCATAATTCAAAGAAAAATATAAATCTAATTTACATTTAAATTCCAATGTAGATCATTTTCACATAATCACCTTGAAATAATTATATGAATCAAATTCAGATAAATATTAGTTATTATAAATCAGTATTCAATTTAATTAATGGATAAATATATTCACAAAATAGTTTTGTTGAAATGTGATTAGGACATTAACAATTATTATCTTAATTTTGACATCACATAGTATGAGTCCTAATCCAATCAGGACTCGTGAAATACAAGTGTAGATACTTGGAACTAACACCGGAGAGATCATACTATCCATATATAGTGAGTTGAAATTTGGATAACTATCCAATTTCAAGGTTTATAACATTTTTGTTGAAATATAATACATTCCAATCTTTGGGCTCGAGCTGAATAATTCACACTCTATGTGAGCTCAAGGAACAGATTACACTCTCCGTAAGCTCAACATATGAGCACACTAATGAACTCATTTGTACTTTGTTTCTAGTTATAGTTCAAATCATTTGGAGCTTATAAAATGAGCTCAAGAATTGTGTTCATCTCCATTTCCACTACTATTTCCCTTTCCAACATTTAGATATTTAAATTAGAATTGGAATTAGATATTAGAGTTCAATGAAATGAGAGTTAATCCATGTCATGTCATTAAGACAAGAAGTGGAGTAACTCAAATTCATCTGGTTTTATCCTTCCCTATGAATGGAAGTGTCAAGGTAAATGATCTATTGAGATAGATTTTGCCCAAAGTATTCCCAATACTCATTCATCCTTCACACTGGAAGACTTCGATACATTTGAAGTTCAAACCCTAGTTTGACTATTTTCTTTAGGTTATACCAATAGATTTCTAATTTGATGATTGAACCACACTATTAATCATGTCATATTCAAAAGCATATATAATATCTCAATTTCGTGTCCTATTTGATAAACAAGATGAACATGCATGGAATTCTTTATAACACTAAAATATCTCATGAGTGAGCTCTGCCTCTTAGTTCATCTTGTATGAACCTCTATGGTTCGTTTGAGAAATCATACTTCTCATATGTCCTCATATGCACACCAACACACTGGTATATAAGCCTTGGTTAGGTCTTCAACCTAATAGTTTGTCTAATGTCTATACTCATACATACAGATGCACATCTATATCTGGTCAAAAAATGTGTGCCTGGTCATGACAGTTACGATTCATGTCTCAGTTTATCTCGACCTCATGAAGTCAACTATTTTATTTGACTATTGAAACACCTCTAAATCATTAATCTTATGTAGAGGACTTGCATCAAGAAGTTGGTCAGAAATCAGTCTTTAGAGAAAGATCACCATCTCTTTCTCAGATTGGAGATCCTTATTGAATATCACATTTTAATGTCAGTTGTGTCCTCCAACTATATGGTATTCAATATTACCATGATACATAAACCTATTTGTAAAAAGGGGACCTTAATTTAAGTGCATTCACAATAATTCATTTTAGATAGACTTGAGAAAATAATAACTTTTATTGCATTAATGGATTTACAAGGGCTTACAAGTCCAATAATCTCCCAATAGCCCTTAAAGACATCAAGTATAACTCTTAAACCCATATTTATTATATGTTAGTCAAAGATCTTTTGTGACAAAGGTTTAGTAAACATATCAACAATGTTGTCGATAGAGGAAACCTTGGTGACAGTGATATCACCACGCTTTGGTATCTCTCAGATAATGTGATATTTCCTCTCCACATGGTTGCTTCTTTGATGCCACCAAGTTTCCTTCGCTTATGCTATGACAGCTATGTTATCATAGAGCAATGGAATGAGAGATTATGATGAGGAAACTATGTCAAGTTCCGTGATAAACTTGCGTAGTCACACTTAATCATTAACAACATCCATGTAGCCATGTATTCTCCTTCAGTCATTGAGCAAATCGTTGTGTCCTACTTCTTGCTTCTCTAGCTCAGTGCACCACCATTAAACATGAATACGAACCTTGAAGTTGACTTCCTATCATTCACCTTTGATTGGAAGTCTGAATTCGTGTACCCTAAGAATTGGATATCATTATCTTTATAAACCAAGATGTAGTCTTGAGTTCTTCTTAGGTACTTCAGAATGCTTTTCACTGCAGTCTAGTATATCTTTCCATAGTCAGGATTGGTAACGACTTACCACTCCCATTGCATGGCAGATTTCTGGTCTTGTACAAATCAATGCATATATCAGGCTTCCTACAACCGATGCATAAGGGTATATGAAAATGGCTTTGTTTTTTTTCAATAGTTTGAGGAGCCATTCCATCAAATAGGTGAATACAATGTCTTAAGGGAAGGATGCATTTTTCGGAGTTGTCCATCTTGAGTCTTTCCAAATTATTCTTCATACATCCTTGTTGTGATAGTCCCAAAACCCACATTTATCTATTTCTAAACAAATTTAGATTGGAGATATAAGAAGCCTCTTTGAGTTCTTTCATCTCAAAAGTATGGGACAATCATATTTTAACACTAGTCATCATCCCAATATTATTTCCAATGATAAGGATGTCATCTATATAAAGCACAGAGAACACAATGACGTTGCCCCTAAGATTCTTCTATACACATGGTTCATCCAGATTTGGAACCAAATCATAACTCTTTATGGTTTCATTGAATCAGATGTTCAAACTACAAGAAACTTATTTGAGCCCATAGATGGATTTCTTCAGCTTGCACACTTTGCCTTCCTCTGATATGAAGCCCTCGGGTTGTGCGATATACATATCCACTTCGAGTTATCCATTGAAGAATGTTATCTTGACATCCATCTGCTATATGTCATGATATGCTACTATAGCTAGAAATGCCTTGATGGATTTAAGAATGACTATAGGAGAGAATGTTTCATCATAATCAACACCTTCTCTTTGTGTGTAGCCCTTGGTTACGATCTATGTTGAGAAGGTCTCTACCTTCCCATCGGGCCCTCTCTTTCTCTTGAAGATCCATTTGCATCCAATGGATTTGACCACTTTGGGTAGATCTTTAAGGATCCATATACCATTCTTGTGCATGGAGTCTATCTCAAACTTCATTGCTAACATCTAACTATTGATGTCATGATCACCTAATGCTTCATCATATGAAGTCAGATCACAATCAAACTCTTCTTATACATAGATCCCGTACCTTTCATGTTGTCTTACAACATTAGAACTCGTTCTAAGAGGTACAATCATGTCATTTTCAGTTATTTCTTTAGTTTTTGCTGTGTGAACTTCATCGATCTCGGCAAACTTGATTACTTCCTTAATTTCATTACTATAATGACTTTTAAAGTACTCATCTTCCCGAAATTCGACATCTCTAAAAACAAATACCATTTTAGTCTTGAGACCATAAAGTTGGTATCCAATAATATTCTTTACATATACATTGAAGTAACACTCTCTATTGGAAGATTCCAACTTTCTTGCATCCACTTTTCATCATGGACCAAACAACCCCAAATACTAGAGTGTCTTACACTCGGCTTGGTACCATACTAAAGCTCATGAGGGATTTTAGGTACTGATGAATATCCATTTCATCACCTTTATTCTGTAATTTGGCCTTAAATCCCTAGCTAAAGATATATGCATAACATTAATTTGTACATAATAACATTCTTTTGTTGACATGCATAGAATGTATAAATTCATGTATTAATACCAAAATAAAATAATAAAGAAAAGAAAAGAAAAAGAATGAAGTGTCAAAGACACTCAGTGACCCTAGACCCTGAGACCCAATCATCACGATGACTTGGTCAATAACAAATAAAGTAAGAGAGATAGGGCATACCAAATGTAGAGAGAATTACAGAAACCCTAATTCTTTGGCTCAATATATAGCTTTTGTGATCTATTTTATTTTCATTTTTTATTCCTCAAAAAACAAAACCCTCTATATGAATATTATGTATAAAAATACAAAGAAAAATACAAAAGTTATTTCACTAAAAAATAATGCATTGTGCACCCGAGACACACATAATAAAAAGTTGCAAACAAAACTTCCCAGACCCGTATCTCCTCCATACAGACTCATAATTGACCAAACTCACCTTTATTATTCATAAAATTTAATTTTCTATTTAGTAAAGGTGGTTTCATTTTATTTGGAGTTGAGATGCAAAATTTAGCTTTTTAGCCTCTAATGTACTATATACATGTATATAATATTCAATATATTTATTCTTTATCTTTTTAAACTTCTAAATATTATTTTAAATACATGTAAATAATAAATATAGAATAAAACAATTAAAAATTCATAAAAATAAGAGAATTATTATAATATATAGGTAAATTATACCTATAATATACATATCCTTATTTATTTAAGTACACAAATAAAATCATAAAAATAAACTAAAAATATGTAAATTTATAATTAAATGAGTTATACATATAATATATATAATGATAAAATATGTAATACAAAATAAAAATCAAATGGTTTAAATATAGGCATATTTAACTATGTACATACATGTAAATATTAACACTTAATAAATAACACAGTAAAATAAATAAAATCATAATAAAAGACTACATAAAATTATATTTTTTCATTTTTTGACGTTAATTTAATCAATTCACATACTATTTTATTTATAATTATCTAATCATTTTAGTTCTATTTTGTCTTTCTCTTGCTGACGTGGACTAATGGGAGCTCGAGGACTGTTGACCTCAGGTCAACTGTCCTCCCTACCTAGGTTTGCATAGATGTCGACCCTTCCTATTCTTCAATTTTTACCTCTTGATAAACTTCCCTAGGTGTGTCGACTTCTTCATGAAATGTGACCTCTATACATCCATCTTCCACGCCAAGCCCTTACCTTGCTTAGATGAGCATCGATATGCCCAAAAATCCTAAATTATGAACCCTCTTCACTTGTGCATAAATAAGGAACCCAGACCTTTTTGTGAACTTAATCCTTTCTCTCTCACTGGAACCCCCATATCTAGATACCCAAAATCGAGTTGATAAGGGTGAAATTATCCTCCTCGAGTGATTTGCAACGTGCGTGAGGTGGAGAGGAGGTGATCTAAGCCTCGCCGGACCTCTTGATCGAGCTACCTGTGCTCCTTGTTCTTTGAACAAGTAAGATCTCTTTTCTTGCACTTTTAGGAAACTTTTAATTCCTTTAGTGTAGTGTAGTTTCGATTTGATGCAATTTCCACATATTTTAGCTTAAATCCAAATATTTTCATTCTCCGGAGCATTAGGATTCGACCATCATTCTTCCACCGTCATGCCTTTTTTCACCCCCGAAACCTCCTCATTTCGCTCTCCTTCCATTTCTCCATCTCTCCAACCATCCCATTGACCTCGACTCCCCCTGGATCGAGGTATTGAGGTCCTCCTCCACCGTCCACTGGACCTCCATACCACCCACTCCATTTTCCCTTAACTTCCACCAAATAAAAGTTTAGATAGATCTGCCATAACTTTCCCCATTTATCTATGCAGGAAGAGTGGAAGATCCCATCTGAGGGGTTTCAAAACAATAACGAGGTCTCCAGGTACTCTAGTACACACTTGAGATCCATGACCCCACCGCTGGGTCCTGAACCGTTGTGAGACCTCCAACCGCTACTGAAGGCCTCCGAGAATGATTTGCACTCATCTGGAGCTGAGTAGACCTCCTGATGAATCTCCATTTCATCACCTTTACTCTTTCATTTTGGTCTTAAATTCCTAGCTAAATACACGAAAATAACATTAACTTCTGCATAATAAAATTCATTTATTGATATATAAATATAGTATAAAATACTGTATCTAATGCCAAAATTAAAAGAATAAATAAAAGAAAAGAAAATAAAAATAATGAAATTTCGAAAGTACTGAATGACCCTAAACCCCAAGACTAAGTCAAGAATATACTTAGTTGAGCAGATAAGGGCCAAAAACCACAAAATAATCCTAATTTTTACTCTTCAATAAATAGGTTTTGGAACCCAATTTTTTCTTTATTATTTATATATAAATTAAATAAACTTTTAATATGAAACTTGTAGATAAAAATACAAAGAAAAAATAATTTATTTCACTAATAAATAATGCACAGTGTGCCCTAGACACTTAGAATAAAAAGCTGCAAAGAAAATTCCTAGACATGTGTCTTCTCCATGCAATCTCAAAATTCTCCAAACTCACCTTTATTATTTATAAAATTTAATTATGTAATGAAGGTGGTTTCATTCAATTTGAAGTTAAGATGCAAAAGTTAGCTTTTGGGCACTCATTGTGCACTATACCTATATATATATGATATTCATTATATATTCTTATAATTTTATGTTTCTTATATTTTTATATTTTTTTACATTTATTTTAAATACATGTAAATAACTAAAACAAAATAAAACCATCAAACATATGATAAAATAAATAAGTTTACTTTCATGCATTGATGAATTATATATATAATTATCTATATAATAAATATACATAATTATTCAAAAAAATAAATAAATTCAGGAAAATAAAGCATATGTGTGTGTATTTAAATAAGTTATACGTATAAAGTAGTTATATAAAATAATAAAATAAAAATACAACATAAAAAATGCAAAATAAAAATAAAATACATAATATATAGGTAAATAAATCTATAACAATACATGTAAAAAGTAACACATGATCAATTAGCTTGTAAAAAATAATAAAAATCATAATAAAATAATACATAAAATAATAAACGTTTACATATTTTGATAAAAAATAAATAAAGTCATTTAATATTTAAATTGATGTAATAAGGGATTAAATCCATGTTTTATCGCCTAATGTCTTACATAAACAAATGGGAGACCAGTCTCAGCTGACCTCAGTCAACTCTCCATCCTCCTTAGGTTTGTGTTTGTCAAGCGTTATACTCCCTCTTCCTTGATTTCCCCCTTGATTCTTATTGGACATGTGAGTCCATGACGATCCATTATGCAATAAATGTTATTGCGAATATCATTCCCTAATCTGAAATGAAGAATGATTAATTTGCATAATAGGTCCCTTAGTACAATTAGGGTTATGTACCATGGCCATCTTAATGATCAAAGAGCTATTGATTCAATTATTGAATCATAGAGACTGGTGCTTGGATGAATATCTAAGGAGTTAGATTGAGGACTCATCAAATGATCGTTAAGAGAGGATCTCCAGCCTGAGAAGGAGATGCCAATCCTTTCTCTAAAGGTTGATATCTAACCGACCTCTTGATGCAGGTCCTATGCATAGGAATAAAGATTCATAGGTGTTAGATAAGTTAGGTCAAAGAGTTGACTTAACGAGATCGAGATAACCAAAGTCCTATGTCATATACTGTCACGATATAGGCACACATCCTCTGACCGAAGACAGATGTGTTACTATATGTCTGAATATGTAAATTTAACAGACCAATAGGTTGTATACACCGACACGCTGGTGTGCATGAAAGGGCATATGAGCAATTCAATCTCTCAAAGAGATCATACAGGTTCATTACTGAATCGGAAGACATGATGTCACTCATGAGATATTAGGAAGAATCAAATTCCGTGCACAATCATCTCGCTTTGGAAGCTTGACTGAATTTGTAGGTTTGATATATACTTTTGGAAAGTATATGATCAACACATGCGTATGATATATGCTTTTGGAAAGTATATGATCAATACCAACTCCTAATGATCGAATGAGAAAACTTAATGATAAAATCCTGAAGGAGACAATCTAAAAGAGATCTAAAACTTCGGGTTTAATCCTGGTCTTCCAGTATGCAGGATGGACAGGTATTGGGGATACCTGAGAGTGATGTGATCATAAACGATTGTATAACCATGATGTTTCCATTCCTAGGGAGTGATGAATTGGGTCTGGATTTTAGTGACTCCACTCATAGATAAGTGATCTAATCTTAGTCCAAATGTTGGACATTGATCTGAATGTGATTCAGATGCAATGAGAAGATTAGATCTACAGCTTTCATTTAATCAAACATCTACGGGAGGTCTGCGAGATCAGTATTTGAGATTTGATTTCAATATCCAAGTCACTATACGTGTTACAATACAATCACCCTATCCTTATTTCCAAGTACCCGCGGAGAAAGCACATTATCCTTGAACGAATTCATGGGTAATTTCATTGTTGATATGTGTATCCGAGCATTGAGAAAATTGATAATTAAATATGATTTAATTATCACGAATAATATGAATTTGATTTATATTATAAGGAGAGATATCTAAGATAATTAAATGTGATTTAATTACCAAAGATGTGAGAAATGTGAATGTGATTCATGTTATTTGGGCACATGAGAAAAGAGATCCAAGATGATTAAATGTGATTTAATTATCATAGATATGAATAATGTGGATAGCACTATCCATATTAATCATATATATTATAAACGTGATTTATAATATATTAGAGAGAGCATATTGTAAATTATATTTGTTAATTAATTATTGATGTGATTTGGATTACATTGGATGATTGATTAAAATAAAATTTGCATTTTATTTTGGGATGTGAATGCGATTTACATTTTTCCAATGGCATGGTTGCAATATTTCGCAAGATAATTATGAATTATTTTTGTGAAATAATTTACAGCAATTGTTGTTGTAAATCCTGGAGATATCATGAGATAATGTTATCTCATGAGATTCTCATGAGATAATGAGATCTCATGAGATGTTGGTAGCCGTCACCTTTTTAGGGGATATGGTTTATCTCCTCATTATCTCCAAGGATAATTAATTGATTTGATTTGAATTTAAATATATTGATTTATCGATAATTTTAAATTAAATTAATTGTTGTTTTGTTTTTACATCAAGATCATAACCATTGAAAGTAACATAAATCAATCTCACCCATTGATTGTGTGATGAATACATGGACTCCCAAAACCCTATATGAGAAGAGGCACCTCTTGCTCTTTGACTCACGATAATGAATTCTCTCTCTCTCTCTCTCTCCACACCACCAATCCTCTCTCTCTCTCTCTCATAGTGACTGTCCACCATGGAGCCCTTGTGAGAGTCGTTATTGTCGCAACATCGTCGTTATGTTGCCAGAGTATTTGCTCGTGGATCTCCATTTCCTTCGGTGCGCCTCTCTCATGAAGAATATGTCGGATCTCGTGTGACAAAATCAGGAGACTCACTGCTTGGATCATCAACATATATTGCGAGAGGGACGCGTCTCATCAACGCGCTCGCAAGTGTCTCCTCTGTTGGATCGGACTTGAGACAAGAGGTCTCTTCGTTTAGAGACTTGATCGTAACCACTCTTCAAGATGTAACCTTAATAGCTATTGTGGTTTAAATGAAACAATCTGATAAATGCTCTTGGATCATATGGTTTCATCAATTTAAAAATTTTTAAATTATGTTGCATCGAGCAACTAGTGCGACTAGTCGCTCCCGATCGCATTCGATACGATCCTCACACTTCCGTGATGCGCTTGAGGATTTCCCCATATCCTTCAAGTGGTATCAGAGTCAGGTTGGAGGTTTTGTATTGGATCCATAAATCGAAGAAGATTTGGGCTCGTTAGGGTTCGTGAATATTTTAGCATTTCAATTTTCGAAGCTCTATTTTGTGATAAATTTCGATCCTGTTTAAAATGTTTAAATATGAAAATATCACTTGGATAATGTTCCTCATTAACTAAAGAAACCGTGGGATTTGAGTTTGCATGATTTGGAATCCGATAACTTAAGATATGATCTTTTTAATAACCATATGTCCACTGTTTCGGGGATGGCAAATAATGATGTAATTAAGGAGTTAATTACGGTTTGAAAACGTCTGAAGATGCATTTTTATAACTTGTATTATGTTTTAAATCAAATTATAAAATTATGAAAATTGATTTTGCTTAAATTGGATTTAAAATGAGCTAGATATTTTAACTTTAGTGAGTAGGGGTCACTATTGAAAATTACATACTCAAACATGAACCTTGTGATTGTCATTTAAGAATCTTGTGAAATTAATGGTTAATTTTCTAGAATAATTATGGATAATATTTGAGAAATATTAGAATAATAATTGTTCCCTTAAATGACATTTCCTTAACCGAGGAATGATTAGATTAGATCTAGAGCACAAATTGGTTACTTAATACACTTTCATCAAACTTATTACTTGAATAGGTTTTGAGAATTTGTTTAGCAAATTTCTTTATAATCAAAATGATTTTGATTATTACGATATGGTATAATTTCGATTGAAAAGCCGATGATCATCTCAAGTACAAAGTGATTGACTCGGCATTATTTTTTCTCGAGGCGGATATGGTTCCTAGTTGGGGAGCGTTGGGGTAGCAGGTTGCACCGTGTGCGATCTGACCCACTCCCTTTGGTACTGGACATGACAACGGGTAGGGAACATATGATGCTTGAGAGATAATGATGTATTTTCTAATTATTAAAATTCGAATAATACGTACTTTGAGATAATACCATTAGTTCAAGTAATAATCAAGTTTGATGACTGAATTGGATTGATAATTGATTTAATGAGATTAAATTAATTATATCCAATAATACACTCTATTATGATAGATGTGTATTTCCCTTGTAAGAATTAATTACATGAATATGATTCATGATAATTAATTAAAATTTGAATATGAGGTGGAGAATCACATAAGTGATATCCATTGTCTCCCGTAAAGGCAAAGAGTTTCGTCGTCAGATATTGTGTGTTGGAGACGTCTGTCGGAAGTGACAGCTCCTACATACAATCCATTTGGATCGGGTTCTTCGCTTCTCGAAAGAGTAAGGCCGTATACGTAGTGACCCCAATATTGGATCATCATATTATTAGGGCGATATTGGATTGCGTATAGCAAATATTAAGCTTGTTGACAGTTGGTTCAATTGAAACGGGTCAGCATCACCTTAGGGGTGGTGGGCCGGGTGTTAAAGACCGAATTGGGAAATGCAAGTTGGACTTGCAAGGAGGAATGTGTTCCTCCTTCTTTTTGTCAGAGTCACAGGTTCTCATATTATTGGGATGTGACAAAGATAAGGAAGGAGATCCCAGATCTTGCTTGAGATATACTAGTAAGTATATCTCTTACATTGAAAGTGATTAAGGGAATGAACTTTCATTGTTGACAAGGAAAGACAAATTTGATATAAAAACTCCTGAATCAAAGTAAAATATATATACATATATATAATATACACTTATGCAAATTTCTTATTTCAGATAATCCTTCATTAAACCCACTCAATACTATACTCAATAATAATCAGTATAATATCAAGGATTGGATTCATGATAAAGATATTGTACTTGCAGTTGGACACATAATGTATGTGGTTTCAATGTGCAAGTTTCCTCATAATAATGTGGAATTACAATTAAATAGATAACATAACTACAACCCTAGGGTTTGTATGTACGTATAGTCTTGATCTCATCGAATGTACTTTGGAAGTGACATGTCGATGATGATCGCAATTGTCAAATAATCCTTATAAAATCTAAGAAGATGTTCTAGCATACATATGTGCTATTGACATTTAATCACGAATGATATGGTTCTCTACATTATGCAGATGAGTGGCTCTATAGGAGAAGATGTATTCAAAATGATTGAGTACCTACCTAAATCAATGATTTTAAGAGTTAAGAGTTTGTAGATACGATGGATGTCATCATTCTACTATCTATACTCTAGTCATTCATGAAGCTTCATAATATTCATATTGTATGAATTAAATAAAGTATGTATAAATGTTGAAATACTCTTATAATGAAATCTTTTGAATTCAATATGAGAGATCCTTCGTCTTAAGAAATTGTTGTTTATTGATGAAAGGAGCGCAATGGAAGCATGGGTTGGACCCAAGATTAGAAGGAAAGTCAAAGAGTTGACTGCACTTCTATGGTTTCCATACATATGACATCCGAAGAGTTGGATGAATGCCAATACTACAATAAGTCGATGTACTGATAATATGACTATCTAGACTACTTGGATCCTTAGAGAATGATCCATATAGTACATCGAAATAATATACATCTACATATAATCATTGAAATAGACTTTCTTATTTGATAGTTAAAAGTCTAATAATTGTATCTCAATCTTCTAATAACACTTGCAATTGATTGCATACATATATACATATTAGAAGACTAGAATTTGATCTTCAAGTTTAATAAGCCATCTATATGGGTATTGATGCAATAGTTGCAAAAATCTCCATTGGATTGATAGACTTCTTAATTTCAGTGGGAGACTCCTTAGGATTAAAGAATGTCTCTATGGAAAATTAATGAATGGTTCATTAAGATTTCTAATACTGAAAGCTAAGCCTTATAGGATCAATAGGAGGATGAAGATCATTTGACAATGATCTAGCATCAAGACTTGGACATTTGTCTGTTGATTTTATCAATAGACTAGTAAGAGATGAATCTTTAGAATGTATAAAATCTCAAAACTTACATACTTATGAATATTGTATTTAAAGTAAAATGTCCAATACACCCTTCTCTAGGAATGGTGATAGATGATGAGGTATTCAAGATCTCATACATATTGATGTATGTGGATTATCTCTATCGAAATAAATATTATGGATATGTGATATCTATTGATATTTATTGACGATATGAGATTTCTTCCCTTCACCTTAGAAACCTTTGAAATGTTCAAAGATTTCATAATTTTGATTTAGAACCAAAGTTTGAAGGAAGATGAAAATGAATTTGATCTAATTTAGGTAGCCAATACCTATTAGATGAATTCAAGGAATACCTTATGGAGATATGAATATCATTCCTATCTCACTCCTTCTAATACACCTAAACTCAATAGAGTTGTAGGGAGATACAATTAGATCATGTGTGACATGATTTGGTCAATGATGAATATTAGCATAATTACCTCTTAGTTTCCAAGTATATATGTAGTAGAGACTATAATATATGTCCTTAACAAGGTTCCATGCAATTAAGCTGGAATCTAGCACCAGAGAGTGCTACTTCATTAGGAAAATAAAGGATGGTATTGTAGGAAAATAAAGGATGGTATTGGATACCTACTTTATGACCTTGAGATTCTTAAAAGATCTCATCTCTGAGAATGTGATTCTTAAAGGATGAGACTCTTGAGAATCAAGATGAAAATGAAGTGAAGGATATCATTTGATCTTGAGAAGATAATGAGGCTCCTAAAATTGGAAACTAAAAGAACAATTCAAGATGAAACACTCATACTTCTTTAATTGAGTTTGAGGATGCATTCCATGTGTTAGAGAAATCTGACAATGATCTAACTTCATGTGATGAAGCTTATAAGGATCATGACATGGAAAGATGGATGGTGGCAATAAAGTCTAATGTAGACTTCATATACAAATGTTGTATATGGATCCTTGATAAACCCAAAAATCTAGCGGTCGTGTATTCCACACAAGGTGGGAACACAAAAGTCGCTGCGGTGACCGCTAAGAAATCCGGATTTAATCAACAATGAACCCACAATCAAATCAATCAAACAATGAGAATTAAATGTGGAGTCAAATTTATTTTAACTCTACAAATAGATGTATAGTGTAAGTATGTGTAGAGTGTCAAACTCAGGGAGCAAACAAGATAGATCAGGCAAAATGCTCAAAAACTGTGATGTGATTAAGTGTCTACAATTATGCAAATTTTTGTGGGTTTTTAATTTTATATTTTTTTGTTTTATTTTTAATTTTTAATTTTGTATTTTGGTTTTCAATTTCCTGATTTTATCTTTTCTTTTTATATTCTATAATTTTTTTATATTTTCTTTTTCAATAATAGAATATATATACAATATAAGAAAAGAGGATAATAGGGTATTTATCAAAATAGAAAAAAATGCTCAAAAATAAGGAAATAAAATGTTTTTGGTCTTTTTATGATTTTATAATGTTTTTGTGATTTTTGGGAATTTTTCTGAATGTTTTTGGTATTTTTAAAAGTGTAAAAACAAGGAAACAGTGAATAAAGGTGCTGGCCGAAATTAAAATAGGAATGAAAAATAGTAAACAGTGATAAAATTTTACCAAATTAATTTAAAATTAATACAATAGAATAGAGAAACTACAGGAACTGAGTTTATATTTTTATGATTTTTCTAGAATTTTTAGATTTTTATGAAGTTTTTAGGAGTTTTCTAATTTTTAGGGTTTTTGTTTTGAAATTTTTAATGATTTTTGGACTGACATAAAAAGATGATAAGACAAGCAAAATATATATTTTTTGTAATTTTTCAAAACGTTTTTATAATTTTTATGGATTTTCTAATGCAAACAGTGCTTAAAATGCAAGTTTTTGATTTTTAGTAAATATTAAAATGCAATAAAAATGCAAAATAAAAATATAGCGTGAATGAGCAAGCAAACAGGAGCCTATGGTATTTTTTTGGGAATTTTTCGAGTTAAAATGACGCACTAAATAAATAGGGGAAGCATACAAAAATACAAGGCCTCGCAGGGGTATAAGTGCAAATAGACAAAAGTTCCAAGGCCTAAATGCAATTTTTACACAAAATAGAATACTGAATATTGCATTTAATGAACCAAATACAAATAACCAAACCCGCAGGGGTATACCTGCAAAATACCCACCAGGGCGCGTGACTAGCACGCGTCTGGGAAGGACCTAGATGTAATATCAAAAACACCTGGGGGCTGACATGAAAATATCCCAAGAATATTACACTTAATATCAAAATTGCTGGACTGAAACGAAATAAGCAAACCCTAAGGGGGTTCTTGCAAAATGCCCTTCACCTCACGTGTACTGGTCACGTGAGGTGACGTGGCAAGGATCGAAATGCAAATAGTAAAAGTACGAGGGTCTAGATGCAAATATTACAAAAGTCTTTACACTACAGACAAAAGTTTATAGACTAGAAAATAAATACAAAATGGCGCAGGGGTGAAAGTGCAAAATACCCCTATGCGCGCGATCTGACGGCCT
This sequence comes from Ottelia alismoides, assembly GCA_037367405.1. Taxonomy (NCBI): domain Eukaryota; kingdom Viridiplantae; phylum Streptophyta; class Magnoliopsida; order Alismatales; family Hydrocharitaceae; genus Ottelia; species Ottelia alismoides. The sequence continues at coordinate 16,618 of JAZKJV010005075.1, read as the reverse complement.
GGGATGCTTCACTTGACACGTGGCAGACAATGGACGGCGGATGACGTTTCGCGTTGGACGGCCAAGTTTAGATCTCTGACTGAAGATCTGACGGTGGCGGCTTGGTGCGATCCAACGGTTGGTGCGTGTTCTGGAGCTCCGCCTCGATCCGATGGCTCCGAAGGTCGGAGCAAGAACAACGGAGGAGCGCCGGTTTGGCGACTTTCTCCGAGCTCTAGCTCCTCCTCCGGTGGGCTTCTGGGCTTCAAAATGGGACTGGAAACTCCTGATGGTCGTCATTATCTCCTGGGTGGTCCAAAACACCTCGGCGACGGTCGAGGCTCGCTAGGGACGATGACGGAGCTGGAGTTCTTCGTGCGTCTCCGGCAAGGGTCAAAATGACCCCCAGATAGTCTTCTACGTGCGTTGACCTGCTAGAAATGGTAAGAGGGTACAGGGCAAAGTGCCTGGATGCCGCGGAGTGGAGGTGGCGGCGCGAAGTGGCGATAGGGGGACTCGGCCGGAGGTGCGCTTCAGCGAGGTGTTGATTCATGGATTGGAGTGATGAAACTCAGAGATGTTTGAGGCGAAATAATCCTAAGGCTACAGCAAATGAAATGCAAAAGAAAATAGGGGAAAAGGGGTCTGCCTCAACAGTGGAGACTGGAGGGAAAAAGATACCTCAACCGCCGGCGAAGAGGGAGGTGGTGGAGCCGCCTCAGTGCGTGCTCGACCCGCCTGAAGGTCGCCGGAGGAAGCTGTCACCTTCATGGGAACTTTGGGTACGATTGGGGAGCTACACTTGTGGAAGAGGGGTTCAAAAATCGTAAGGCAAATCGGGGGAGGCATATAAGGTGTTTGACTCAGTGACTGAGGCGCTCCAAAGACCAAGGCGTATCAAGCGCCGCAGTGATCCAATCCTCGAGATAGACGTTGGGCGAGCAAGAGGGACAATCGAGGAGAAAAAGTTCTCAAAGCATCGACATGAAATGGTGAAAGAATCAGCGGCGAAAAATCCACGAACATGGGGGTCAACCGAGGCCTGACATGCGCACATGGGTGGGGGACGACCAGTTGACCGGGGTCAACTGGGGCCGGCACCTGGTTGGTCCACGTGGACCAACCAGGAAAAACCCCTGGAAATTAGTTTGTAAAATCGTTTAAAAATCGAAAATGATTTTATTAATTTTTGAGTATTAAATAAAAATGTTTATTTTTTTATGAGGTATTTTATTATGATTTTTAATTATTTTTAGGAGGTGTAAAAATAAGAGTTGCCTTTTATAGGTTATATAGGTATATACATCTATATATTTTAATATTTTATTTTTATCTTGTTTCTTTAATTTATTTATTTTTGTTTATTATTTTATACATTTATAAAATACTTTTATACACTTAAATATATTTTTATTTTATTTTTCTTATGTATTTTATACACTTAATAAAATATAAGTATGAATTATATAGGTGTATTTATAGGTATCATACCTATGTACTATATACAGGTATTTTTATTTTGTGTTTTATTTGAGTTTTTATTCCTGTTTAATATACAAGTATATTATAAATAATATTTACAAAATTATAAAAATATAAAGTTATAAAGATAATGAATAATAAATAAATAGAATATTTCAATCTGTACAAGTATACAATAGGGGTCCAAAACTCAACTTTCAAACCGTAACTCCGAAAAACACGAAACCACCTCCATTAAATAGTTTATTTTGTGCTATATACAATTAAAGGTGAGTTTGGCACATTTTGAGATTTTATTTGCAAGATACGGGTCTGGGAAGTTAGAGTTTTAGATTCTTATGCAGATCACAACCTTTTATCTGTATATTATTTTTGAGTGAAATCAATTTTGTACGTATTTTTCTTTATTTAATTATCTACAACTTTCAAGTTCAAAGTTTCTTTATTTGAGGTATAAAAAGTGGAACCAAAAATAGGTCCCAAAATGAATAAAGAATGGATTAAATAAAAGGGTTTTGAGTGTATTTTGGCCCTTATCTCCCCCTAATTTATTCCTTATCGACCTATTCATCTGGATGCTTAGGTCTCGGGGTTTCGGGTCATAAAATATTTACAATATTTTAATCTTTTTCTTTTATTTTATTTATTCTATAATTTTGGCTTTAATTGCAGTATTTTATACACTATTTACATATACATGCATGGATGCTAAGATGGTGGAATTAAGGATATTTACACGCATTTGCTAGGGTTTCTGATGCCAAAATGATAGAATATAGATGATGAAATGTGGATTCATCATCCCCCTATACTTTACTTTTGCTAGTCCCTAGCAAACACTTATGCAATAAGTGCAGAAAGAAAAAGAAAGAAAAGAAAAAGAAGAAGATGGATTAAATTCGATTATCAAACTTGTCTTTATAAAATCAAAATTTGGAGCTTAAGTCGGACCTTTGGAATTTTTGTGCGGGCGGAACCTTAATGAGAACCAAATTTGAAATCCAACAGCCTTCGAGAATCCCAAAGATCTGCTCAAGTCTCCTCAATAGCCAGGTCAGAAATATTTAAACTCATACGCAAACCCTTATGATTATGAATCTGACTCGTACAATGTAAGTGATGGTGGCTCTCCCCAACTGAAATGACAAAGAGACTGACTTTTCCAATATGGCAACCCAATGATTCCCCAATCCAACAACTCATCCCTCAAGGAGCAGGGTATTCCCTTCTAAGTTCAAGTGGCAACCGTCCCAAGAGGAGGGGGTGAAGAGAAGAATGGACGTAGCCAGTGTAGCTACCTATCCTAGGATGCACGACCAGTGTAGCCAAGTCATCCAGCTGCAGGCTCACATGATTTGACATTGAAGCTCAAGCTTGCTTATTTGACTTTACACATATGTACACTCCGGCAAGCATTTTTATTTTTGTACAGGCCTGTCCATGTTTTTGTTGTTTTTGCTTTTTGCATTTTTTTTGAATACTATATACAACAACATTTACATAGGAGTTTTTCCTCTTGAGCCAGTAGACTATCCCTCTTTTGAAGCTTTATTGAAACCCACGATCTCCTATCCTCGAAACTCATCATTACTGGACGGGTTGGGGCGCACTTCCCTCCCTAGAGGAGGACAAATGTTTCCACCTGTGTGCGTCTCATATCGGCAAATCCAACCCACTCACCACACCAACTGAGTTGAGCCATGTGAAAGGTGCAGGTGTCCAAGCTAGGTCATTATCAACAAGAGTCGTGCATGTGCTCCGAAATACTCTACTTAGGCATTCAAGAATCCATTGAACCAAGTCTCGTGATCCTCAAGGAATTAAGTCAACTAGACCTGAAGTACCTCAATCTCAGTTCCTATAAGGTTCCTGTTAATTAGGTAGATTTAAGGTCCAACCAAGCTCCAATCTCCGGATTTTACTTTGACTCGTTCAGCTATCAAACTCAATCTGAAAAATGCTCATGTTATGCAATGCGATGCAGAAAATATTTTTGAGATGCGATTTTCAAAGATTTTGAACTTTTTATGGGTTTTTGAAAAGATGATGCATATGCATTTTTCTTGTATTTTTCAAAGAGTTTTTCAAATGTTTTGGATTTTTAATTTTGCAAATGTTTTTGGGATTTTTGAAAACAAAATGTTTTGGCCAAAAATTAGGTACAAATATTTACACGGGGGTGCTTCTTATATTTACAAGAAGTGGCTTTTAAGAATTTACAAGGGTAAGCGTTCGATTTTCTAAATATATATAAAGAATTTGACAAACGTTTTTCAAACAATTTTGAAAACTATAGTCCAAAATAGTTTTTACAAACAATTTTTTCAAACAAGTACACACATTTGAAAATCATTTTGCAAAGGTTTTCCAAACAGTATATATAGATTTTTCAAATATTTTTGCAACCATTTTTCAAGCCCTTTGCAAATCATTTTTCAAATATTTTATTTCACACAAAGAAAATAATTTTCACAATCAAAATATTTTTACAAAGGTTGAAAACATGTAACAAAACGTTTTCAAATAGTTTTCGAAAGATTTTTCACAAGGATTTTCAAACTATTTTTCAAACATTTTGCAAAAAATATTTTCACCTGATTTATTAATCAGTAAGTAAAAAAAGAATTTGAGGAATGAAACATCTTGTTATTAAGGATTTTTAATGAATTTTATAAGTATAATTAGCCATAGTTATTAGTAAAAATACGAAAGTATGAGTTATGGCTAAAGTATATACATAGTATTGATGAATCCACGATTCATCGCCATTATTCTTTTATCTTAGCTTCATTTTCTTAGCCAAACACCTGTAAATACTACTAATTCCATAAAATTACCATTCTGCATGCATTTGTTAAAATTGTATTTTAAACACTTTTTGTACATAAATAAAAGAATAAAGAAGAAAAGAAAAAGAAAAGGAGGTATTTATGCAATAAATACAGACTGACCCAAACCCCGAGAGAAGGTCAAGACTTGACCTGATCGACCAGGAATAAAGTAGGGGGAGATAGGGTCTTCTGTTAGGAAATCCAAAAATATCTTGTAAATATTTCTTGTACATTTGTACAAAACTCACATTATTTTATTTGTACATAATTTGACCTCAAACTAATTACTTTTGTAAATAAAAGTTGTAAATAAAATTGTGTTGTAAATAATAAAAATATTTGTAAATTAAAATATTGTATATATTGCAAATAATTACACCCAGAAAAAGCCGCAAAGCGATAATTGAAACATTAATTCCGGCTCCATACGAGTTCAAATCAAACCAAACTCACTTCCATTATACTATAAATTAAATTATCTTTCAAATGGTTGTAGTTTCGTATTTTTTGGAGTTACGGTTAAAAGGTCGGTTTTCTGGGGTGTATTGTGCAGTTTACCCATATATTTATGTATATTTATTAATATATATAATATATATAATTGTAAATACTGTTTTCATTAAAAATAAATTAAAAAATTAAAAAATTAAAAAATCTTTTATAAAAATTATTTCCTTATTTATACCTATGTATATTGTATTATATGTGCATAATACTTGTATATAATTACCTTCATTTTATAAAATTCACCAAAAAAATTAATTATCTAACTTTAATTAATTAATTTAATGTAATTACGAATTTTATATTTACATTAAATTATTTAATTCATTTATTTGGTTTGATAACTTACCTTATATGTAATGATTTGTTTTTATACCTCAATTGGCCACCATTAAGGTGGTTAATTGATTTCCATAAATTACTTGATTTATTTAATTAATTTAATTCCGAATTTCAAAATTAATTGATTATTTATTTTATTTATTTAATTATTTCATTAATTTCACCAATAAAAACATTCCTTAAATGTACATACCTTCCTTTTTCATTTCTCTTCTCTTTTTAATGGACTCCTCCTCCCTCATTCACATTTGATCGATCTTTGGTGGAGAGGAGCCCGATTTTCGAGAGGTTTCTTGTTGAAGAAGGTCCTAGCCTCCGATCCGATCGGTGACAGCGATTTGAGCTTCGTCGAGGCCATCATGGCGTGTCTGAACCCCAAGGTGAGATCCACTTTTATTCCCTGTCTTTTTCTCGTAGTTAAATCATAGGCTTAGATTTTTGCTTAGACATCATTAATCTTTAGAATTTAGATCTTAAGATTTTCACCGTACTTTGATCCGCCCCCGACACCGATTTGCCATCTCATTTTCGTGTCCCTCCATTTTCATTTCTATCTCGCACAACCTTTCACCTTCGACCACGCACGGTGGTCGGAGTCACGAATCTCCCTTCCGCTTCGTCAAGATCCACATTCATTCACCCATTCCATTTTTGTTTATAAATAAAAAATTGTATCTTGTTTCCTAATCTATATTTTTGCAAGATACAATAAAAAAGTAATAAAATTTTGTTTGTCTTTTAACTCTAACATTTGTATTGCAAGTTAAAAAAATAACAAAAAAACATTTTTTTTCTATCTAATATTTGTTTTGAAGGTAAAATAAAAAATAAAAAAATATCTTTATTTCTCACTTCTGTTTTGTAGGAATAAATAACAAAATAAAAAATATTATTTTTTATCCCTAACCATTGTATTGCAGAAAATACAAAAGAATACAAAGGATAAAAATCTGTTCACATTTTGTTTTGACAAGAAAAATATAAAAGCAAAATTTATTTCTGTTTTTACATATTCAGAAAACAAAAAAATTTTTAAAAAAAAAGAAAAAAAACAAGCAGCCCTCCAAGCCTGCTGCACCGCTCCGCCGACCAACTCCCGCAGGCGCGCCCGCGCCACCACCTCCACGACGCGCGTCAGTCGCGCCGCACTCCGGCCGAGCCCAGCGGCCCGCACCTCCGCGCGCGCAACGCCGCGCGAGGTCGCGGCCTTCTTCCGCTTTCCAGCAGTCGACGCGCGGCCGCGTGCGCCGCTGCCACGCACCTCCGTCTTCCCCGGGCCGGCGGCCCCGCGCCAGCCGCCACGTTCCTCGCCAACGTCGCGCGTGTGCGCGCGACCCCTTCAGCGCCGTCCTCCGTAGCCGCTGCAGTCCGGGATCCCTTCAGCGCCATCCTCCGTGGCCGCTGCAGCCCGCAACCCCTCCGTGATCGGCGGTGCACGCAGCAGCCTCATCGTCCCAGATCCGCCGCGCCCTCTGGCCCCGCCTCCTCCGCTCCATGAAACCACATCAACCACCCAGCCTCTGCGCGGCGCGCACGCCCCCGCGTCCAGCGGCAGGCCTCCACCGCGCACCCTCACCTGAACCCGCGCCGCTCCCTCGCGCCGCCCGCGCGCGGGCGCCGCTCCTCCGTCCTCTTGTTGGCAGTGGCGGCGGTGGAACCATCTCCCTGCTGTGGTGTGGGCGGCGGTCGTGCCTCCCATCCCATTTGCTTGAAGAAAAAGATACAGAGAAACCCTAGTGGAGGGTTTTTGATTGAAAAAAGGGAAAATTACAAATAAGTCCTCGGATGTTTTGCGATTTACAAAAGAAGCCCTCTTCAGAGCAAGTCACATACTAGGCATATGAATTACTGGGTAATTTACATCTTTATTTCTTATGTTTATTTTCTGTTAACTTTTGAAGCAAAAACTTTGAAAAAAATTACATTTGCATCCCTACACTTCCAGACTTCAACTTGCTAGCTATCTTTGAATGGAATAAATATTTTTATACTTGCATTCTCAGAAAATTTGTGGATGCTCATGCTGTAGTCTTTTCCATTGTATAAATTTTTGATAGCTTTTTACTGTCGTTTGATATATTTTAAAAAAATCAAAAACATTGTCTTTTTTTCTGCCCGAAATTAGAAAATTCATAAAATTCACAAATTAGTCTAAAAATTCTCAAAAAAATATTGTAGGTGTATTTTGGTGTGTTCTAATTTCTGACCAATTTTAGTGCATTTTCCATTTATAAAACTCCAAAAAATTGCAAAATACAAAATTTTTTTAAAAATTGTAGAAAATAATAGAAAAATCCAAAAATTCTGATCTTGGTCTCTATCTGTAGATATTTCTTTGTAGTTTTTGGAAAAAATAATTTCCAGAAAATTTGAGCATTTAAAGAACTTTTAAATTGAAAAATACTCCCGGCTGTGAATAGTCTCTTTATTTTCCATTGTTTTATTTTTATAAAATCACAAAAACATTTCCTTTTAACTTTACTTTATATTTTTTTATTTCTTTTGAAAAATATAAAAGTATGGTGTGTGTGTTTGTATTCATTTATTCTTGTTTTAAAAAATACAAAAAAAAAATAAAAGTAAAAAACCACTAAAAAAATAACTCTGAAATTTGGCTACTTAGTTTTTAAATCGTGCTCCTTGTGTTCGACTCTGGTCGCTATACTAGGTAAAAAGAATAGCGAAAAACCGCTTACATTTGTTTTCTTGATTGATCTTTTATTGAGTGGTTTAAAATATAAATTTTTCTGATTGACCACGCTTGGTGATTTGGGTCACAATGACCATTGTTAATTACATACTTAACCTGAGTTGTCAGGCGTGTCATCAAGTATATACGACCCCCCTATACTTAGCTTGAGCTATGTCCTCATAGATCGGAGAGGAAAGAGAATACATAACTCGTACTAAGTATAGAAAAGTCTAAAGAATAAATAAATAAGAGATGAATAAACAATGAGAAGTTGACCGTCCCCCCTATACTTAGGATCAAATAATCCTAAGTATAGCAGACTGTACACAAAGCAGGGAGCGTCAAGGGTGGGAATGCAGATCATACTCAGACTGTCTCCCCTATACTTAGGGTAAGATATCCCTAAGTATAGACAAAAAGAGGAGACAATGGAGAGGATCAAAGAGTAGAACACTCGGGGTGTACACCCCCCTATACTTAGGACAAAGTACGTCCTAAGAATAGAAAACTGTCTACAAGGGGCGACACCTTTTTGATAGATACAGAAGATAGAAAAGGAAAAGAAGAAAAGAAGAAAAGGAGAAAAGATATCAATAGATGGATCTATACAGCGGAAGATGGAAGTGATAACCATGTATGAGATGCAAATGATCGGAGTCAAAGAACACATCTCATACCAGAAGAATGGGGGCAACGTCAACGACTGGCGGATCATGATCTAGATATAACTTCAGGCGCTGGCCGTTAACACGAAAGGTAGAGAAAGATGACGGTTCTGATATATCAATGCTATCATTGTCATGTACCTTCCTGACCACATACGGACCTTTCCACTTGCTCTGTAATTTCCCTGGAAATAACTTCAGCCTGGAATCAAACAACCATACATGCTGATCGGGCTCAAACTGTTTATGGCTGATATGAGAATCATGCCATGTCTTCACTTTTTCCTTGTACTGTAGGCTGCTAGAAAAGGTTGTATCTCTCAACTCCTCCAGGGTTGCCAACTCTGCTCTCCTCTGTTCTCCTATACTCTCGTGATCTAACAGTAACTCAGTGACTGCCCAAAAAGATTTATGCTTGATTTCCACTGGCAGATGGCACAACTTGCCATAAATGAGATGAAAGGGAGATGTCCCTAATGGATTTTTGAAGGAAGTCCGATAGGCCCACAAGACCGAGTCCAAAAGCTGTGACCAATCCTTTTGGTCTGGGTGGACAACCTTCTGTAAGATCATCTTGATCTCCCTGTTTGATACTTCGGCAAGACCATTAGTCTGAGGGTGATACGGTGTAGCAACACGATGGTCAATGCCGGACTCGTCTGCAAGGGCCCTAAGCTTGTCATTTATGAAGTGAGACCCCCGTCTGAAATCAAGACTCTAGGTACCCCTGATGACACAAAATCCGACGCGGTCAAGAGAGAATAAAATAATATCACAAGTTTGTCGTTATTCTCAACCGCGCGAATCGGTCAACGAGAAAAATTTGTATTTAGACCACTTATAAAGGATCAAATCAATCAAAAGCAAATGTAAGCAGTCTTCGCTATTCTTTTTACCTGGTATAGCGACCAGGGTCGAACACAAGGAGCACGATTTTAAAAACTAAGTAGCCAAACTTAAGAGTTATTTTTTAGTGGTTTTTGTCTTATATATTTTTTTGTATTTTTCAAATAAGAAACAATATGCACAAGTGATAAAACACACAACCCACACTCTTTTTGTATTTTTCAAAGTAGTCAAAATGTTAAGAAAATCCAGAGAAAATGTTTTTGTATTTTATATATTTTAAAATATTTTTGGTAATTTTTTTCAATTTTTTTCCGACTGTTTTTGTGATTTTTTGGAAAATAAAGAGACTATTCACAGCCAGGAGTATTTTTTAATTTAAAAATCTTTTCAAAGCTCAAAACTCCTGGAGATTATTTTTTAAATTAAACTACAAGACAATATCTACAATCAGGAACTGAAAGTACTATTTTTGGATTTATCTAGAATTTTCTACAATTTTTTTAAGATTTTTCATTTTTCACACTTTTTTTTGAGTTTTATAAATGCAAAATTCACCAAAATTGGTCAGAAATTAAAAGATATCAAAATACACCTAAACTATATTTTGAAAATTTTAAGCAAGTTTTCTAATTTTTATGAATTTTACAATTTTAGCAGGCAAAAAGTTACTGTTTTGATTTTTTAAAAAAATATCAAAAATCCACGAAAGCTATGAAAATTTTATGAGATGATATAGCACATTGCAGTAGCATATAAGATTTTCTCAGAATTTATTGAGCATGAAGAACATTTATTTTATCAAAAAAGGCATGCAATGTTAAAGTTTGCAGTACAGGGGCTTAATCGCAAATATTTAAAGTTTTCACAATGAAATATAACAGAATTAAAGTGAAGGATAAAGATTGCAAATTACCCAATAAAAAAGCATGCTTGACATGTGACTTGCTAAATGAGATAGACTCTTCTGCAATTTGAACAAGTTTCAAGAACTGAGATGCAATTTTCCACTTTTTTAATTGAGCCCCCTCTAGGGTTCTTCCTCTAGCCCTTCGTTTCTTCTTTCACAAGCATGGATGTACAGCCGCCGCCGCCCTTCATGGGATCTGGAGGATGAGGCCACGCGCGGGGGGCACGGGTCTCTGAGCGGCGCTGGAGTGGTGCCCACGGAGGGGAACTGGAGCGGCCGCCGCAGAAGGCTAGGCGGAGATGGGCACGGCTAGCGGGGCGGCGGAGCAAGGGTGGAGCGGGCGCCGGGCGGCGCGGCTTCGCGATGGAGGACTGCGCGCGAGCAGCCGGCGGCGCGGTGAAGAGATGGGAGGTGCGGCGGTGGCGCGGGGTTGAACGGTGTGGGTGGCCAGCGGCGCCGCGCGGGCCTGGAGCGGATTTTGTCGGCGGAGGTCGGCTACGCGGGTCGCGGCTGGACGGCCTGGAGCGTCGGGAGGAGGCTCGCGCGGGTGGTTGGAGAGCGCCGCTGGGCGGTGCCGCGGGGCTGGAGGTGCAGTTCGAAGGTGCGGCCGCCGCGCCGTTGAATGCCGGCCGCGGACGTGGCAGTGAGGCGCAGGGGTGGCGACCCACCCCTGTTGCTGTTATTTTTTTATTTTTTATTGTTTTGTAACCTGCAGGAAATTGTTAGAGATAAAAAATGTATATTTTTTATTTTTTTAACAGGAAATACAAATAGGAAAAAATTTTTTATTATTTTTTTATTATTAAATGCACCTGCAAAACAACCGTTACAGATAAAAGAAAGAATAATTTTTTTTTTTTTCCTGCAAAACAATCGTGAGATAAACAGGAAAAATAATTATATAAGTTTTTTTTAAATTTATTTATGCACAAAATAAGAAGGGTGAATGATCTGGATCTGTGAAATGGGAGATGGATCCGTGTCTCCGACCACCATACGTGGTCGGAGGTGATAGTTTGTGCAAGGTAGAAGGTAAAATGTGGAGATCACGAGATGAAATGGTAAATCGGTGTCAGAGGCGGATCAAAGTGCGGTGAAAATTTTGAGATTTTTAATCTAAAAAGTACTCACTATATCTACGCAAAAATTGAACCTACGATTTAACTATGAGAAAAAGATAAGGAATAAAAGTGGATCTCACCTTGGGGTTCGGACACGCCATGATGGCCTCGACGAAGCTCAAGTCGCTGTCACCGACAGGATCGGAGGCTAGGACCCTCTTCAACAAGAAATCTCTCGGAAATCGGGCTCCTATAATTTCCAAAAATCAGTTAGCCACCTTAATGGTGATTATTTAAGGCATAAAATCAAATCTTTGCATAAAAGGTAAGTTATCAAATCAAATAAAGAATTAAATAATGAAATATAAATACAAAATTCGTAATTAAATTAAATTACTTAATTAAAGTTAGATATTTTATTTTTTGGTGCCTTTTTTTATTTAAGGAAGTTAGTTGTATACATATATTTTATACATATAATATGTGTACATAGGTGCAAATAAGGAAATAATTTTTATAAAAAGATTTTTTTTAATTTTTATTTTTTTTAATTTTGTTTTTAATGAAAACAATATTTACAATATACATTATGTATAAAAATAAATATAAATAAATATGTTCATCAAATATATAAGAAAACTGCACAAAACACCCCAGAAAATTGACTTTTAACCGTAACTCCAAAAATAATGAAACCATAGCCATTTGAAAGATAATTTAATTTATAGTACGATAGAAGTAAGTTTGGTTCAATTTGAGCTTGTGTGGAGCCGGAATTGATGTTTCAATTATCACTTTGTGGCTTTTTCTGGGTGTAATTATTTGCAATATATACAATATTTTGTTTTACAAATATTTTTATTATTTACAACACAATTTTATTTACAACTTTTATTTACGAAAATAATTAGTTTGAGGTCACATTATGTACATATAAAATAATGTAAATTTTGTACAAATATACATGAAAAATATTTACAAGATATTTTTGATTTTTCTGACAAACGACCCTATCTCCCCCTAATTTATTCCTGGTCGATCAGGTCAAGTCTTGACCTTCTCTCGGGGTTTGGGTCAGTTTGTATTTATTGCATAACTACATCCTTTATTTTTCTTTTCTTTTTCTTTTCTTCTTTATTCTTTTATTTATGTACAAAAAGTGTTAATAATGCAATTTTAACAAATGCATGCAAAATGGTAAAATTATGAAATTAATGGGTATTTACAGGTGTTTGACTAAGAAATTGAAGCTAAAATAAAAGAATAAAGGCGATGAATCATGGATTCATCATTCCCCTATACTTTATATTTGCTAGTCCCTTAGCAAACCACTTATTTGAAAAATAAGTGAAAACAAAAATAAAGAAAAGAAAAAGGAAAGAAGTTAGAATAATGTTGAATTTTAAGCTTATCTTCATAAAAATGTAGTCTGGAGCTTTGTCGGACCTTTGGATTATTAGTGTGTCGGAACCTTAATGGGATGTGGATTTAAAACCTAACAGCCTCTAAGTTCCACAAGACTCCTATTCAGGTCTACTCAACAGTCAGATCAGAACAAGTCTACATACACAAATTCTTAGGACTATGAAATCTTACTTGTACGGTGTAAGTGAATATAGCTCCTCATCTCAGAAGTAACAAAGAAACATCCTCTATCAACAGGGTAACTCTAATCCCCCGGTCTAGCAACTCTTTCCTCGAGAAGCGGGGTATTCCCTTCTAAGTTCAAGTGCAATCGGCTCAGGAAGAGGGGGAATAAGAGGTATAGAATTTTGGGAGCTCAACCAGTGTAGCTAAGTCTCCCGCTGCAAGCTTCATGAGATGGAATCCATGAGTCTTTAAGCTTTTGCTTATTTGCACTGTATACATACTCCGGTGGGATTATCATTTTCTATCAGACCCACCACTTTTTTGGAGTTCTTTTTGCTTTTTTTTTCAAGTGCATATGTACAACATATCTACATGGTGCATCATATATACAAGAAATTTTCCTCTTGAGCCAGTAGACTATCCCTCTTTTGAAGCTTTATTGCAACCCACAACTTCTGTCTTTAGACTTCATCACCACTAGACCAAGTTGAGATGCACTTCCTTAACTAGAAGAAGAAGAGAGGTTCCGCCTAGAAGTACTATCCTCATATGCTACCCCAAGCCAAAGGAAACTGCCTCCTCACCACCTCCTCCATGAAGAGCTACGTGTAAAGTGCATTGTCCAAGGTAAGCCACGGTTTGAAAGAATCATGCGTGTGTTGTTAAATATTCTACTTAGACTCATCAAGATGACATGTGAACATAGTCGTGTGGACCCAAAGAATTAAGTCACTAGGACCTGAAAAGTCTTAACTCCACATCTTATAAAGTTCCTCTGAAATTAAGTGGATTAAGGTCCAACTAAGCTCCATTCTTCAAATTTATTCAGACTTAGTTTAATTATCAAGACTATCCTGAAAAATGCACATGTCAATGCAAGAAAATATGTACAATGCGAAGAAAAATAAAAATCTTTTGTGAAATTACTTTCAAAATTTTGAAATTTTTATGGATTTTTGAAAAATGATGCACATGCAAAAGTTTTTTTTTGCAAATAGCCAGAAATATCTACAAGTCTATACATTTTTTTTAAAAAAAGATAAAGGTTAGGGATTATATACACCTATTTACAAAGGAGTGAGTCAATTATTTACAAGAGTCATGAGATAGGATTTACAACTTGAGTAATTTATACAAGCATATACATAGTTGGTTTTCTTTTTAGTTTTTTTTTATTTCTTTTTTTTAATTAATTAATTTTTTTGTGATGCATATATTACTCAAATTTATTTGAAAATAATTTTACAAATAATTTTCAAAACTATAGTTCAAAATATTTTTTTCACACAATTTTACAATCATTTACAATCATTTGAAAATATTTTGCAAACATTTTTCAAACAGTATATATAGATTTTTCAAAATAATTTTTCAACCATTTTTCCCAAACATTTGTAAATAGTTTTACAAAATCTTTTTATTTCACACAAAGAGAAAAAAATTTTTACAATCCACAATATTTTTATAAAGGTTGAAAATATTTTTCAAACATTTTTCAAATAGTTTTCAAAAGATTTTTCAAATAGATTTTCAAACTACTTTCAAAATATTTTAACCTGACTTATTAGCCAGTATGTACAAGGAAAATTTTGAGGAAATTTATGCATCTCTTTTTTTTAATATTTACACAGTATTTTAGCCATATTAAAAATATGAAGTACGAGTTATGGCTAAAGTATATATACAATATATACGACACCCCCCTATACTTAGCTCGAACTATGTCCACATAGTGATCAAGGAGCTGGAAATAAAGACATAACTCGTGCTTCGTATAGAAAAGTGAGAAGAATAGTATACTACAACGACGAATAAAAGAATAAAATCAATAGAAGTCGGTGATCCCCCTATACTTAAGATCAAGTAATCCTAAGTATAGCAGACTGTACACAAGGGGAAAACCGAGGGGTAGAATGTACTGGGTTTACCCCCCCTATACTTAGGGTAAAATATCCCTAAGTATAGGCAGCAAAACAGAGGTAAAAAGAATCAAAAGAATAATCACACGTCTGGCACCCCCCATACTTAGGGTAAAGTACACCCTAAGTATGGAATAATCATGAGATGGAGATGGGGTGTGAGACAGAAAGAATGTATGATATGGACAGAATGATATAAACATATGTGATCAATGTTGAGGTGCCTCTCAACGAGCGCTAGAGTTTACGCCCCTAGCTGGGCGCAAATGTTAGGATAACGTCGTATCAAGGTTTAGGACAACATCTGTAATGCGAATCCGTTTTGTCATTGCAATCTCAGTGGGAGAACAACAACGAGATCAACAGAGTAAATGATAACACCTAGATAAACAGTCAGGCGGGTGTTTGCTACCGGGTAAAGATATGGACAGATGAAGTCGAGCTCCGGTAGCACAAAAGAAATCGTCGGCTCAAGATCTGTATGGAGTGAAAGGACAGAGCCGAAGAAGTCGAACGTGGAGAAGGAAGGATCTGTCAGTGAATCCTCCACGTCAATCACCGTCTCAAATAGATATGGAAGATCATGATCTGGAGACTCACTATAAAGGCAGATATCCGATGTATGGAATGTAGACAAATCAGTGAAATCATCGAATACCTCAAAGATCGGATCATTCTCGCGAGGGTCGTCGAGTAGAGAAACCTCAAACTCATGATCAAAAGTATCAAAATACTCGGTCTCGTGATCCGACAGATCGGATGCACTCCTAGAAAGTGAAACTGAGTTTATATGGTCCATGGCATCCTCCCGCAGATAATCCTCGGGGAGTAATGCTGAATCATCAGGGAACTTGGGATCAATGCTGTCGTAAATCAGGTCCTCCAAAAATATATCGACCTCATCAAATGGTAGGAGACAAGGCTCAAATACGGGACTATCAAGGTCTGTAAAATCCAAAATCGATCCTTCATCAAGCTCTCTTTGCTGAGTTGGATCAGAATGTATCTCTGAGTCTGAGAAGATCTCCTGAAGAATAGACACTGAATCAATTGTATATGGACACTGGAAAGATTCAAAGGATGGCTGAGATGTGGGTTCCTCCTCTATCTCTTGGGATCCTAGCAGATCTAGAATCAAAGAATCTTCCACGTGAAAGAGCGGGACTGGCTCAAAATCTGACTGTAAATCCAATTGGTCCTCAACCAATGTCCGGCTCTGGGAACTCATAACAATAGGCAACACATCCATCAAATGATAAGTAGTAGCATCCATATCCTCTGATCGGTGTGTGCTATCAATATCTGCATTATGTGTCACACACTCATCTAGTGTCATCTCTCCCTCATGTGTTGTCCCAAGTAAATCATCTTGTGAATATGTAGTATCTGAAAGTGAATCCAAGATGGTCTCAATTAAATCTAGATCGGGACAATGGTGTGAACCACCACACGAGGTAATGACATATGCAATCTGCTCTGCGGTCCTCCCCCTCATGGCGATATGGATAAGGTCAGTCATCGAAAATCCATAATCTGGAAATCGCCTCAAAATTTCTCGTAACCTCAACCATGAATCTATTAATGGCTTCTGGGGGTTAACTGAAAAATCACGAATACAAGACCGCATCATCTCTGCTCTACGCTGGGGGTAAAATCTCTGCAAAAATAACGATCGTAACTCTCCCCATGTACCAATCTTCCTTCCCAATCGTCTATGCCAACTCTTGGCTCTACTCTGAAGTGTGAATGGGAAGGTGATTAACATCAAGTCCTCAGAAGTGATATCAGAATATGATA